>JAPMOR010077795.1:3303-14576 GCA_026543865.1 Argiope aurantia
TTACTAGTATATAGTAAAAGGCTGAGGAAATTCCCTTGAGGAGCAACAACTTCGCTAAAGAATTTTGGGGAGAAATTTTGTGATTTGGAACAAATACAGATGGAAATGAAAATAGTTTTCAAAACAAGCAAAAAGTGTGGAATACTCTTTGCCTACAGGGTAACGCTAATCTCTGATAAAAATGACAAGATATGTCTGTCTTATTTTCCTGTGGAAATGTTTTTTCAAAAGTAGATGACAATGGTAGGAAAAATAATCAAAATACTAGTTATTGCAGTTGAAAGTAGAAATTCACATTCTGGTAAATCAATTAAAAATAACATTCGTAAAGATATTTTAAAATATTTATCAGCAGGAATATTGGTTTTCTCATGAAATTATTTAAAAAAATAATGTTAAAACATTTTGAATTTTTTCTTATAACAGATTGCAAGCAGCATTATAATAACGATAGTTCTACTTATAAAATTGAGTACTTAGGACTTCGTTATTCATATACATAAGCATCAACTCCAAACTCCAAATATATATTCGAAGACCAACTTTTTAGTTGGCCCGGGAATCTAAAAATAAGTTCATACTGTAAAGTGTGCAGAGTTTGTAGTAAAAATTCAGATGGTAATTCTGGAATATAGATAAACGATAATAGCGCCATTGCTTTCGAACATTGGAACTAAACCGCTTGTCTTCAACGTAAAAAATATTATGTCGAAAATTTGTTGTGCTTATATATTAGATTTTATGGTTTTATGAAATACATTTCGAAATTCATATTTTCATCTAAATTTGCGATCGATCATTAATGAAAGATGTTATTGATTTCTTTTAAAATGTTATTTAGAAGCTTTATAGGTGTGTTTTTTTTTGTTGGTTTTGTTTCGCAGAAAATTTTTTATGTAATAATGTAAACTTAATATTTTGCAAATGAGCCTATGTAATAATAATTTTAAAAAACTGCCCTAATTCCGGATCTTAATATGAATAATTTCCATCTGTTGAACCATGGAAATAGAATTATAGAGAGACAAGAATTTTTAACATTGCTAGTGATGAGCGCAAAAGAAAATGGAAGAAAGAGAAGGATAAGGCCCATTTCGAAATCCGAGTGCATTTAAAGATGGTAAATTAGCTCTCATGGCAGCAATAGCTATAGTATAAATTAAAATAGATAAATTAATAGTAGTAAAGTAGACTTTTAAGTAATATTTCATATAATTATGATAACGATTCTGAAGATTTTTAAGGACAATTCAGAGTGTAAGTTAAATGTTGATAAATTATTTGAAGAATCTAATATTAAATTAACTGATGTTAACTTACAAAACACTGAGACTTGGAATTTACTGAACGTCCAGACTATAGATTGTATTAAATGAAATATAACCCATCATTAAAAAAAAGTATTTTTCATACTTCAGACGTGTTTACTCTCATTACCCTAGATTTGAAAATAAATATATAGTTTTAATAAACAAAAAAATGTAGAGTTGAAAAATGAAGATGAATTACGTATTCGAACTCAAAAGGACGTGCCCACTGTTTGCCATTTAAATTATTTTGACCAAATTTGAGAAGAAAAAAAAAGTGACTTATTTGTACTGACCTTGTGACCTTCAAAAAGACTTATCGAAAGAACTTAGTGAAGAATGCATTAATTCAAACAGTTTGCATATGTGCTTGAACTTAAAAAAGGAATGAAAAAATAGCCATCAACTTGGGAATTCTGAAAATTATTTCTTGAATTATATCTTATTCTTTCTTTTCTCATTTTCTAAGACATTTGGGGAAAATCTTATTATATCTTTCAAATAATGAAGAATTGTCTAAGAAACTCTTCAACAGAAGTTAGAAAAGAAAGTGTGCTACATTTGAAAGTCTAGGTCTAAACTTGTTTAAAGTATGAAGTTCGATAGTATGATTAACGATTTTTCTTCTTTAAACGCAAGTTGAGAAGAACTGTAAATTGATAATTATTAATTAGTAATAGATTGAAATAATAATAATATATGAACCGTTTGAATTGAAATATATTATTGAAATATATAATTGTTAAATGATTAAATATAAATATTTAGCCTTTTAAACAGTTATATCTCACTTTACAGGTTCTGAAAAATAATAGTGTCTAATATTATATTTGATTGAAGTTTATTATCACTGTATTATTGTATCTTAATAATTATGTGCCTTTTTGTATATAATAAAATATATCTAATAAGTTTTTATAATTTTAAGGAATGTAGAAATAAGAAGTGCAATGGCAAGGCTTTCATTTGTATTCAAGTGGTTAATGTTAAAAAGGTTTCTGGCGTGATTAAAGCAGCACAATGGAAAGAAATAAACTTTGAACGCGGAATGGTAGTTGGAGATAGATGCGTGGGATATTTAATTCCGGTAACTGTTAAGGAATTCGATAGTCCGAGATTCACAGTATCAAGAGTGTACCGAAAATTCCTAATTTCAGACATAACCTCCTACCAAGAACAACACAATGGCCGAACCCCTGCACTTAATGACAGAGACCAGTGACGTGTGCATAGAACTGCCAATGTTAACAGACAACAAATATTTCTTGAAATAACAGCAAGAAGTACAGGAATCAATGTGTATAATCAAGTACAGGAATCAACGTGGGATGTACGTCGGACGTATCCATTAGGAAAAAGCTTCCAAAATTGACTTTAATGGGCTATAGCCACAGAAGACTCGAGTGCTTTTACAGAGAATATGATACCATCTGCAGCGCCTCTCCTGGGCTCGTGACCATATTGGTTGGACCGTAGACGACTGGAAAATCGGGGTTTGGTTGGATGAGTCACGATTTCACTTGGTAAGAGCTGATAGCAGGATTCGATTGCCGCAGATACTCCACGAAGATATAGACCCAAGCTATCAAAAAGGCACTGTGTAAGTTGGTTGTGGCTCCATGATGGTGTGGGCAGATTTTACATGGAATGGACTGGATCCTCTAGTCCAACTGAACCGACCATCGACTGGAAACGGTTATGCTCAGTTACTTGGAGACTACTTGCAGCCATTCATGAAGTTTATGTACCCAAACAATGACGCGATTTTTATGACCGCGATTGGTTTGAAGAACATTCTGAACAGTTCCAGGAAAGGATTAGGCCACTTTGGGGTTTTATAGGAGATAATCGAGAGATCAGTCCGTGCACAAAATCCTGTACTGATCACGGTATGATGAGACGTCCTTACCGACAGAAGTTTCTGGGTTCAAAACTCAAGGTTAGAGAAAAGGAGAAAAACAATAATTTTAGGTGAAAAAAGTAATCAAGAGATACCCTAAGAAATTTAATATATTTTTTTTCGAAAAAGTAATAGAATTTGTTTTGAACATAATTGTTATTTGGAATTAATTGTTGGTGATGTTTATAATATTGATAATTAATTTGTATAACACCTAAAAACTAGATTGTACAATGATCTAGGAAGCAACAATGATCAGTATAAATAATGTCTTATATTTCAGATTTTTTTCTGTATTATGAATATCGTATAGTATTATTTTCCTCAATTTTGCAGCATTATATAATATAATGCTCTAATGGAGCACCTTCTCCAGGTGTGACTGGCTTCACGGCAGATGCGGTGACGCTAGGGCTGCCGATGTAGCAATTGCCTCTCTATCGAAGTACACTTTCTCACCATCGGCAAGAAATTATATAGATTGATGTTACCTTATAACTGTTATTAATCTACTTAATTTTGCAACGGTATTGAGAGACTTTAAAGGAACCAAGTATGGATGACGCTACAAGTAAAATGAGCTCAGGTTTTCTACGAGCAAACAGAATTATGGTTTAATCATTAAATGGCAAAAAGAGGACATTTTCATTTTCTCAAAAAAAAAAAATGTCAATAACAGAAAGAAATATTTCTTTTAACATGCAGCATGCTTCTGCATGCAAATTTATTTATGAATAATTTTTAAAATTTACATTTATTGCGTTAATATGGCAAACAGGTTTTTCTTTATCATTAAATAATGAAGCTTGCGACTTTTGAATAAAGATTCTAAGGTGAACTCCTTACAGTCCGTCAAAACTGTCATTTTATTTCCACTTGTAATGCAGACATTTTTAAGAAAATCCTTTCCGGGGATTTTCAGAAATGATTAATACTACGCTTTATACACTCGACGATTTTTCTCTCAAGCAAATGAGGCGGTAGCATTATTTTATGGAGAGATATTTTTCAGGCCATAGTTCGACAAAAACTATTATACACTTGAACTGTTTTGCTTGGCTTATACATAAACATTATATTGAACTTCAGTTTGAGAAGTTGTGAAATACAGTTCAGTAGTGGAGTTGGAAATTCCACCATTAATTTGTATAAATTCAAAAAAAATAAGCGAAATATGTAGGCAAAAAATATTGATTAAATATATCATAAATAGTGTTACTGAAATTTTCTGAAATTCGGGGTCCAGGGCAGTGTATAAAGATCCAACATGCTCAGTAACAAACAACTGCGCTTTATTCTACACAAATCAAAGTATAAAAACAGTCCAAATGCACAAAAGAATGGTATCTGCAGTAAGAAGTAGCGCAACAGCAGAAAACGGTTACTAAACAATTGTAACTGCTCGAAGAGCTCAAAAAGATTCTCTGGTGATTGTGCTGGCCAAGGAAATGACAAGTTGCTAGAAACGATATCATTAATTGAAGCCTTTACTTAAAGTCCGAGAAGGAATCAAATTTTCAATCTTTCAACATTTTTGTATCTTACTCGAGGCCTTTTGCAATAGTAGCAACTGAGTAACAGCATTTGCATTGTAATTTCCCTTGATGTGAATTGTAACACAATACACTAAGAAATGGCTTTTTTTAATCACAATTCAAAATAATCGTGAAAAGTGACGATCTTCTGAGATTTTTTTTTCATTTATTCGAAATAGAAGAAGGGCTCTAAATCATTTATTTGTAATGAAAAGTGTGAAAAATATGAAGCGTTATATTTGCAGAACAGTCCTTGCATATCACGGAGGAAAAGAATTGCCAGACTGCGTTTATGTTTTTTCATTTTAAAATAAGAACTATAGTCAATGAACTGTTTTCAGGTAATAATAAAAGATCGAATATAGTTAGCATGACTGCCGATCTTTCTCATTTTTAAACATTATACGATTCTTTTTCATCGATAGATAAAAAAAATGGCTGAAAAGCATTACCTTTCACGAATACAGAAAACTGTTTACACACACACACATATAAACCTGTTTACCATATTAACGCAATAAATGTAATTTTTAAAAATTATTCATAGATAAATTTGCATGCAGAAGCATGCTGCATTTTAAAAGAAATATTTCTTTCTATTGTTGACTTTTTTTTTTGAAAAAATGAAATTATTCTATTTTTGTCATTTAATGATTAAACCATACTTCTTTTTGCTCATGGAAAAATTGAGCTCATTTTACTTGTAGCGTCATCCATACATGGTTCCTTTAGTCTCTCAATACCGTGGCAAAATTAAGTAGATTAATAACTGTTATAAGGTAATATCAATCTAAGGCAGAAAGATCAAATTTCAAACGAAACCCCAAAAAACATTTAAAGTTTGTTTCATTCTTCAGGAACTAAGAACAATGTGTTTAAACAACGAAAGTAAACTTTGGCGATAAAAACGCAACGCAACGCAAAAAAAAAGAAAAAAAAAAAAAGAAAGAAAGATAGATAGAAAGAAAAAAAAGAAAGTGATTAAAAATAATTAAAAAGAAAAGTATTTCGGGGGACAATATTACAGTAATAACTTTCTGAAACAAACATTATAATTACTTTTTCTGCCATTCTGTAGTCATTGAGGGTAAAATAAGGAAGAAAGCAAAATAAACTGACATTTTTAGAGAATTAATTCGGATAACATTCAAATCTGGAACATTTCTTCTTGTTGTTGCTATCAATGTTTCCAAATGACAGATCTTTAATTAAAGAAATTGGGCTGATTTCCAGCAGCTCCTTTCGCCTTATATGTTAACTCTACGAGAGCTTTCACCAAACACCTGGGGCGGTGAATCAATCAGATTTTGCCACTGGATTGGTGGCATTCTTTCTTGGTATCGAGACACTTTCTTCAGTATTTCCCTTAATTTCACTTGGATTTGTGGCTCCATCTATGATTTCTAGCTCTAAGTTGTAAGTATCTTAAATTATATTCACATCCTGCAAATGCGTCGCTTCAAATTCAACATTTCGTATTTTTCGGCGATAAATGAATGTATATCGTTATTAAAAAAAACGTTATTTTTTTTAAAATGAGCTTAAAAAGGAAGAAAATCTGTTTCCCTTTTTGTAGTTATTTTTACGTAGTCGGTGAATTTTATGATATTATAAATGCCATTAAAATCCTTTTGCTGAAATAAAATATTTTATTCAAAAGATAAATTAGAAATTTTAAAAAATGTTCATAGAAATTTACGAGGACGTAAGATTTTATTTGTAAATATAATTTTTCACGGTCTATGAGAATTCATTCTGGTTAAAAAGGTAGTATTTTTATGTATTATTGAAATTTCACTCATGTTTTTTTTATTACTTTAAAATTTACTCCATCATTTTATTAAGAGTATTGCCTTTTAAAAATTCCTTTAAAGTATGTATGATCTTGTCTATGAAAACATTAATCTTAGTATTTTTTTTTTGTTTTGTTTTCTCATTAACTGTCATTATAACAGACAAATGAAATTTTGTTTGAATAAAGTAAATAAAATCCTTAAAAATTTCTCCTAGTAATCAAAGTAAAGGTTTTTGAAACTAAAGGTTTGTTGTAAAAATCTTTTAAAATGGAGAGGAAATAACTGAGCTTAGTTTATTTATTTGAGTAATTTTTTCAAAACTTGAGTGACATTTACTTTTCAGGAGTGGTATTTATGGTTTTTACATGCGTGTAAGTCTTAAATGTTACATATGCGAAATTTCTAATGAATTTCATTTTAATAGATGCGTTTTATACAGATTAATTAATTATTAAATTAAATGTAGTTAATTATTCTGCTGAATTGCATTTTCATTGTCGAAATAGACCATTTATATCATGAAATTGCGAAAAATGTCCAAGAATATTACAAATATAAATACTGTAGTCAAATTAAAAATGTATACAAATGTATCGCATCTGTTCAAATGTAAAAACCTTAAACTCTCATAGAAATCTGTCCATTACTCTTAGTGTATTTTTGCATGCTACTTTTATACATACAGATTTTAATTTGCTGTATTGACGTATTTTAGTGTGCTATTTTTATTTTCATATGTCATTTATGAAAACTAACAATAAGATACAAGGACATGGAGCTTTTATTTTGAATGTAAGTTCTCCTCTCTCCTTTTATATTTTTTTGTTCCTGAAAATATGTATCAACAAAAAACAATTTGTGTAAGTTTCGCTTTACACTTTTAAGGCACATTTGACTATATGACTACATATGCATTTAATTATTATATTATTCTGAACTCCATTTATTATTCTGTCATTAAAGTGCAACTTGTCATTCTCTATATTCAAAATTGAGATATTTCATCTTCAAAATACAGCTTAGTTATAATTTCCAGATTTGCTTGAGAATAGTATGTATGTATGTATATATATATATATATATATATATATATATATATATATATAGAACAGTATATTTTGCCTTTTATTATATACTACATTAATTAATTTCTATGCATTGGATTGTATTCTTCGATTCTTAATTCACATTACATTGCGTTACATTATTCTGTCAGAACTTTTTCATCTAAAGTATCATTCTGGAAATTAGAATGAAAAATTTGCTTTACATGTAGCGAAAGTGCAGCAAATTTATGAAAAATGTGGTAATGAGACATAATTAATCTAAAAAGATATGTTTGTTTTTTAAAAAAATACATAGATGGCGTTTCGTGCTTTATTATTGCTTTGGGAAACTGAATTCATTTTCCACACAAGAAGAAATTCAATTCGGAACCGTAATTTTATTCTACACATATAGATGGCGCTTTTTCTTACATGATAACTTGAAACTTAAATAATAAACCTGAAGTATCTAGCAGAGTAACAAGGTAAAGGAAAACTTACGTAAGTATTACATATATGTTTACGTATAAAGATGAGCCAAACAAAAAAAATCATAGATTTTATGTATCTCTTAATATGAAAAAATAATGTATTAGTCTAGAAATAATGTATTAGTCTTATTTAAAAAACAGAGAATAAAACAAGGACAGCTAAGATAATGTTATAAGTTAAAAAAAATTTAATAAATGAAGTTTATATGCTATATATATCATAATCATCTTCCTCTTAGGTTCCGCTGTTTCCGTTGCACTTTCATATACAAAAGAATATACAGATGCAACGATGCCAAATTTTCTTTAAAGGATTTTCTTAAAGTCTCTATATGTGTAACCTGTAGATGGCGCCCCGTTTATAAAAAGCCTATCTTGAACTGAAATAAAAATGCTGTATTGCCATCTACAAAGTATATGTTAATTCTCTTTTATAAATATATAAAAAAAGTCTAAAATACATGAATTATTTTTATAGATGATCAATTGCTTACATATTTATTGAATTTTTATAGGTGTTGATAGTTTTTGAATTCAGTAAAAATAAATAATGGAAAGAGTAATGAAAGAAAGAAGGCGAGTTTATTTAGAAAGTATATAGAGAAATATGTTATATGCATCTATTTATTTATATCATATTTTTTTCGTAACAAGGGTTTAATTCAATAAATATGTAGATGGACTACAGGTCATCTAGACGCAAACAGTCTTTTATTCCTATTCCTCATCATTCCATTTCATAGCGAAATTTAGACATAGTGGCATGACTTTGAATAGAACCTTTTTTCACCCTTTTCATGACGAAATGGGAAGAAAGAACTGAAATGAAAGGCCAAGTATTTCTAAAGATATCTGGTTTTTTAACTTTCTTTTCTTTCTTTCTTCTTTTTTTAAGAGAAAGGTGTTAACTTTTGGATTATAAGCTTACACAAAAATATGCAAACGGTAAATTAACAGCTGCGACGAAAACACCAAAAAGAAATTTAAATATAGCACCACATAGAACTCAAAGGAAAGATTTATATTAAGTAAAAGTTGGAAGTGATTCTCGATGATTTTCAGAGCATTATTGCATTTCAGAACAACGCATGTCTAAACAGTAATCGTCAGTTTATTGTTACAAACGAAACAGTTTTTGCCTATAATCATAGGGACAGTTACCCAAATTGCAGAAAGTTTTCAACGGAAATTTCCGAAGTCTTCTGCTGGGTGTTGAAGGTAATGTTCTTACTGAATCCCCAGAAGAAAAATATTTATCGTGATCTTTCTATTTCAAATGTTAGAATGACTGGGCAGTATTTTACTCATAAATATGATTCTGTATTACAGAAATTCTTGTAAGTGATTTTTAAATATAGTTGAAAGGAAGAAACCTCTAACTTTATAATATTGAAAATGTGAAATAAATTAATAAAAAAATTAAAATATGCTCAAACTTTATATAAGTCTGCCTTACGTATTGTTTAATCTAATTGTATTACTTATGAAGTATGCAGCATTAATTACCGTAAAGTGTATTTTACTATTCGACGTTTTCAAATAGAAAATATAAAAGATAAACTCTAAGTTTCATGAACATTTCAATTGGATATTCAAACAGTTTTATAATTACGTTTGTCAAAAAAAAAAAAAAAAGAAAAAAAAATGGAAAGTTGGATATTTCGAAATTGTAATTATAAGATCAAACGCTGTTATAATTACTTAATATTTTTATTCCAATACCATTTATTACACTGCTAAGGTAGATAATTAACCCGAGTATGTATTTAAAGTTTACTTTGCTTATAAATTCTGAGAAACTGAAATGAATACCTCATATTAATTAGAGAATTTTAAATTATTAAAATAGATTTTTGTGCTGCTATGAATTATTTATTTGTTTTAAAGGATGATATTTTATTTTTGTATTAATGTATCTTTTATTATTATATTATTTCTAATTTTGTTTTTTGTAACTTTTTTTTCCTCACTCCTCACATAAGTTGAAAATTACGAAACTACAAATACCATTTCTACATTAAGGGTAAGCATTATTTCTGTAAGTTTCATATAAGATATTTTTCATTCCTTTGATTCACACACTAACTAAAAAAATATGAAGAAAAAAATTGAGATATTTTTTCTTTCAACTTCTGCTAATCACTTAATCTATTTTAAAACTTCTTTAATGTTGTAATGAGGTGAAAAATCTTTCATATACACAAATATTTTAAAAATTATAGTAAAAATTAAATAAAAGACAAAGTTATAAAGGAAATATTTGATATCTTATATCAGATCCCCGTAGCAATTTAATAAACAGATGTTGCTCCTGAAAACTTTTCTTCTAACTTCTTCTGATCGAGATGAAGAGAAACAAACTTTAATATCAGCAAATTGTTTTATCAAGAAACAAAGAATGCAACAAATACTTATAACCGGTTAACAAGAATCATAATATAATAAACAGAAGTTGATTCAAAATTCCTTGGTGACCTTGAAAGCTACTTTGAGTGAATGGCATTGGATGAGGCCATTCACTTTTTTTTTTCGCAATTCAGTTAACGTATGATATTTGTAACCAAGTTGGACCACTAGGGATTTTTCGTGTGATAAGATTACTTCATCATCGAGAAGATTAAAGGAGAAGTACGAGTATTGCAGGTTTAGATGACAGATTTATGATGTTTACGACATCTCACTATTGCATCTTTTACATTCTTGGAGGAGCAAAACATCATAAAGAAGCTGAAAAAACAGCGAGACGGAAAAAAATACCCCCCAAAATAACATAAAAATCCTGAATTTTACGACAAAGATTATAATGAATTAATCTAAAAATCTGGCATGATAAAAAAAAAGCAGGTATTACTGGCTATGTATGAAATTCATTTTCATTGAATACTTTGGCTACGTATAAAAAATATTCCATATATATATTAAATTTATTCTTTAAGCAGTTAACACTTCCGTGAGTCATACTTGGTAAACTTACAACATTGAACTTGGTAGACTGAAATTTGAAGCGTTTTTGTATAGACTGCTCAAATAAGCGCATTCTCTTAGAAATGGGTAGGTTTATGATGTTTACTTTTAAAATGAAGTTCCAAAATATGATGGATTTTTGTATAAATAGGCATATAAATGCATTTCCTCGGTACTGGCCTGTTCTTGAGATGCTGTTCCAAGATTAAGTGCTAAGGAGTAAAGCATTTTTTT
>JAPMOR010077818.1:0-10613 GCA_026543865.1 Argiope aurantia
GTAGTAAGAGAGAAACAATTTTTTCATTCCAGGCTCATCGTAAATAATATCCTCTGGCGCCTGCCACCGCAGCGCTCTGCTGCGTGGGTCGTTTGGTAAAGAGAGGAAAAAATTGATTTCTGGGTATTTTTATAGGCCCGGATTCCTCGGTTGTATGTTTGTCATGCTTTGATGTGTTGCCGGACAATCGGCCCTGTGATGAACGGAGATAACACATTTCTCGGATAAGATCGTGCTGATTGAAGTTGTCTGTAGAAGCCACTTGCTGCTCTTGTGGGTGATTCAGCCGATACCGATTAGAAAGGAGGCGATTTTCTGCTGTTAAGAGGTTGCCTAATTTTTGTTTTTTTTATCGCTTAGCAGACCGACAGTATAAAAAAAGTTTAGAATGAGTCAAATTATATTTTCGTCACTAGTGACGTACGGGAGGGTGCGTCGATTGAAACCTTTATTTGTTAGTTTTTTATTTTTATTTTCTCTCTCTTCCAGTAGCAGCAAATACAGTCGTTTAGTCCCCCCCCCCCTCCCTGTTCTTCTTTCAATGAGTTGATTATCAGTAAAAGCGTCTTAGGTCATTTGCAATGAAACTGCTTTTCCACACTTAGTATCTAGTTTTAGCGCTTTTATGTCAGTGCCATCGGAGGAAACGTTTTTCGACCTGCTGCAGGACTCTCTTAACGGGTACTTGAGATTCTTTTCAGCTTGCTTTTTTTTATGATTTCGAAATGGGCCAATTCTTCTGTGTTCTTAAAGTAGAAAATAATAAGTAGAAGTTGCTATAAGTAGTTGGGCATTCAAATTGTGTGGAATTGGAAATTTGTGTTTGGAATTTCGAACAAAAGATATGAGTGGTGTCGTGAACGCGTCAGTTGGATTAATTCAGTAGTGGGGAAATTACTGATCACGTATATTTACATACCAAGGTTTAGGAATCGAGTTAAAATCGAAAATTGTAGAATCTTGCATATTAAAATTTTACAATTTTGCTTATCGAAATACCGACATCGTTTTACGAATTTTTTAAAATTTTAATTTTCTTCTCAAACATAACGTATCTACATATAAAACTCGAACGTGAGTGGCACAGAAATTACTTTATTACATAATAGTTGAATGGCATCAGTCAAATGTAAACAAATGAATATACGAACATTTCATGTTGATTCATTGAACCTTTTTACAGCTACGTTTCATTCAAAGTCTCGTTAATTAATGAAACCGCGAAATGTTATTAAAAATGCTCTGGATAGGACTCGCCAAAAATTCTATTCAATCAAAGGAAAACAGACGTACAGAACAGAAAAAATAGGCTTCAGACAAAGTTGAGTCGAGAGTGAAAATACCCTTAACCATTACCAGAACGAATCAACTCTGATTTACCTATGGAAATTGATGGTGATTATGATGACCGAATTTTCCAAGACTCTCTCAAAAATGGTTACCATTTTAATGATATGATATCAGTTTCATTCCTCTACAATGTTTGTTTTTAGTAATTTTTTTAATGTTATAATTTGTACCGTTATGAAATTCAAATTAGCTCATAAATGCATTCAATCACGTGCTTTTGTCAATGTTGAAGTTGAAATAACGCCTTCTTTGGTCATTAATTTCGAAGTATGATTTTAACTGATTTAATTTGCACAGGTTTGTTTTGACTTATTCACCTAATTTTTTTTAAAATCTTATCAAATAACTAAACTAAACTCAATGACACGACAGCCCAATGTGGGCCAAGGCCTACAGTGCCCATATCTGCTTTCTTGACCGAGGGCCATGGGTTGCTGGATGTGTCCCCGTTAGGTGATAAGTCTAACGCGAAACCCCTAGTGTTTAGTTCCCAAGCATGCTTGATTTTCAGTTTATCGACTCACCCACTGAAGGGATGACTCACCCACTGCCCACCCCGGGGATCGAACTTCAGACCTATGCGTTGGGAGCGCGAAGCGCTGCCACTACTATCAAATAACTAGAGGGAATTTAAAAAAATATATGCCTTCCATATTAATGTTTAGTAACTTAAGGAGTCAATAATCTGGGCGAACAAGCCCAGAAGCGCTAAAAGCGGCTAGTTTTAAGTAAGTTGAATGAAATAAAGATCTTATAATCGATATTAATTATTTGAAAGGTTTATCTATACTTATAATAAAGCTCAATGTGTGTGTGTGTGTGTGTGTGTGTTTGCTTTCTACAGGTCAGACTATTCAACCTACAGCTACCAAATTTGGCACGTGTATACCTTGGAGGCCGGGAACTTGCACCTGGGGGTTATTTTTTCGAATTTTTAATTAGAATTTTATTTATTTAAAAATTAAGCGAAATTTTGACGTGTTTCTGCTATAACTTCCGAAAATATTACCGCACAAAAAAGATTTTTACATGAAGTTAAAGATCAAAAATTTATCTTTCAAATGATACCAATGCTTCAAACTTAAAATTAAATTTCTATTTTTAATGAATTTTTAAATAAATATTTTAACTATATTTTTCAACAATTTTTTTCGTACAAAATAAAAATAAAATTCAAGCTGCATGAGCACGTTTCGCATTCATGGGAAAAAATAAGCTTTTTTCAGTGTTGCCATCACATTGATTAAAACTCCAATTAAAAAATAAATAAAATCTTTTTACAAATGAAATCTGCAAAAACATAATTTTCGGCACGTGTCTGTAGGAAATAAAGCAAATAAGAAATATTTTTTCTAAAAAAATAAATTCAAGAAAAATAATTTTATGGTCGTTTACACTCTCTATATTATTAATCCAATAAATCAGTTATATTTTAAGGCAAGTTTTGTTTAATATGAACCGGATATCCATTCAAATCATGGCCACACAGCTAATTTGTAAACATTTAGTAAGACAGATTTGCTAAAATGGTATAAATGGAAAATGATTTTTTGGAAATGAATGGAATGGAAAATGAATTAATATTTTATGTAACTTGATTAAATAAATACTCTAATAAATAACGAATTTTTGATTTTACATTAAGCTTCTGCTGTGGAAATTACGAATAACAAAATGTTCTTGAAACACTAATATTTTAAATAAAAAGAGTTAATTTCCAATCAACTAAATCAATCACTTAAACTGACTGATTTATGAAAATTTGAATATCACTATTCAATAAAAAAAGGATAATTTTAGATTTTTTCATCGATCGTTTCAAAGAAAATACGTCAATCAGCGCGCAGGTTTCTCAAGATTAATTGGGCTAAGATTATGAAAATGTTGAGTTTTTCTAAATTTTTAACATTTAAAACTTCATAAATAAGTCTTAGTTGATCGTGGAAAACAGAAACATTCATTCATTCATTTATTTAAAATTTGGTGTGTCCAGAATATTTCTCAGAATATCATACCTTACTGCATTAAATTTAGACTTCATAATTTTTGAAATATATTTATAGGCCGGAACGAAATATTATTATTGATTTCATTTCAATCCTTTTGAAAGCAAAACTAAAAACTGAATTTTATGCTGAATCTGAGAAATTTTTTTTGAATTATTATTTGAGATATTACATAAATTATGAAAAATGTTTTGTAGTTCACATAAGACTTAAATACCGAACGATTCTGTTTGCATTACTCATATTCAGTAATAATAATAAAGAAATAACAATAAAGATGATAAATAAAATAAAACGCTTGGTTTTATTTAAAAATATCTTTATATTAATTGCTATTTCATCATTTCCACTTTAATTTAAAGTTGAAGTTTTACCGGAAATGACAACAAATTAGCAAAATATATATAGTAAATTGAAAGAAACGATCTAAGCAACAGTATAAGTTTGGTATGACTATCAAAATTTGAAGATTAAAAATGTTTTGTTTGAGAATCTATTAAGAGACCAGTTACTTAAAATATTTAATTGAAAATTGTAGTGAGCGGTAATACTGGTGAACCGGCTGGTCGCCAATGGCGGCTAGTATATATATATTCAGAAATATCACAATCTCTTCTCCGATTCAAAGTATCAGTATTTTTGATCATCGTATCCTTCCATCAACATCTTAAAAGTTAACCATTGCAGTTTTCTTGACTTTACGGTGTAGAAATGTCTGTTAGGTGGGACGTGCTTGACTTTACACCTTAAAAAAAAAAGGGGGAGTAGGGGAATATTAATGAGCAAACATATTTGTAGAATAATATAGTTCCTCATGCCCGCAATTTCCGTGGTTTTATTGAAGAATTATTTCATAATCATGGATGATATTACACCTTGTCTTCCTGTGACAGGTGTTGACATTCTTTTTGGAAAAGAAGATTTATCAAATAGAATAGCCATTGCGCTCACCTCGTCTTAATTCCATAGAACGTATATGGAATGCATTTAAGAGATACCTACTTGAGCGCAATCAACAAAAGACATTACTCTGATATTTAAACAGAAATGATAGAATTAATTTTCCTTGATAGTCTAATAATTGTGTGTAGTCGATGTTATGTTGCATTACAATGGAAAAGTAATGCATAATTTACAAAATTTTCTTTTTTAAAAATATAATCCAATTCAGATTATCTTTTTTCTTATCGGTATGAAAACTATGCATTTTTGTATCTGTACTCTATATTCCCTATATATTCTCTTAAGTTTGCTATTTTTCATATATTTTCCTTTAAGTCTGTTTGATAATATATTTATGCCTATCTTAAAGCAAAATTCCTACATATATATATATTTTTTCCTTCAAATTACTGTCGATTTTATCTAACTGGACAAAATTCGTTTCTGGAAAGTTTGTCCAGATGCATGTGGAAATAACTCAAACACTACAAAGAGTTAGCTGTATATGAAATTTGGCACATAATTTTATCATTGGAATGTGTATCAGATTTTGAATTATAACACATTGACTGTCCGTCTTTTTACTCATGTGTATTCAAATGTATAATAATGTAATATATTCAAATGTTTGTTCATGTGTATAACTTAAAAACGAAATAGTGCGGAAGAATGCAGTTTGGTTTTGTCACTACTGTTATGTTTTTGACCAAAAAAAATCTCCAGAATGTATACTCGGTTTTCATCAAACACAAATAAAACACAAAGAATATTATATTTTTTAATTAAGAGAAAAGGCGGGAGAGAGAAAAATCTCACTAGTTTTATTTGAATGTGAATTATTTGCTGATTATTAAAAATGATCCGATCATTTGATTGAAATTGGGAAATCTTTTAACCTGTTCAAAAATCGGATCTATCCCGATTTTTCGAGCCGTCTTATTATACTTTTTCGTCACTTGTTTGCAAATGCTGTCCGAGGTTTTTTAAATTGATTTTAATGTTCATTTTTGATTTGTATAATCAAATATTGCTGAAAATAAATCTGGAAATAAGGCGTAAAAGGTGTTGTAAGACATTTGTATTTTCTATAACTTTTAATAAGCTTTCCTTTTTTTTTTTTTTTTCAGAATAAGCCGCTTGAAAGCGTTTATTTTAACTGTTTATTTTTAAAGCATGAGAAAAGGGACTTTCTCCTTATTTTGAATCGGTTTTATTCTTGCTATAAAAGTTTAATAAAGGAACGAGTTTTTTCTCTGCAGCGACTTAATAATTTGCGTTTTGTGCTAAGATATAACAGGAATACTGAATTTATTTTATAATGTATTGTTTGCCAACGGATTCTAAAACCTTACCGCGCTTTTGCGCTTGTGTTAGGATGGGTTTAATTTGACAAAATTGGGATGAGAGGGAAAAGGGGATGTTTGCATTTAACAATAAAGTAAATTCTGGAAATGGCGCACATCCTGCCGTGTGTCACCCCTTAGTGAGATAGAATCATCGAAAAGTGGTCGTCTCAGAATACTGAAACGAACAGTAAGAAGTTTGCAAAATGAAAGTATTAATGTTGATAAAAAAATGTTTCGGTGGGATTTCTTTTATGGTAAATTTTATCGTTTTATTATTCTTGTGGAAATATCAAACAGATAAATGCTTTTGCTGTTGACGAGAAAAACGGATTTTAATTGAAACAAATATTTTATTTCAAATGTAAAATATTGTTTCCACTTTTAAATATTTTTTTTTCCCCTTATGATTAACAATGGAAACGAATTATTGTTCAATTCTTTAGCGGCCCAATTTTTCTTGGGATTTTAATGTAAAATTAGATTAAGAAACTGTAAAGTTTGTTTGCACAGTAAAGTAAAACAAAGAAACAGAAATATTGGTAATCAGCCGACAACTTCCCACGATTCGCAACCAAGAAACATTTCACTTTTGAAAAATAATTTTTTATGTATTTATTGAACGTTGTTTCTTCGGAATTTTGAAGAAGAAAAAAAAATTTTTTTTTTCGTCCATGGGTTGCGCGAAATATTTTACCTCAACTGAAAGAAGGCGGGAAAAAAACTAGTATTTCACTTTCTGAGCATCTCTTTTATCAGCCGCTTCTCAGATAAGCCGTCCCTTTGGACATTGACGGCTAACACATCTTCCCACTGTATACAGCAAATTCGAAGAGAGCTACCGGAAAACAGATAACACTCCCCTTCTCTTCTGTCGAGGGCCACTTCGGGGCCACGCCCCTTCCCATCTGTTTACGTTAGGGCCCCTTCTCAAAGAGAGTTCTGTTCTGCCTCTGCTCTGGAGTGTTATTGTTGGTGTGTCCGTTCTCGGGAAGTCTCCTTCAAGAACTTTTTTTAAAGAACTCGAGTCTCGCTTGTCGATAGATGAACATCTGGCGTTCGAAGCACTCTCGAACGATGGAATAACAAAAATAAAATTCATCTTGACAGAGTCCTTCGATCTGCAGTTGCAGTTAAAGTGACTTCATGCGAGTTGTTAGAGATTCGGAACGCCCAGTTTTTAGTGGTGGTGTACTTTAGACAGTCATAAATCTTGAATGAGCCAGAGTAGTCCTGAATTTTACTTCCCGTAAGATTCCCCTCTCAGACTTTTTTTTTTGTTCATTGTTTACAAGTAATTATTTCACAATAAAATATTTTTATATTTTAAATATTAACTAAAAGAAAGAAAACTTAAATTTTTTTCAATATTTTCAATACAGAAAATATGTATAGCGAAAATCATAATCCTGGAATAGTGAATAATAACGATTCGAACTCGTAATTTCTTTTAATACTATTTGTTTCCACCTGTGGCAACAAGCTGGTTCGGGTGGAATATTAGTTTTATTTGATAATAATTCAATCTCTAATGCATAACTTAATATTTGTTTCCTCTGGCAGCATTCTCTTACGGCTTGTTATGTGTATTAAACCTTTTAACGGAATCAAGTCTTATGAAATTTTTTTATAAGAATCGTAACTGATTACATTATGTAACTTCTGCCTGCACGTAGTGTTACTGCTTCAGGGAAAAACTTTATTTCCTATGCACCATTGATTACATCATAAAACTAGCAGGGATGGTTTCCCCAAAACTTTCTCGCATACTCTTTAATAAAGCCGCGAATGTCTTCCATGGCATTGACAAACTATAGCTACGGAATATTGATAATTGGTTTGAATTTAACATTTTTACTGAATCTATCGTGTGATTCTTGGCGATGTTTTTGGCGATTTAATCCCTGATATGCGGTTGATAGAACCTGAAAGTCGAATTTTTGTTTTAAACCGATTTTTTCCCCCCTTCAATTTAAGTTAAAAATATAACACTTTTAATCACAAAATCACGTTCTAAATTTGATATATATGTATAACATATATGTAACTCATTGTTTTTTTGAGTTATCGCATTTATATCTTGTGAACGTATTTACGGCACAAAATCAATTTTTAATGGATTTGTTCCAAATTTTATAGATGCCTACACATTAGATTTTAAATCTGGGCATCAATGTATCAATTTTTTTTCTTTCTCTCTTCGCATTGTAGTTATCGTGTTCATTTATATTCAGACAGCCAAACTTCCTTTGAATGGATTCCATCCTCTAAATTCCATCCGTCTGCTTAAAGCGTTTTGAATTATCTTTTTCACAAACAGGTATGATGCCAAAAATGCGTTATTCGAACACTGGGAAGTTGAAACGTTGAAGATTCATTAAAAATGCGAGTTCGAATTTTTTGGGGATTGCAATACTCCATATTTCGTATATGAGAAAATAATTAGTGCGGCGTAGGTAATTAAGGGTAGAAATAGGCCCTTTACTTTGTTGTGGATTATTGAATTGATACAGCTATCCAAAAATTTGGTACGGCGAGAATAAGTAATGATTAAATGCTTTTATTCGGAAACGAACATCTTTTAAGAAAATTATATGCTGTAACATTACGATAACCATGATTTCCAGTTTGACATTATTCACCTACAGTCGGTGAATTGATTAACCGACTGATCTTTCTATTTATTGATCAGGTTAGTTTATCGGATCTAAATGGACTCTTGCTGAAGGTGTAATAACAGTTAGCACCATTAGTCCGAGTCTATTTAGTTAACTCCGATCTACGAAAATTTAGGCTGATTAATTAAACTTAATTGTGTAACTAACACGTAGTAAGATCAGGTATATATATATCGAACTAGCATATTTACATATCACAGCCATTGTAGTATGGTAATCAAATACGATTCCGGTTAGATTTTGAGAAATGCGATTAGCTCAATGTAATGACGCAATACAGAAATGAATAAGTTTGTTACAATTCCATATTTGAAAGCTAAATGCTTCGCATCATGTAGTAAATTGAGATAGGCGATTTGTATTTAGAAATAAAAGTTAGTCATTTCATAATTTAATATCCTGATTTTCGTTATGTAGGGAATAGCAAGTATAGTTATTTCAGTATGCCAGATTTATTTTCTTAATCTGTTTATTCTTCCCAAAGATTAATTGAAATAAAATCAGAAAGCAAAAATTCATAAAGGTTCTGTTATGTATTGAATTTGTTTTTAAGAAATTAAAGACGAAATTTGTGCTGCAATTACTATCATTAAAAGATATATTTGAATTTTATTTTAAAATGATGTAAAAGTCATTTTTATGCTATTTTCGAATGTCGTGATTGAATAATGTCGAAATTTCACTTTCAGTTAAAATTTTTTTTAAGAAATCGTTCCGAGGTGCACATTCCTACCCTCCAGTTTGTCTATTCAAGATTTGGTAGCTCTATTCTCTCTGTAAAGAACCAACATATATTCTTCTTTATTATTAATAAAATTCCATTAGTTTATGCTTTCTTTATCGTTAAGTAAAATAAGAATTTCCAGTTTCGCAAATGATTTGATTTTAAAAAATATAGCACTCTAACTAAAGCTGTTTTCAGTCCTGCCCAACTTTGAAATACTAAATCTCAGACATTAAAATATAGATATAATTAAATCTTTTTACCATCAATTCATGAACTCAATCCATCCAACTTCAATCATAATGTCTATAGGAAAGGTAGCAGTGACTTAATAATAAGGTCTCGATTTTGAATCGGAGAGTTCCTTTTGCGAGACGTAATTCCAATGAAAGTTCACTGCGTATGTGGACTTGGTGTGCGCCTGCCCACACCCCTACCCCTCGTCCCTTTCTTTTAAATTAGTGCTGAAGCATAGAAAAGGATTTGCTAGCTCGGGTGTCATTTTCTTTCAAAATTGCAAGATCTGTCCCAAAATGGCTTTCATGTTGCTTAAAAACGGAGTATAAATGTAACTATATTAAACGTAACGATTACAGGCTCCAGGAGTATAAGAAGGAGTTTTAATTAAATCTTGGCTAGTGTCAACATTTGAAAGTATCTATCAACTGAATATCATGAAGAAAGTCTTTTGAGTTCGGCTATATTTTTAGATACAAAACAAAAAATAAAGTTTTTTTTTTTTTTTTTTTTTTTTTTCCTGTATAAGAATCAATTTCATCAGTTTCTATTGAAAATATACCTGATTGGTTTAAACAAAAGCTAATGTATAAATATTATTACTTTGAAGATAGTCATTACTGTTCGAGAACCATTGTTTTTCACAAGGGAACTAGAGTTCTTTTGAAAAATGAAAAATTAAATTCTTCTCCAGCTATTTTTATGCAGATTCTTTTGAATTTTATTTTTAGTTCAGGATTTAAGGAACCTTGAAGCATTGCCGTTCCCTGATGTTATGTACCAGTGTTATTAGTCCTTGAAAGCAACTCCATAATAACTTTCAAGAATGTTTAATGGAATGCAAAAAAGTAATGAAAGTAAATTTATCTGTTAATTATCATGAATAGTTTAAATATTAGCTAGGACTAACTTTGGAAATATTACCCATCTATTTTATTATTGCAAGTCTTCGAATTCACGGGATTGTAAGTTTAATTTTTCTTAAAAATTCCTTTGATGAATTGAAAGTTGTTGGTTATCGAAATTCTGACATTTAATCATCATATTACTTAATTAAAATAATTGGTTCATTTGTTAAATACTCAGTCAACACGATTTAATATTGTCTCATTGGAGTTTCATTTTTGGAAAATTAACCCCTTATTTTGGCACAGTTGCTTAGCAACAACTTGTTTTCATTGAATTTTATGAAAGATTTACAACTCCAAATGTGCATTCTCGTACGCAGATTTCTGCCTAATAATTTAAATAAATTGAGATAAATTTCAAGGAATTAATTAAATTTTCATAAATAAATAAATAGGATAAATATATAATACATATCTTGTTTATT
>JAPMOR010077827.1:14941-40952 GCA_026543865.1 Argiope aurantia
TATGAAATTTCAATTTCAATTAAAATCTATTTCTGAAAACAAACTAAAAAAATTAAAAATTATTTCTGAATTAAACTAAAAAAGATACAATTATATTTAGAGAGCACTAATGCTGCTACTAAAACACAGATTAATTTAACCAAATTAGTAGAAATACAAAGTTAATATTAGCAAAAATAATAAATATAGAATCAAAAACGAAGAAATTAAGAATCCGACCTGAAGATTTTCTCAAGGGTCACCCTCAAGCAGGGATTCAAGAAGGATATTTTTTTTTCTGTTTGGGGTCAGACTTTTGTCCAATAATATTGAGCCTTCTTGACCCGAAAATCTCCTGAAATTGAGGCCTAAGAGATAAACCATTTTTTATAGAAATAAAACGATAGATTACTATCTCCAATTTTAGCGAAAATTATAATGCGAGGGGTGATCCAAAAAAAGTTTACAAGACAAAGGAAAATGCTTTATCAGCAATAGACACAGGATTAAAATGGTAATTGAGAGTCATATGTGGCAGTCACTTCTCTACATAATCACCAAACATGTTGAGGCATTTATAACTCCGCTGGACTAATTTGTTTAACTCGTCTAAGTAATTATCAGGTCCCTAGCTATTGGACCAGTTCTCGGCACCTTTTTGAACATCATCGTCTGATATGAACCTTGTTTTGGATAAGTGTTTCTTTGAGGCCAAGAAAAGGAAGTAGTCCCTTGGAGCCAAATCGGGGCTGTATGGGGGTGGCTCCAGTGAAAATCACTGAAAAACGTTTAAAATAGGAAAATTTTGGTTGAATTTAATGAATTCCATTCCAATAAAGCTTTCATTGTTATTTCAAGATCTAATGTAAGGTAATTGTAAATGTTGCCCCAAAATTAACGCAAGATTTAAATTTACCACCATTCGTGCAGTAAAGTATTGGCAACCCTATAAAAAAACCATTCGACAGCTAATAATTTAGGGTTAATAGAAATGGTGCGTTACACGATAGAACATGTTTGCATTAATGAATAATATTTAAAAAATAATGAACATTTGCTACTCACATTTCGAAAATTTGAAAATCGGCTCCTTAGATCGTGTGATTTAACACCATTTGATTCCTTTCTACGGGGTTATTTGAAGTCAAAGTTTTATGCCGACAATCCCAAAAGCACGCTTGCATTGAAGAAGGAGATTCAACGCTGCATCAACAAAATTCAGAGACATTAAGGCAAAATAGTCATGGATAATTTGAACAAAAAAGTGAGTATGTATCACAAAGCCATGGAGACAATTTGTCCTATATGTTGTTCCATACCTAATCCTATCCTTTGTAATTCACGATTCAATAAAAACATAACAATATATATATATAAAACTTTTTTTATTTAATTCAAATTTTGCGTTAACACATTGTCCTATTGTATCACGCTCTATCTTTACTAATCTAAACTATCAGCTGTCAAATGTTTTTTAATAAGGTTGCCAACACTTTACTGCACGAATGAAGGCAAATCCAAATCTTGCGTTCATTTTGAGATGCTCTTTATTTGTATCAATTTATTGCTTCATTGTTAATGCATATTTTAACTTCCTCTTTCTTCTCCCTTTTGTGAGATGAACCTCCAATTAAAAGATTCCTTCCAGAAAAGGCATTATTCCTCTTCATTCCTTTTCTATTTAATTTTTTAAAGATAATGCGACGAAAATTTAAATTGAATATTTTAAATTATATTTATTTTTAGATAGCTAATGTTTCGAAGATGATGTTTGGTTCGAAGCATAGATTAAATAATTAATTTAAATAATTAATTAGGAAATAATTGGAAATAATTAATTTTATTTTTTTAAAAGAGCTCTAATCTGCAACGTAAAAAACAAATATACATCAAAAACGTTTGTTGAAAAACTAGTAAGACATTTACTGCCTACCATTGCGATCCCTTTTACTGTTTTCACCCACGTCATTCGTCCTCATTAATCTTCTCTATGAAGTTATTTCTTATCAGAAATACCCCGGATCTTTCCCTCTCGCCCTAAACAGAAACAAGGATATAGAGACACATTTTAACAGGAAACGCAGGGAAAACAAACGGGAAAAAGAAAGTAAAAAAAGAAAAGAAACACCTCTGTCTATTGACTCTTCGCTCCGATCGGATGATCAACTCACAGCAAGAAAAATTTATTTTTCACTTTGCGGTTACTTATCTTCTCTGCGATGTCTTCAAACAGTAACGATATTTAAAAAGTAGAAGAAAAGAAAGAAAAACAGAAGTAGCTAAAAAGGTGCCCACACACTACGTAAGTGATGTGAGGGGGTAAAAAAAAATGTAGAGAGAAACGCAAGCAGGAAAGAGAAAAATCAGTTAATACGTTTTTCTTCTCCCTGTCCAAGAGATGTTTCCATAGTCTCATTCTTTCTTGTGGAGTGTCTATGCCGAACACTTCTGTTCGATAAAAGAAGATGACAAAAAAAAAAAAAAAATAAAGAAAAGAAAATCTGAAAATACGTCGGGCGTTTCTTACTCTTGGTATTTTTTCCCCCCACACTCCTGGGGTTTTCTTAAAAGAGCCGTAAAATCAATAAGACATTCAAGAAAAGGGATTTCTAGGGAATATTATTGGCTGCCAACCACAAAAGGGGGATTTTTCTCAGTCTTCTCTTGAAGAGGCTGTGTGTTAGATGGGTGCTGCTTTTTAAAAGGGACGTGGTTTTTGCGGGTTTAGCAGAATCTGAAAGACTACTATATAAATGATAATTTTATGCTCGATAGGCAGTCAAAAGCCATTATTTTAAAGTATGTTCTGAGAAATAACTTTTGAATATCGCGTCGAAGTGATCAAAAGTTAATCTTCCGACGATGAGAAGAAAAGGAAAAAAAGTTTGTTTCAACAATTAATACCTTTCGTTGGATGATGTGAAAAATAATAAATATTCCCTTTTTTTATTCTGTTTTCACATATAAGAGGAATTTGTATTCACTACAGTCGAAATATATCAAAGTAAGCTTAACAGTTCTAAAAATAGTTAAAATAGTATAATGCCATTATACTTGGTTTTAATTTTATATTTTCATTATCAAACAAAATGTTTGACATTTGAAGATTGGAAATTAACAATATGATTATGGACCATGAATGGGGTTATCAAAGAAAAATAGTAAGAAATTTTTCAACTTTAAAAGTCACAGAAACAGCAAGTTCATCTTTTTTATTTCTCATAAGTTCAGTTGTTTTTATTTTCTTTAATTATAAGCAAATGGTTACTCTAATGCACTGTGTCTAGCCAATCTAACAAAAGATTTATGTCCGAAGTGAAATAACATTATCTTTTGTTTCCTGCTCTTTAAACGTGACGGGGTTTTCGAAAGTTTGATACAATTTTGGTGTGAGATCATTAATACAAAATTGAAATAGAAATATCACTTAGCTCATATGTATGGAAGTGAGTGTAGGTTGAATTCTTGGAGGACTTTTATAAAAAATAACCTCGTTTGTGTTTTAAAAGAAAAAAAAAACTGAAGCAATTATCAGTTTGCATTGCTCAAGTCTATGTTTATTTGTTAGTTTTGGCCCCCCACTGAGGAACACTTCAAAAATGAGAATGAGATGCTTCCGGTATGGTGATTGGTTGTCTTCGATCTCTTGGGTACAGAAAAACAAGAGTTTGGATATCATTCCCATCGATGATGGGACATGTTTCCCAAGGGAAGGGTTGTACCATGGACGGTAATGGCATTTAGCACTCAACCATAGTTCCCGCCAGTGTTGCTGTCGTGATAATCCGGTCATTCAATATCTTCCCTGTGGCTTAGGTTGGGTCGGAGTAGTAAGTTTTTGGAATAGGACATGTTTCCATGGAAAGGTTGTGTTGTGACAGGTGACGGCTCTTAGAATTCAACAGTACTACATGCCAATACTCTCATGGCGGTCCGGTCAGTCATATTTAATCCATACACTTTAGTGGTAGAGCGATACCAAGCTGTGATTTGCTAGTTTCGGAATGAAACTGGTTAAGTGAATAGACAAATGATATAACCCAAAATATGATTCTGCTAATTTATTCTTTTCAGGCATGACATTATGAAAGGTAGAAATAAACGTCGTAAACAATCAGTAGGATGCATAAAATAATGGGTATTAAAATTTTTAACATAACGGCCTGAGAGAATGAAATTTTGTTGATTTGCAGGTATTAGGCTATAAATACAAAAAATGGGTACATTATAGCATGTGCATTGCCAGCATAATAAAGATAATGCCACTTATTATTTCTATTACATTAAATATCATCGTAATTGATTGAAACTTTGTTTTTTGAAACCATTATAATCATGACATTTTGACAATTAAAGTCTTAACTATTCCATTATTTATTTACTTTAATTTTATGAAAACTAATAAATCATAAGAACATTAACATTGATTAACATTCTTTCTAAGTTGCTGAGTGCACTAATAATGAAGCGTGAAATAGTTCTATCTTGA
Organism: Argiope aurantia; assembly: GCA_026543865.1. NCBI lineage: Eukaryota > Metazoa > Arthropoda > Arachnida > Araneae > Araneidae > Argiope > Argiope aurantia. Next base: position 19,410 of record JAPMOR010077827.1, read on the forward strand.
AATTATAATATTAATAATTATTTTATCACTTATTTCTTAATTATAAAAAATAATATTAATTAAAATATAACGGAAAGCCAGTAAAAATCTATAATTCATTAACATATTTTATTTTCAAATTAAGCAGGATTATCATACTGGTAGAGAACTAATTTAAAATGCCTATGAAATAACTTCGAAATTCACATATAAATATTTCACAAACAAAATGTTATTTCCAATTTCGCAAAGGAATGTCTATAGTTTCTTATTAACCAATGTGCGCAATAGAAGAAATTAATTTTTTAAAAATTTAAAATATATTACATAAATAACAGACCCACTTTAAGCAAATTTAAACGAAATACACATTAACTGGCATTTTAGAGGTTATTCTTTATTTTATTTATTAATACCAAATTAATTAATATTCACATTATTATATTAACATACTAAAGAAGCATCAAATAATAAATTTCATACAAAGGACTATAATATGAAAATAACAGTTGAAGTATAAATAAATAACAAAATATGTATTATAATTTTGCAGAATTTATAACACATAGATTATATAGAATGTTAATGCTTAACATACACATTTTACTAGAAGTTTACTAATAGTATAAAATATATTACACTGGAAATTAATTTACATTAATTACACTAGAAATTAACTTACATTTTTTAAACTTCATTTGTCTTCACAGATAAATGAAGCATAGTTAAAATATAAAATTTGAAATAACACTGTAATTAGATTCCCTTGAAAAGAAAGAAACAAAAGATCGATCAGTATTGTTTGTAAATTTGATCTTTGGTACTTATAACTTCACTCACTGATAACTTAACTAACATACAAGCGGTGTTCAAAGGAAAAGGTAAAAAAGGACACTGTGGGTATAAATTAGGACTTTATTTGCAGTATAACCATAGGCCTGAGCACAACGATCCCATTGATTAACGAGCCGAAGGATTCCTTGTTCCCAGAATTCCTGTGGGCGTGACGAGACTCAGTCCTTCACAGCATCCTTGAGTTGGCCGTCCGAGTTGAAGCGCTTTCCTTTCAGATGCTTTTTCAGGAACATTAAATCCGATGTGTATTGTGAGACACTCCGAAGACTATGAAGGTCCATCAAGAACAAAAGACCGAGGATACTCATGGAGGGTGGGGTTCTGCTCCATGATAACGCGCGTTTACACGTCTCAAGGTTCACACAAGCGGAACTGACCAAGTGCAAGTGGGAGCAACTCGACCATCCGCTCTACAGCCCGGACATGTCACCCTGCGATTTTCATGTGTTTGGTCCCCCGAAAAATCATCTGAAAGGGAAGCACTTCAACTCTGACGGCGAACTCAAGGATGCTATGAAGGACTGGTTCATGTTACGGCAACGGGAATTCTGGGAGCAAGGAATCCTTCGGCTCGTTAATCAATGGGATCGTTGTGCTCAGGCCTATGGTGTATACTTTGAATAAAGTCTTCATTTATACTCACAATGCCGTTTCGTACCTTTTCATTTGAACAACCCTTGTATTAATATTCTTATTGAATTAATATTACATCTTTGGTTCTTAAAAAATAATTCTAGCTTCTTTATTCTCAATTGAATTGTTTTCCACCTTAAATAATCTCGCAAATTCAAATTATAGAGTCCAAATAAGGTCTATAGTATAATTTAAGCTGAAAACTAATTTGAAATAAATTTAAATTTGAACTATGGTAATAATTGGAATATATTCAGTTTTAGAACACAATTTAAAACCTTTTTAGTTGTGTTAATAACATGAAATTTAATATGTTACGACAAGTTTACTACATAATATTTAATTATTAGATTTAAGAGAGAGTATACTTGTTTCTAAAGTAACTCTTCCAAAATTCATGAAACATGTCCTTGATTTTATATAACATTATGCTTTAGCGGAGATTTAAATTAAGACAGGAGACATGACTTAAATTAAATTTGAGGGCATCCTTCTTGCTTTGCCTCTGAAATTGATAGGGTTTCTGGAAACATGTTCTTTCCTAATTATTTTAATTAAAGTAGCAAATTATGCATAATGTACGTGCTTAAAATCTCGCTCAACGTGTACATTCTGCTAAATTATATGAAGGCACGGATACGTAAAGTTATTTTGTGGTACGAAATTATCCTATTAAAAACTGGACTAGTTTTATAACTATCTAATATTAGATTTAATTTATTATAGATAAAAACATTTAAACTTTCAATTATATTTAATGCAAAACCATGAATTATTTATTTGAAAATTGTGAAATAACTTCTCTTAGAGTAATGTTGGTTACTTCATTCCCAAACTCCAAACTTTGAAACTAAATATTAAAGCAAATTATGAATGGTATAATTTAAATCTAAACAAAATTTCTTGATAGAAAATTTTTACATTAAAACCAGATTAAAAATAGGACGCTTTAGATCAATATAAACTAAGATTTAAACTTTTCAACTGGTCAGAAATAATATAATTCAAACAATAGATGGTTCGTAAGTTTTAGAATTTATAAGCTGTATCATAGAGACTAATATTTTGCAAATGCTGGGAAGATCAAGTCGCTTTTGTGTCTGATGCTAAAACAAACTCTATATTTTTTCACTATTATATAACGACGATTCGAAATTTTGACATAAATCCCAAGTCTTCTATTTTTCTATAAACATTTGACATCTGCAACATTTCCATCAACATCAGATGGAAGTGTGTTTCATTATTTATTTAGTCTCTCTAATTGATTATTAAGTAGTTTTTAATCGACTACTATGGAATTGATTTTATTTTATGTTTAAGTATATATGAATAAAAACAAAAATGTTCTAAATAAATTACATTTTAATATATTAGAAATTATTAATTTTCTCTTGTTACTACTCTTCATATTAGTAATCAAGTTAACCTGACTTCAATTTGTATCCTAGGTCTGCATTACCAGATTTTACTTTTGAAAATCGGTTTTCATAAAGTTTGCCTTGTTGAATTCAGAGTTTTTTCGATGAATTACTTTATGCAAAAAATACTAAAAGAATTAGTTTCATAATTAGATGTCAGATTAAAGTCTTTTGATGATTGCTGTTTGATCAGATATCTCTTTAGATGACCGTCTTTTTAATATAGTATAAATATATGAAAGGCAACAAAGGTCTAGAACATTTTCATCAAAACTCATGTTAGCGTAGGACGAATGCAACTTTTTTTAGCTTTGGATTGTTTTTAATATTAAAACAATTATATTATACTCTAATGTTTCTTTGAAGAGCAATTCCCAGATGATACTTATCTTAATGATTTTTTTTTATTTTCCTTCATGATTAAGAAATTAGATTGTAGTTTATATTACTTTTGAATTTTAACTGAATTTATCCGATAAATTTTTTTGTCTATCGACTCCAATCAATCATAGAGCTTATATCCCTGCAATTAAAGATAGATTGTTGATTTAATCTCTTGAAATACTGATTCAGCGTAAAAATAATTGAAATGATTTTTATTCTGTAAACATCTGTTTCGAAATTACAAAACAATAACATCTTTTGTTCGAAAATATCAAAAATTTTGAAGGAATCCTTACATGTCATAAAAGAGAAAAGGAATATTCATTAGACATAAAATAATTCTGCCATTCTTATTTTTTAAAGTACTTGTCCAGTTTCTTTCTTAACAAAAATCCGTGGAAGTTAAATAGATATGTCAAAGTTTAATAAGTAAACGTGTTTTAAAAATATCAAAGGAGCTTCCAAAAATGAACGGATAATTATAAAATGGGATAGCCAGCAATACGATGTCAGTTATTTCAGAAAGTTTTGGTAATAATTTAATTTGCAAACCTAAATAGTTATAAAGTTAATTTTATATTTATACGAAATAAAGTAGGTGATGTCACTCAAGCTAAAAGTAATTATAAAAGTAGTACTAAATTGTTTGCTTGCTTGTTTGCCGCAACATTTTCCCCACCCTGGTCAACCTCCAGAGGTATGACCAGTTGAATAGAACGTGTAATCTCCTTTCCTTTGACACTGAGGAAAGGAGATCTTCTTGTAATAGGACCAGGTCTCCTACTCGTACTCGTGGTAATTGTTTTACATTTCGTACTTGATGATATGTACGTAACTCCAAAAGATATTCTTTGGACCATCTTTTCAAAAATGTATCCTCATCTAGTAATGAGTGACAAAGTAACTTTCGAAGATATCATTTGGTTAGAACTATAAGTCGATCCCCCCATCCTCCTCACCAAGCTAATCATGGTGCCATAAACTTCCACGTCACACCATTGTGAGCATATAATTGCTGCTCTTTCGTTGAAGTCAATGTATTCCAAAGGAAAATGAGTTACTTCTGTGCTTCTTCGAAGGTGGTGTTGTTGTCACTGTATACAGTATATGGAAGTCCTCTTTTACTGACAAATATTTGTAAGAAAAAGGAAACTTGGAAGCCAAAAGAAACTTGTCGACAGAAAAGTCAGAAACAGGTTTGATATGCAAGGGTCTAGTAGTAGAACATGTAAATAGCGTGATGTAAGGCGTATTTGAAGGTTTAAAGGTCCTAATATAAACTGGGCTTGCAAAGTCTATCCCAATAGTATCGAAAGGTATACAAGGAGTAAGTCTGTCAGCTGGAAGAGGGGCCTCTATTTCAGTAGAACTTAAATAATGAGACAGTTTGCATGGTAAGCAATTTTTAATCACTCGCTTGATGGCTTAACGACCTTGGAGTATCCAAAACTCGGAGCGCAATTCTGAAATAACTACACGAACACCCTAGTGATGTAAGCGAATGTGCTTGTTCTAATCAACAAGTGAAAAAATAATGAGATCCTTCAAGTAGTATTGGATGCCTTTGTTCAAGTGATATCCGTGCGAATTGTAGCCTACCAACAAGTCGTAAAATATTATCTTTTAGAAATGGGCAAAAATGAGAAATTTTTGTGGATTTAGGTAAGGAACAATTATGATCTAGTGCGTTGATTTCTACAGAGAAACACTATTTTTGTACAACTGAAATCCAATAATTGTTTTGTCCTATTCAGCTCATCATTTATTAATTATGAAGCGAAATGTTGTCGAGATTTACAGTTGCACAGGTAGCGATAAATCCAAGCTGTTATTCTCAAGAGTTTTGTGTATTAATTGAAGCGAGATACATCGATTAAATTTGTATAGTTGATGTACACAATGTACACTTCTATATCCATCAATAATTTTTCGTCGTCTCTCAAAATGATTTGGACTGGTCAGACCTCTGAAATTTGCCCCAACCAACTTGGACCGTTCCACCAAATTTCTAGATATGCAATTTCGCTGGGATCACTCACAAGAAAGATGATCTACTGAGTTCTTTGTATCTGGGCAATGCCGCCACTGCGCTGGAGAAATGCTTTGAATAATTTCTATGACTCGGTTGTATAAGAATGTTTTCCATCGATTAGGTTAATTTCTTATCCAGCTTAATACAACAGTTTAATCATTCCAAAACGTAGATGTTTCATTATCTAAACCAGTTTCTTTGCAAAGATAGTGAAGTAAGCTCCTAGTAAGGCTGTCAAAAGTTCCAGCCATGGAAGTATCACTCTTTTAAGTGGAGAAAGTTTGTTGTGACTGCAAACTAGTTGAAACTTAGTTTTGTTAATCTCAGTGAAACAAATGCATAAGCCTTTTCCGAAGCATCGCAGGAGACATGGAGACTCATGTCAGATTTAGCAGGAATCCCATCTCTGTAAAACCAACATTATTTAATGAATATACATATAATATATCACTATTTAAGAAAATAATTTTGTTTGTTATATTATATAATTGTACTGTATAACTGTATTTCGTTTATATGCAATTAAATAGTTTATAAATGTATGTGAACTATTCAGATAGAGCAGTAAAAACCTAAGCACGTTTATTATCAAAAGGCTTTTATTATTTTTCTCTTTTTAGTGTTTATTTATAAATTTTAGATTCAAAAAACCAAAATAATTATTATTATTAATACATACTTTTCATACATTTAAAATTATGAAGAGGTTAAAGTTTGGTTCAGTTACATTTTTACTCTAGGCAATTACTCTAGACTTCTAAATAATTTGTTGACTTTCACTTTGTCCGAAAGCGTTATAGACATAAAAACAAAAACTTGTATTTTTTAAAAATCGAAGGATTTGAAGCAAATTAGAGTACTTCAAAGTAGGTTAATGATCTGATAAATTTAGCTATAAATTTTTTTATCAAAAAACTTTATTTAATAAATGTTTTAAAGAATTTTTACTAAAAATAATATATAATAATATTTGCATAAATAACATTAAAATGCAATCGTAGAAATAAATTTTACATTTGAAAACAGTTCAATTTCTTTTATTTTCAAATTAAGAGACAACATTTATTTTATTTCTAGAAAGCCATTAAAATATTTTTATTTCGTAGCAATCTAAACATGAACGAATACTAAACTATATATAATTGAGAATATTGAAAAAAAAAACATAAAAAAATAATTTTATTCAAAAATATATAACAAAAAAATTAAAAGCGAAAATGGCTAGTAATGATTATATCAACAATTAAGTACTAAATTTATATTACTTTTATTTCAGATACTTCTAAAATAATATCATTTTTATTTCTTGAGTATTTTAATTAGCTTTCTTATGCATTAATAATCACCAACAATTATGTTTGAAATCTAAAAAGAACATCAAACTAATTAGTAATATCTGAAGATCATTAACTAAAATATAAGTTTCCATGAAAATCATTAAGAATATACATTTTTCCCTTATTGCAGGTGTTCTTTTTTTTTCTATTAATTATAAAAATGTCATACTTGTGTATATTTTATCTCCTTCAAGAGCTTCTGGTTAAACTAAGAAGGAATAATTTTATTCCTTTATCAATATTTTAGTAGTTTATAAAATACGAACATTAATTTCTTAATTACCTATAAATATTCTAAATAAAGGAAATTATTTTAAGAATCTATATATGTTAGCAATTTATAGTTTTTGTTGTACTGATTCAATTTACTTATTTTTTAAATATTATTTTGTCTATAAAATTATCATTAATATTTATACAGCTAATTGTTTAAATTTTGTTTTCAATACATTCATTTATTTTTCATACTTATTGTGCCAGAGTGCATCATAACATAGAAGTAATGCAGTCTGAAATTGCATTGAATTATTTTCTTACTCTGTGATTTCAATTTCTTTTTCGTTTTGAGAGACGGCTTCTGTGAAGCCAAATTAAGATATAATTAAGTATACATAGATCACGTTAAAAGATATATATTTATTTCTATTTAGGAAACTACTATAAATAAACATAGAATATTGAACAAAATTGGTAAAATATGTTGGAAATGTCCTTTTTGTGATTTGCAGACTCGTAACAATAACTCTATTAGGTAAAATATACTGAAGTTATATATAATTTTAATAAAATAATTTTAATGTATATTTGTATTGGAGTAGTAATTATAATTAAAGAAAGGAAACCCAGAAATAGTGATATATACATAACGTTTTATATGATATTCAAATTTAGTGGAATAAACTTTGAAATCAATTACACTTTGTAGCAGTTGCATTACTATTATCTTCTCTTTTGGATACTAGATGGCGATACCTGATTAGGCCAGCCCATATGTCATCCCATTATGCATTGCGATTGTAATGAGAATGAGATGTGATGCTGAACTGTGAAGCCGCGCGCGTGAATGTCTTGCCTTTGTGTTAGTGTATGCTTAAGTGTGTGAATGTGATTATTAAAGAAATGTTTATAATAACAATCGCCCTGTTGCTTCCTGCACAGATCATAATAATCTACATACCACCACAACTTTACGTTCTTTTATTTATGCGCTAATTTTGTTATACGTATGCATAATTTTCCCGAAGAACGTTGAAACCCTTACAACAGATAGATTTATTTTAATATTTATCTAACATACAGTCATCAATGCGTTGGAACCATTATTAAGGGAAATGTTAATAATTGAATAAACATGCATTTGCATGCAATGATGCCATTTTTCGATCTCATCTCTTAATTATATCTGTCTAAATGTTTACCATGTTCTGTAGATTTTATGACAGATAAAAGCTGCCATAGTTTAGAACTTTGATAATAAATATTTCCAACTAGATGAGCCAAAGTATTATTCTTTCTTTGTTACATTATCCAACCTTTCACACGAAATAACAACATAGGATGAAATATTCTTGCTTCTAATCTTCTTGGATTGTTTCCAACATCTGCATGAGCCATAATTACATTGTAAAGAATTGAAAAAAAAAGAAGTTTTAGAAATGTTTTTTCATTAACATTCTTCTCCGGTAGTCTTAGAAAAAGATTTAAAAACTAGAGAATTGAAAATGAAAGTGAAAAACAGTTTAATAATAAAAATGGCGCTGAAAAGAATATTTTCGCATGACGTGCCTCAAAAGATGGGGGAACTTGTTTTCGGAGTAGTATCATCTTTCTAATCAGCGTCTTAAATTTTCCTTCTTTACTTATTGATGAGGAGGTAAAAAGCAGTCTGTTTTCTAACAGAGTTTTATCCACGATTTTATTGGGATAAAAGATTACGGTTAAAAAAAAAGCAATGTTTGCTTTCTGGACATATCTGTATTAAATGAAACATGAAAAAAGGTATTTACTTCCCAAAATTAATTCCCAAAATTTCAATTCTTGACTCCAGACATCAAAGGAAAACTGAAGATTCTTTTCTCTTTCAAGAGAATATTTCTAAAAAATTAAAAACTGAATTTTTTTTTTCAGTTTCCTTTATAGCTTCTTGCAGGTGAAAAAACAAAATAAAGCAGAAGATAAAGAATATATTATTATGATTTTTTCTTGGTAATAAATACATTCAGTAGAAGAAGCTGCTAATGTGGGAATCAAATTTGAAATCCAAAGTATATTTTAAGAATTTCGTCTTTATTTTGTTTTAACTACCCAAGGTGCCTTCTTATGTAAAAAAATAAATAAATGTAACAAATTAATTATTCATTTGATCTTAGTATAATAATAAATGGATAATTCTATCTATAATGAAGTGAAGTCATGTTTAATAAAAATCAAATCAAATTAAATGAAATACAATGAAATTAAATGAAAAAAAATATGTTTCTTGTTTCCTCGAAACAATGTTGTGAAAATATCGTATTACATTGAAACCATGTATGAAGAAGTTTAGAAATAATATTGATTAGGAAATCTATTTCATGGAAGATAGGAAAAGCATTATTTTAATTAAATTCAAGGATAAATAAGTTATATTCTTTCAACATGTAACCCATCTAATATTTTAAATAATATTTTTAGCTTTCAAGATATTTTATTGAAAATTTTTCAATAATCAGAAAATTGAATTCGTAATGAAATTTTAATTAAAGAAATAGAATTTTAAAGAAGCTCACATTTTGATACATGAGTCTAAGCCATGCAAATTTCAACAGTAAAAATTTGTGATGATTAAATTTGTATCATGATTTTACCAATAAGGAAGAACAGATATGGCATCAGAAAAATATAAAATATTTGTGCTATATATCAAGTTTTGCTTTCTATTTTATCATTTCATCAATAATATGATTGATTGTTGTTAGAAACTTGACAGTATTCAATTCGCTGTTACAACCGAAACTTTTAGGGACAACTCCCCTATTTGATAATATATTTGTAAACTTTAATTATGCAGATAATTCCTCGATATATAAATCTTGAAAAATTAAAAAAAAATTCTGAGGAAGTAAATATTTTTAACAGATACTTCTATATTTTTCTGATTAAATATTTACAATATTTAAAATTTCAATATGTTTTTCAAAAGTTGAAACTAAAATATTTTTAAGTGTTTAGCTTTTATATTCAGTCGAATTACATCATTGTTTCCGACTTTTAATAGTTAGCTTTTAAATTCCTAATGAATTGTCCTAACGTATTTAAGTTCCAACAGCAGCTTTTATCACCGTGAACTTGTTGTTATTCCTTTTATTACATGGTCCTTATAATTGGAGGATTTCTTTGTTGAGTTCCTTTCTTTTCTTTTTCAGTTATTTTTTCTTTAATTGCATTCATAAAATTTTAAGTTGCTTTAATCGTATTTATTGAATCATATTGCAATATAACTGCCTCTATTATGTGGAAATCATTTTAACAAAATATTTTGTTGTTGGATGGTTGACAACATGTCTTTATATTACATTGACCATAAATATTAATCATACATTTAATTAAATTTCCTGTTAACTCAACTTTTAACGATAATGCATAAACAATTCTTAGCTTTTATTTCTTCACTTCTACGAATTGTTTTTATAAAAAAGGATATATTGTATTTTAAAATGATGCGGCGAATATTATGTTTACATAAATTTCATATCTCAAAACTACGTTGTTCCTACATATCATTGGAAGCATGCGCATAATTAATCTTATTTTTTTATTCATTAATTGAATGAATCTATTATCTTACAAATATTATTTTAACGTCAAAAAGATTTTTTCTTTTTATTGAAGAAAGAAACTTGCTCGAATATTTCTCCTATTTTAAGAATATTACTATAGTCATAACAATAATAGCTAATTATAAAAAACAAATATGTATATAATTAAAATTATTCTTATTTATAACAATAATTAATTAAAAAACGTTTGGCGATATTTTTCATTAAGAATTATTGCCGAGACACTGTTGTTCTTAAATACCAAAATAAAAAAAAAATATTATAAATACGGTTAGTGAAAGCAACGAGAAACAGTAATATTAAATAACAGTAATAATAAATATTTGATTCAATATAAATAAATAAATAAGGCCTTTTATACCTCGTCATAGAATTTTATTTTAAAAAGGCGTTTTTTTTTTCTTTTTAGAATTACATTTGGATAGAATTCCTCTACTGTTTAAATAACTCTTGAATTTTGCTTACGCTTATATTCTGTATCCCTGCCTAAAATATCCTGTAAAATAATTTTTTAACCACTCTATTTAGCTAGCAATACATATCAGCAAACGAAGCGTTGAACGATTTCTCGCTTTTACTGCCTGCAAGTGAATGCAAAATCGCGTTAAAAATGTCTTTGGGCTATACGATAACTAGTTGAAAGCTTGATTCAATTTTGGACTTGCGTCACTGTTTTGCTCAACACGCTTATAGATTTCTTTCTAAGCTTGTTACGAATTGATTGAATTTCAGCTCTTAGCTATTTTTCTTTCTGCATTTTACTGATGGTATTTCCCGATGTGGCTGAAAAGTGGCCCTAAGCTAAGGAACTAAAGGCGTTAAAAGTGGTAGAAGACTGAAAAAAAATGTAGTAAATCATATTTTCCGCGCTACGTTGTCAGAATACCATATTTTTATCGATTATAGCAAGTGGGTATAACAACTTTCTGCTATATTTGGAGGTATAAAAACTACCAATTACCAGTTAAGTCTCGACTGCTTGTGCTTTGCCACTTAATTTATTAATTTGAGAAAGGTATTCCGTGATTTTTTTTTGCGATGAATCACGAAAGAATGTTGAGAACAATAATTTTTTTTCTTCTATTAAGGAATATTTTGTAGAATTTATCTCTTGTATTCATAGATGGTACATTGATTTTTAATTTTTTAAAAATATGGGGCTTTATCTGTTTCTAATTTTACGAATAAATTCTTTATTATTATTTCCTTTTGGAGTGTTAGTGATTCGAATGAAAATATTTTCGGAAAAAAAATAGCTCTAAAAATTATTTTAGGCGAGAATGGTCACAAAGAAAAAAAACTAAAGGAACTAGATATTTAAGTAAAGGCATCAGAAATAATTTCCATTATTTTCCTAATACAAGCAAAACATTTTATTAAATATATCCGCATTTGCTCCCCTGACCTAAATTCAAAGGCTGACCACTAACTAAATTCCAATTAATTATCAATCACAAAATTCCAGCACTTGCCCTCACACTCCAAATGGAAGAAGCACTTAACTCTTTCCACGTCATTACCTGGCAGCAATAAAAGACAAGTTATCCGAAATTAAAGCCACTCGACCTTCCTGCAGGACCTTGGGAATCCGGACTCATTGCCGTTTCCAAATCTGTTCCGTGGACTCACTGGACTGTGACCTACCAGAGCATAGCCTATTATTTCGCTCGGAGTGCTGTAATTCCTAGGGTCCCGAAATATAACACTCTAATTTCTAATTCACCACCAGCCTTTCCAGTTATCAATCATTCGGCGTGCCGATTCAATTCAGCTAATCCACTATTGTGATACAGAATGGGCACGCCTCATTTATTGGAGGAAGCCATGACTGATAAATTGTCATTGAAGGCAAGTGATTGGGAAAGTTCTGGACGCCAACTGAAGCGGGTTGGACACGTACTAGGAATTCATCAAGGGGAGATGTGACTGTTGGATTTATTTTTTATTTCTTCAGAAAGAGGGTGAGGGAGTGTCTTTTGTTCCTGTCCCGTTATCATTTAGGGTGCTGATTATGGGGTTTCGGGGTAGTTAATGTTTCAGGGTGATGTACTGGCTGAGTTATTTGTGAATGTCGTGAACCGTGGTCAGCCGCATATCGTTTGGATTGGGTAAATGCGTGTCGGGACAATACTTAAAGAAGAAATATGAGTTGCAGATAAATCTTTATGAAATGCTGATAATGTATGATAAGGGAAGTAAGCAAGATATGTTGGCTGGCTTTTGTTAATCATGTAGTATTATGTTAAAATAAAGTGTTTTCTCTCTTCAGGTGGATGTTTAGGAAAATTACTAATACAATTCATTAAATGAGAAACCCAAAGAAAAATTTACAAATTCAAGATTCAGTGTAAATTTCGGACATTTATTTCTGGTATTTCAGAAATTACATTGAATAGTTTACTTGTGAAATTTACTTAACCAAAATGAACAAATTTTTAATACGTCAGCTAAACTGGCAGTCAGGTTTACAGGTTCTTATTTAAAAAGTACTGATGCTATAAATATCCACAGTTGGACAATAATATTAATGCCTATTTTTGAACATTAGTTCATAATTGAATTTATAATAATAATATCTTTCTCATAGTGTTAAAAAGCACTCATAAAATATTAAAATTGGCATTCTAACAGAAATTTTGGGTAATACGATTGTTAAAAATTTTTCAATACAGAATCAGAGTGTTATATTATGATAAAAAAAATTATGTATTTCAATAATTTATAATTAATTACAAAAGTTCCCAAGTTAAAGTTATCTTATGGTTGTCAATTTTGTCAAGTCCAATTTTTATTAAAATTCATGTGAAAATTTCCTGGAATCTATTTATATTGAAAGAGTTTTTAAGTCTTCTTATCTGATTACCCATTCCCAAGAAAAGAGAATTATTTCTTCTAATGCCATGTTTGAAAGAACTGACCATTAATGAAAAAACACCATTAAAAAACGAGATTTTACTATAGATTTCTGCAAAAAGTTAAGTATCTACTAAATTCTCTACGTTTCCATTAAATCCATTTTCCTTAATTTTGAAAAACCAAAAATGATTATATTTTAATTCTTTTTAGGTCATACTTATGAAAACTTTTGTGTTCAATTTATTCTAATGTTTAATTAGATCAGATTATTTAATGATATATTTTAAAATTATAAAACAATTAATCAAAATATAGTATAAAAGCATGAAATTCAAAGAAAGAATATTGAAAGCAAGATTACGTTTTGTAAAATATGCATTTGAGAAATATATCTATTATTCTGATCTCAGGTTACACCCCTAAGTCTCTGAAAATGGAAGAAAACTAAGGCATTCATAAAAACCACATCATTGTAAATTTCATTGAATGGCATTCTCTCAGAAACTTCAAGTTTGCCTGCCACACCCTGTACGGAAATACAAAAATTCATCAGCATATTTATGAGTACAGTTTAATCTTTCAAATGCAACAGCAAATTAACAAATTCTGTTCATTTGCTTTCAAATCACATTTTAAATACAAGTTATGCGTCCATGTGTATATGGGGTAATAAGCTACATAAATAGGAATGTAAAAAAGTTTTATAGCACTCGATGTATTTTCGGAGCACTGAAAATATTAATTTGGGTATTATTTAAACAATTATATTAACTTTTTGACTGAAGATTAAACCAGGATCTAATTTAGAAAATTTCATCAAAAATGAGAATAGATATTCGGAAACATGCAAATTAAATATAAGTGAAATAAAACTCATTATGCGGATGTTTATCCTAATTGTATAATATTTAATCATTTCTCTTCAAAATAAAAATAAAATTAGTTTCGAATCTACTAGGATTTAAAAAAAAAGTACTCATTGTGAACTTCAATTATTTTACAAATTATTACGAGACAGCATGAAGCGATACTTTTCAAAATAATTTTACCGAAATATGCGCCCTAAATAAAAAAAATCAATAAAAAGGTAGACATTATGAAATAAGATTTTTATATTAGTTCAGGCATTATATATATAGAATTTCTATTTTCTCAAGCGAAAATTGAATATTTTGGGTCCTTCGGTAAGTTGAAAATGTCAATTGATTGAAAAATGTAATGATATTTTTAAATTTTAGGAGGACTACGGATTTATGTGAAACCCGAGAGTCATGTTTTTGGAGAATTACCGCCAGCATGGTCACTTTACGGAGATCAGGGAAATCACTGGTTTCGTGGAAATGTATCCTTACCTCACATATCTGAGAATTTTCAGGTACAAATTTTACATATCCTCTAAGTAAAGTTTTTTAACATTCTTAATATTTCAACTCAATTGAATATCTTCTTTGCTAAAGTATATACTATATGTTTGCTATGTATTTTTTCTTTACTTTTATGTTTATATACATATTCTTATATAGTATACTTTATATGATTACTATATATATGATATATGTTTTTTAATACGATAAAACACAGTATTCATTTTAAAAATACCTTTAAATTATTATTTTCTCATTTGGATTTCTTTTGGGCAGTTATTTAATTTATAGATAATTTTAATATTCTTTGAAAATCAAATCAATTTCTATATAAGAAAACAATTACAAGTCAGCACACGATTTGATGAAATTTAAAATATCTTACCCGAAACTTGCTTGATGAAAGGGGAAATAAACTTTAGTGCTTTATTTGTGCCAGAATCCCCATTTTGTGAAGATATAAGAATATTCGACCACAATATGACCTTATAACAAATACATCCCTAAATTATAATTATTTATTTTTTAACAGTATTAAACTACGATACTGTATAAACAACAATGCATGAGTAAAAAGAAAAAGTTTGTAAGCATCTGTCTGCAGCTTCAGGAGATCAATTTATGCAATTGTTTAGGTTGCAAATTGTTATTCAGGAATCTTTTCTTCTAGCATTGTATAGCTAAGAATTTTTCCAGATCATATGCAATAGTCTAAAGATGATCTAATATTAAATACTGATAGGGTCTTTGTGAAATGGCAGAAATATTATGAAGTTTTGTTAAGTATGTAGGGTTATGAAAGTGGAAATAATCTGTTGTTATTTATATTCTGGAAAATGGAAAAACAATTTATTTTTATCAAAAAATGGAGAAAGTAAAACCATAGATGAGTGAGGTATAGAAAACATCGCCATAAGGTAACCAAAACCTACATAATTTCATAAAACTATATAACATGTTTTGTTATAATTCTAGTAATTTCGCAGCATTAATAAGCAAATGTATATTTTCAAAAGTTTTTAAAAACTAATAATATATTATAACTACAGTTCAAATTTTATTCCCTTGGAGAATTGATGAGATATTGTTGGTGATTTATTGTCTTTTTTGTTTGTTTGTTTGTTTTGTTTTCAGTGTGTTACGCTCACATGGTTTATTCTTATTTCTATATATATTTTTTATTTTGGTTGCTTTTGATCTTTATATTCATCAAATCCACAGTTTAAAACATTCAAACAATAATACATACATTTAGTCATTAATATAATACCAAATCCGTTATTTAAAATATCAGGATATCCTGTATCCAATTGTTTATTTTTTTTTCTTTTTCAAAATCAATTTGAGATGGTTTTTCTAATCTGAAAAAAATTAGCTGAAATCAGTTAAATAACTGATCATTTTAAAAATGATTATGAAATAAATTCATTAGGAATTTATTTTTAAATAATTATTAATGTTGTTTTGTGTATGGGGAAAAATTCTTTTCAAAATGTGAAATCATTTTATTCAACATAATTTGGAAAAATGCTTGCATCTTTGGTTTATTGGTATGATTTTTTTATTGAAGCCTCTAGAGAACAAGCGGCAAATAAAAAAAACGAAAAAATTGCATCGTGTTTACTGCAAAACACGAGAACCCAAATACAGTGAAACATAAATAGATATTACCTTGAAAATATGAAGATGAAAGAATACATTGTCCATGGGGTTCGTATATTTTCATTTTTGTAAATGGACTGAATAGGAGGACGTAATTCCTGAAGGACTCAAGAAAAATATTTTGATGCTTTCTACGAAAGCTGGTTTTGCTTACGAGAATTTCCAGAAAAGTAAAATGCTCTGATATCACAGCTATTTATATTTCCCGGAAAATGTAACTTCTGTGGAAACATATTTCCATATTTCTCATGAGGAAACGATATAAGAAAAAGTAAGATTTTGATGTTTAAGCTGTCAGGGAAGTCGGGAAGTTAGGATGTAAAGAAGGGTAGAAAAATACTTTGAGCTTAAAATGAAACATTCGACTTTCCAGAGTTTGGGAAGTATCTTTCGGCCTGAGAGAATTTAAATATTTTTTCCACGTAACGCCAAAATAGATTACGTGCATTATTATTGGATTTAATGTATTTTTATTCAGTATGAATAGTTTCATTGTAATGGAATTTGAATCTCTTTTATTCATTTTGCACTAACTTTTTATATACAATAGATATGGTATTTTGTACAGTCCTGTGTTTCCGAAAGTAGTAAAATGTTAAATATTTAAAAACTTAATTCTTTCAAAGAAATTTTATTTCATACCACTGACACCATTTCCTAATTAATTTAAAATTGAATTAATTTAAGATTCCATGAAATTTATGATGCAGTAATGAAAAATATAAGATTTTAATATATTTAAATTAAATTTTTTTTCTGATAATACACTTTTATCAATGGGTAAAATATTAGAAACTTACCTTCACTAAAAATATTTTATGTTTCAAAATATATGTCATAAATGCAAAAAAATTGAATATAAACCATTAATAATGAAACCTCAATGAATAAATAGCAAAGAAAGTCAATTCCTCATTTATATGTCATCAATTCTATAAATGCTACTAAAATTCCAAATTGTTAATTTTATTTCCAGCATTCATATTAGCAGGTAATGATGTTTAGATCAGAATTTTAATTTATATTTTTGATTGAAAAATTATAATTCGCTGTGTTCTCTTTATAATACACACACTTTTTATGCTAATATTAAGTCTAAGGTGCGAAAAAATTAATATTAAGTCTAGGCCATTTTTGGAGTAATTCTACTTAAATGTAACAGAATTTAAATTAAATTTGTTTTTCCTCCTTTAATTTCAATTTTCTAGCTACCAATTTTGCTGAAATTATTTAATTGATATAATTCTATAAATATAAATATGAGCTTTATCTAACATTATGTTAGAAATAAAATTTTACTTAAAATTTTTAATTTACTTATAATAAGTTAAAGTATGCCTACATGCTGCACTTAGAATTTTAATGTATAAAGAATAAATATTAAAAGAGAGAGTATATATTTCCATACTATTTAAAAAAAAGTATGTTAAGAAAGTTATGTTGCTTTATAAAAGGTCTGATATTATATTTTTCAGCTAAAATACAAAAAAATAATGTGAAATATATTCAAACTCATATTTAGAGTGGGGTAGAATTTTTGTTTCTGAATTTAATTGCCCATTTAGGATTTAAAAAATGTCATAAACCGTAGAACTCAGATTTTAAACTCTGAAACCAATAAAAATGAATCTTTTCTAAAAATAATCGTTACCGGAAAAAAAATAACATTTAGATTTAATTAAATATTTAGAAATTATATTAGGTAAGTATTTTTTCTATGATTTTCAGTTATATTTGAAAAGTTATGTATTTTTGTCCAAAGATTTAAATAATGAGAATAAAAATTGTTAAGAAATTATTAAAACTGGTGTGAAAATCATTGCTTATACATTTTTATTAAATAATACTTAATTTAAACGTATAAAGCTGGGATTTCATTATTCAGTTTCTCCCATTTCCAATGTGCTGGAGTTTAAATTTTATACACTTTCACATCATTGATTTAGAAACATTTTTTATTATTATTTTCATACCGTAATTGTAATTTAATAGTTAAATGTTATTAATTATGAATTTCAGAGCAACAGCAATTAATTTTAATTTTAAGAAAGTATTTTTAAGATTCCACATAACTTATGAGGCCTAAAAGAAAAAGTAACTAAAATAAAATTTAAAAAATCTACGTTTTAAAACACTAATAAAAGTGTGTTTAAAGCCGATTTTTATTAAATTTATATTTTAGAAACTATAGTAACATTTAAAAAAATGCCTATAAAGCCCCTCAAATAATGTCTACACATTTTAACCTCCCTATTCAAATGCATAACTGAAATGCATTAAATAAATTTATTCTGCTATCTAATGAAAAGAGAACGAGGGGAAAAAATATATTCTTAGACAAGCCATATATGATTTTTTTTCTTGCATCTTATGATAGATCATTTGAAACATTTATCATTCAATATCTATTTGAACGGCATCGGTAATCCGTACAGCCAAGTAGATAATTGAGAAGAAGAAAATTTAATAAAATTGAAATAAAAAACGCAGACGCACCGGAGATGAGTGAAATATAAAAATATGAGAGGCAGTAACATTTTCTTCATTTTTTGGTGATGTACCAAGTGTAATATATCATTGAGAATTGGATTCATGGTATTTTATTCATTTCCGTGTCTGCTAAAAATTGGTTGAAAAATTCCGTAATACTTCTACATTGTGAAATGTCAGATACCATAGTTCACTGAGTGTTAAAGGTTTTAACCTTCAACTATCATTGAAACATGTTTTTTTTTGTTGTTGTTTTTAGAAGACGCATCATACTTTAGACAAAATAAAATTCCAGAATCTTATAAAATATGTCTGATATCTTTTATATTTAGTTTTGAATCCCATTTTTAAAGGCTGATTAATAAATTCTAACAATTAACTCAGATTATATTATATTAATGGATCAATTTTTTAAAAGAATTATATATATAATAATAGCAATATATGCATAGGATGGCAACATTCTATTCTATTCAAGCTTTACTCAGTCCTTTTCGAAATTTAAAATCATGTGATTAACTTTTAATGAAAGTAACAGTTTGATATATATTTTATTTTTATAAAATTTTATATATATTATAAGTCAAACATATATTTTGATTCCTATTTCATGTATACTTTTCTAATGCTCAAATATTATTCTGAGTGTTCTTCTAGATTATATGGCACGTATATTATATGCTTATATGTAAAAGTTTGATAGAATGTTGTTTTCGTATTTGCACATGAAAATAGATGAAAGACTTTAAATAATATTAAACTTTTATAGACAAACTAGTTTTTATTTACAAATATCGGAATAATTTTTATAATTTTAAATTCGATTTTTTCAAGAAAGGATAAGAATACTATACTACTTCAGTTGGTTAGAAACAACAATACTACCCTTGTAAAGGTGAATGTAATGTAAATATATTCTCGACTTCTTTAAAAAAGTATCCTTTGTAAATGTACACACCCTTTGTAGTTGCATTTGTATGTAAAAGTTTCCTATAAGATCTATCTTCGAATGCAAAATAGTTCGTTGTTTTAAGTATATAAAATAAATAACGAAATTTGCATTGGCAAATAGGTTTTTTTACAGTAATTTTTTTTTATATAAATAGCATAAAAACATTAAATTATACATTTTATATTATGCATTTTAAAAAATAAAAAAATGAAATAAAATATATATGCCTAGCATTTTTAAATTGTCTTTTAAAAATGAAAACAATGGGAACATTCTTTTTAAAAATATTAAATGTATGGCATTTTTTCCCCTTAAAACACGATGTTTCATTTGAAATTTCAGTACTCATATATATATTTTTTTGCTGCCTTAGTGAGAAATTTTGAATTACAATATTTATAAGTCTTATGCATATGCTGAATATATATTTTTAAGATGAAAAATGTAATAAAAAAAGTATCAAATATAATTTGGAATCTTAATTTATTAAGCATTTAATCAGGCTTTAAAAACTTTATTTTATTCATGAATAATTAATTTTTTAATTATTTGTTTTTAGGTTATTAAAATGAAAGTAAATTCATTGTAAAAATTGAGCTTATGATTTTTATATTAATTTTTCTGTGATTTTATTCAGAATTTACTTCTTCTAAGCATGCCAAATTTTGATTATGAACTCGAAGTTTATCATATCATAAGAAATATTCAATTTTCAGTTTAAAAATAAATACTTTAAACAACAAAGATAATTATCCTTTTAAGATGAAAAGAACTCTTCTCTCTCTTTCTCGCTCTCTACATAAAATATAATCATCGCTTGGAAAAAATTGCTTCTATTTATCATTAAATTTCGATACTTTTAAAGTTTGAGAACGTTCCAGTTCCCTTATTTGAATTTAAACATTCTAATTTCTGTCTAAATTAAGGTAATTACTTATAATAATGTTTTTGTCTTCATTATATAATACTGAAAAATTCAACATTCTTTTCTTTTCAGAAAGAATTGAATGTTTCTTTCGCTTTTTTTAGAACCCAAATATATTCTCAAGTAATACATAACAAATCGCACCCCGATTGAAGGAAATAGCACAAGAAAATTCATTTCAAGATTCCAGAGAAATACTTACTCGAAATGCATTACATGGGCTCTCTGTAAGAATCCTAAAAAGGAAGAGCATTGAAGAAATGGATTCTAAGACAATTTATAAATGTGTTTTGTTTCCTAGCAACTAATGATAAATCGTTTGAAGCATTGAATCGATAGAAACGCTGCTTGATACACATCTATAATCTATAATATAGAGCAGATAATTGAGAATAAAAAAAAATAATGTTAAATTTAAGAAATGCCATCATGAAGGAGAGGAATAAAATATATAGAAATGGGATATCTTGTGATATTTTCTCTCTGACGTATTAAATATTATATTTCACTTCTTAATATTTTATTCATTTCGTACTGCTGTACATTAATCTGAAATTTCTGGAACTCTCAACTATTGTGAATTTCTATTCCTGTTGTGCATAGTGTATTACAATACAAATTTAAATTACTTATTTATCTTTTATCACATGAGAACATGATGTTATTTTCAAGCGCGAAATCGCGTAGGCAACGAATATTGAAGCTCGAGATCGCGTAGGCTATGAATAAAGCATAAATAGCAATTTTCACCATCATCTTAATAATCGTATATATATTTTTTACCTGCTTTTACCAGTATTGCATTATTATTATGTATCTTTTATGAAAGCAGATG
>JAPMOR010077827.1:41052-88238 GCA_026543865.1 Argiope aurantia
TAGGGGATTCCAGATAAATTTTTATATTCCGTATAAAAACTAGCACATAAATAGATTAATTGAATGAAAGAAAGCTAAATAAAATATCCAATAATCAAAAATACGATTGTTACTAACTTTTTGCAAATATAAATTTAATTTTAAAGCTAAATAAATTTAAATAATGGATATTTTAAAGACATTTTGACTTGGGGGAAAATATCATATTGAAATTTGTATATAAAAATGTTGTTTTTCTTATATTTGTATTTACATAAATTACTAAATTTTTGAAATATCACATTTTACTGAGTACTGTAACCCTCTAAGTAAATGCTTCAGATGTTTTCCGAAGTTCTTATTAAAATATTACTTTTAATAAATTATTTTATTTAGCTTAATATCTTCTTCGATCTTACATTTTTTCTAAAAATCTTGTTCTTCATTTGATCATAAACGGTAAATACATTAGGATGCTTATGCCTTTCAGATTCTCTATTTGAGTTATCAATGAACTAAAACGTATTTTGCATATTCATATTTAAGAATTGTTCATTCTCCATATTTTTTATGCCGGACATTGCCTAATATTTAAGATTTCTTCCAATGGATTAAGCGATTTAGCTCACAATATATAGCTCTACTATAAAGAGTTACTAATCCTACAAATAGAGCTTACTTCGCCAATATAAATATAAATTAAAAATCTCTCGCACTCAAGTAGTAATTTACAAATAATTTTTATCTTATGATAAGTTTTAATAATTTTTAACTTTTTACGATAGTTATAGAGGAATAATTCTTATTAACCGAGTTATTGTATCATCATGAAGAATATTTTTTGTACTTCTTTCTAGCTGTTGTTGCATAGAAATTACAGGTTGTAAACTGATTTTTAAATAATTTTTTAATTGGGATTGGTATTTGACATATTTTATTTGATAATTATGTACCCTGAAAACTAATTTGGTCATTTTAAATGAAATATCATTTGTTTTATGTTAAAAGATATCCCATCTAGACGGGTAGTTATCCTTTAATTATATCTTAGATCTGATGGTGACGGATTAACAAATAAAGTTTGTGGTAGAAAATCACCTGCACATTTGCAGAGCTCTTAAAGAATAAGACTATTATTAATTGCAGTACATTTTAGATGTAGATAAATAATAACGTTAGAAGTTTTGCTTTCTTGCGATGGGGTTATGATATTTAAAAATACTCAAATCAAAACTACTTACTAAAATCGGATTGAAATAAATGATGATCCACTAACAGGTAAAAAAAGCAATGACGGATACTAATTTAAAAAAAGAAAGTACTGAAAGGAAATATTAGTAATAATAACCTACAATTTGATCTGTAAAGGGCCAATTTAATGGTTAAAATTGCAAAGCTTATGTTATTGACCATGCCCAACTATTTATTGAATCTATGATTTATTCGCATACTGACATGTCAGCCATTTTAAACCTGAAATAATTTTCACAATTATGAGATGCCTATATATAAGTTAAAATTTCACTTTAGATAACCACGCAGCGGTGGCTGTATTTTTAATTTGCCCAGCATTACAGCTGACGAGGGACAATTTATATACTGATATTAGAATTAAACGAATCTACTTCCATTTCCTGACTTTCAGGCAGGATAATTTTAAATAGAAGTCAAATATTTTTAAATGGGAAGAAATTAAATATAAAATTTACTAAGATTAAATAGCATCTTTAAATGTATAAATGCTTTTAAATATTAAAATTGGACAAAAAAAAGGTTTTGTCTTTGGGTAGTATTTTCCGAGTAATGTGGGGTTACTCCAAGCATAAGGGATTGCAAAATGGCCAAGACATTTTGAAAGCTTATTAAAGGTGTTTTTGGATTATTATTAAAAAAATATTTGATTGCATAACACCTAGACAAATTCATTTTAAAACATCAGTTGCAATATATTTTGTTATAAGAGGCGATGGATTCGAAAGAAAAAGAATTATTTCTTGAGTTTGTTTCTAAGTACATTGTTATCACAATTTGATAAACTTATTTCTGCATTCACTTCATAAATCAAAATTTTTAGTTTGCAATATTACAACTGATTTCATGTAATTGTGCAAATCTGAAGAAAAGTGGCCATTTCTACCAGGTTTGTGTTTTGCAATCACTTAAGAAATTTTCAGAATATTACTCACCTTTCACGCCATAATTATCTGACTTATAATTTAGGTCATACATTAAGATATTTGGAAGCAATATCTAAGTAGTTTATTCATAAAATACAATAGTGATAAAATAGAGTATTTAACTAAGTATATTACTACTATTTAAACTAAGACAGTCACATACTCACAGCAGATAATCCGTTACCTAACGAATAGTGAAGAAAAATTAAACTCTTCCGGAGTTAAATTAGAAAGCAATCATTAAATATGTTTTTTCCCTTATTTATTGAGGCTTAATTATTTTATTTTTACAGAATTAGATCGGAATGTAGAATTTAAAAAAATCTAGGTAACTGTTTTTTTTTCCTTCTTCTTTTTCTTAAATCCATATAAAATATCTTTTCTATAAAATTACCCTTCTTTGGTGAAACAGGAACTAATATTACAAGTTTTATTTTTAATAGCTTAGAAAACAAATAAGCCTTTTATAGATATGTTAGCACAAAGACGTCGTTACTACGCTCAGTGGCGGTATGTTTCGCAAGATAAAATAATTATAGAAATCCTGCACGTTTTTTGACGGATAAAACTGACATGCCTTAAAAAAAATTCTGTTATGAATTTGCACAGTGGGTAAAAAAATACCTTCACTCATAAATTAATATTTTTACCACATATAATATAATTTTTTTGCTTGCTTTTGCTATAGAAAAAAAGGAAAAGAAAAACCTTGAGGTGATTTATCATCCGAGTGATTAATCAACTTAAGAACAAAAGTAAACACTAAAAGAAATGTGCCGGTCCCTTAAGGTAGGGAAAAATCTTTTTTCCAGAAGAGTTTTGTTTATTTATTTGCATTTCGGTTTTGGGGTAACAACTTTTATCCATTTGTTATAATTTTTTGAAGTGCTATAGGGTTGAGTCATTTCAAGTATCCAGAAATCTTTACGATTAGAAAAAGCAAAGCAAAAAAAATGTTTTGTTTAATGTTGGATTTTGTATTAAAGTTAAATTAGATTTCTAATGAATTTTCAATTTTATTAAGGGGAAAAAAAGAATTTCTCAATCTACATGCAAAAGCAAGCTATGCGAATAAATTTCTCTTATTCATTCTTTTATGCTTTTTTATTCATAAATAAAAAGAATGTACTCATTTACTCGATATCGCATTAAATGTATCATGTTCTCTTTATAATTCTCGATTAGTAATTTGTGAATTATGTAGCAACTTTCAATAGTATAATATTCATTTCAATTTAATTAAATAATTCAAACAAATTCTAATAAAACGAAATTAGTTTGCTTTATCAAATAATTAAGGATGGTTTCTACAATTTCTGATACATTACAATAAGGGTCACTACTGATTATACTTTTAGAAATTTGAAGGTTTTTAAAATTTGCACTAAATGTTTTAAATTTTTTTTAATAAAAATTAGTCTTATGCTGGAACACTTCGTAAGCCATTCATGTATTTAAAATAATGTTAAATTACAGGATGAATAATTAGTAAAATATTTATATTACGCTCGAAATTTTGAAGAAAGAGAAACATTTCTGATAAAATATATGTGAAACTTAATGCTGCAATATCTCATCAGCATTTGTGGATACTTTTTTTCAATTTGAAGAATGCTGCAGAATAGTTTTCCATCGATCATAAAATTGTTTGCGATTCTTCTTTCTTTATTAAATGATGTCATGAAACAATTATAATTTCAATTATTTATACGTTATGGGTATCTGGTCCGTACAGATATTTTCATATGATATTTCAACTGTTGAATGGGATTCAAAGCGGCATTGTTTCCTGGCCATTACAGGAATTATATGTCTTAATTACTATACATATCAGTGCTGTACATATCAAGACGAATCATGTTAGTTAAGATAAGATGCATCATTTGAAAATGCATCTTATTGGAAGGTAGAGGCTTTTATGGTTATTCGTCAGTTCAAGGAGTCCGCAATATCTACTGACAAGCTTGCCAAAATCTTAAAACTTGCAGGCTTCTTTATCGTCTTCTTAAGTTCTAAGTGTTGATTAAAATCCTGTAACCATTTAACTTGTAAGCTTGTTTCATTCCTCGGATTCGATATTTTACGTATTTCTTCCTTCACTTTCAAATATTGATATTTTAATTTCACTACTGCATGTACCTTGTTTCCGCTTTTCCGTTCATTTAAACTATTTTTTAATTCTCTGTGTATTTTTCTGCTATTATTATTATCTTTTCAAATTTAGTTTTTCTGGGAATTTTACTTTGCTGCTCAGTTTTAAATTATCTACCCTGTGTTCTTATAAAACTGTTCAAGTGCATTCAGACATGTATTATAGTCACAGTGGAAATCTTTCTATGCATGATGCACATTATTTTAATTAAAACTTTTGTGCAATTTTTTAGACCCTGCCTTAATTCTTCATTATATAATATTTCCCTGCTAATGAAAATGAAGCTTTTATACTTAAGATGTAATTATATTCCTAACAAAAGACGATTTTCGTTCTTTGACGCATCCAACAGCGTAATTTCTTTACAATAATAATTGCGAAAATAATAAATAATCCATCATTCACGTTGTTTCCTCTCCAGATGAAGTTTAGACTCAATAAATTACCTCAAAGATAATTTGATATAAACATCATGGTGATTAGTTTTTAAAACATATGATTTTTATGAAAAGGATAGAAAATAACGTACGAAATATAATTAAATAAAGGAAAAGAGCTATTTATTGCTGAATTTTATTTTTTTGTATTTCGTCAGATTGAAGAGTACGATTAATTAGATTTAGTAATTTAAGAGTTATTAATTCCATCTATACAGTTTGAATTGTTCGAAAAAATATTATAGAATTATTCTAAGATTGCATTTTTAACATTCAATTGAATTTTGGTCAGTTAACTTTAAGTTTAGGCATCAAACTGCTTATAGTTTTAACAATATTGAATCAGAAATCCACCAAGTAGTATTTGATTCTGAATGGATTGTATGACTTCGTCAAATTATCATAATGATGAATGTTTAATAATGCAATAATTTTTTAACAAAAATTGTAATTATTGATTTCAGATAGCTTGCACAATCAAATGGATGCAACACCAACAAGATACTTGCCAAAAGCTTATTTAACAGACAAATAAACCATGTACTACAACATTTTTAAGGAATCAAATTAAAAAAGCTCTTGGATAAAAGAAAATGACAAAAATTAATCATAGCCTAACGAATACGTGCTCATTCGTAGCACGATCGTTCATGGCTGATAAAAATTATATCAATCCGCCACGCTACCTTAGAATTTAGAACATCACAATAACCCAGCCCAATTTCTGGCGGCACAACACACAGCAGCAGCCTTCAAAATCTTTCTTTCCGATCGTTTTTCAGCGTCGTCAAATAAAAGTCTTAGTGACAGGTAAAGTAAAAGTCTACGGTTGATTTAAGTGCCACTATTCTTTTAGTATCCATGGCACGCGAAACACTATCTCCATTGTGAAATGACTCGCTGTAAAGTTGGCTTTGTTCCGTGCACCCAAGCTCTCCAGGGAAGAAGAAACTACTCTTTCGCATTTTCTGTACATTTTAAAGGTTTATTGCGACGCCTACGTGATCTGTATTTTTAGACGAGTTGGATTGGCTTCTATCGAACTGGAGAGGTAGAGGAATTATTTATTTATGAGTTTTGTTTACTACAGTCAGGAAAAGCAGTACATTGGTTGTCAATCACACATGAATTATTAATAAACTGCGGTTAGGCAATCTACATAATTTACATTTTCAGATATAGCATTTTTTATAATATTACAAGAAAAAGCAGCTCAAATAATGATTTTTTCTAAAATTATTTATTGCATTCCAAACATTCTGCTCAACAACGTAACATAATTACAATTACTCTTGCAATCTGTATCTGTGTATAGGTACATTTTCTACAGTAGATATAAAAGCAATAAAATTGCAATTGTTCCAGATTGTATAAATATTCTTTTGCTACTTTTATTTTTTGTTCCTTTTCACTGTTTATATTAAACAACATTGTCTTACAGCCTTGAATCATCTTTCAGTATTCTGGGGGGCTATAATAAGCCGTTTAAAATTAATAAATAACCATATTAAAATACATTTCATTATGATAGTTTTCAGTAAAAACCAACATAACTAATAAATTCAAGGCATTTAGACAAATGATAACTGAATATGTTAAAGTTTGAGGAATAAGTTAAAGTTATTGGCTGAACTTACGCATCTCGTTCTCGATCTCCATTAATTATAAAGAAGAATGTGTGCATGTGTGTATATGTGTGCATGTGTGCATATGAGTGTATATGTTAGAAGAATGTGTGCATGTGTTTTACCGGCCAAAAAAATTGACCTAGAGGTATCAAAATTCGAAAAAATATACTTTGTTGGCTGAAAACTGCCCTTCTGGGTGATTATTTTGCAATTTTAATTTTAAAACAAAGAACTAAGCTCGATTTTAGCCCTTTTCTACAATAACTACCGAAATTTTTATCGCGCAAAATTTTCTATTTCTTTAAAATATGAAAAATATGTATATTTTAATAGCATAAAATTATTCGTCATGTTATATTCTATGAATATTGACAAACTTAAAAATAAAACATTTTGTTTCATAACTCTTTAAAAAATATTCCTTCAATGCCATGAAATTCAAACCATTTTCTCAGTTTCATAAGGTATTTAATCATGTAAAGTTCCTAAATTGTTAAAAATAAAAGGATAATGATTTTTGTTATTGAAAGGAGAATGATTTATGTGTAATTTAAGTGAAGAATAAGAAAGTGAAATTACAGTACTCTGGAATTTGGAATATAGATGAATCGGACAGTAATAATTTTACTAGCACATGGAATTTGATTTCATTCAAAGGATTCAGTTATACTATAAATATATCAAGTATCAGGTATTCGATCATAAATATTTTTAAAAGGTCCATAATTATCGAAGTTATACTTTAGAATTATAATGGAAATAAAGCGCAATAAATATTCCCATTGAACCAGCTGGATGCAAAAGGGGGCTAGTTAATTATAATTGTCGTGATTCGTTAATATAGAAAAATTCCTGAGAAGCGAATGTGGGCTAGAAATATTGCTGAATTTCGCAAACGATAATATCAATTCAGGAAAGTTGGTAAACGTTATATAAAATAAATCAACATTCATATCAAAATTAGTTCCTTTGTATATATTTCTTGTTCATTCAACAAAAAGAAAGAGCATTAAAATTACAAATTTATAACTGCAGTAATCATAATGATGAATGTATATGAGTGTATGGACATATATATTTTGGAAAGTGAGAATGTGTACCAAGAAGCATTTTTTTTTAATTTCATTTAATTAAAAAATGGATGAAATCTTCGTGTTTCTGAAAAAACTTCCAAAAACATTATTGCACAAAAGTGGTTTTAACACCATTTAAAAAAATTTTTTAAATGGCTTTTTAATGATTTTAGTTTAATAATCTTAAAAATAA
Source organism: Argiope aurantia (assembly GCA_026543865.1). Classification (NCBI taxonomy): domain Eukaryota; kingdom Metazoa; phylum Arthropoda; class Arachnida; order Araneae; family Araneidae; genus Argiope; species Argiope aurantia. The sequence continues at coordinate 48,692 of JAPMOR010077827.1, forward strand.
TTAAATTCTAGCAATTTTTCAAAACAACAACATTATTTTTGCTTAATTTTTGAAGTTACAATATCGCGAAATTTAGAAGATAAAGAAGCCTTATAGTTATATTTTTAATTTCCTTGTGATATTACGGAACAGTTATTAATAGAAAAATTCTTGTATTTAATAAATGGAACGAATGTAAGACAGTTAAAATAATACGATTTTAATATCAAACAGTTCAGGGAATCATGAATATGAAATTATATCTAAAAAATTAGTAGGTAAAAAATACAACCAATATTCCCTTCATGTCGCTTGACGCAATTAGTTTATAATAATTATTAAATTTTAAATTTACATTGAGTTAATTTTACATTGAGTAAATTTACATCGAGTTTCTAGAGTTAAAAAAGAAGGCATTGATAATAAACATATTTGAATTCCGATTTAAAAACAAAGCTCTTTAATTTTGATCTTAAATGGAATAAGAGATATAGATGGATTTTATGTATTTTCATACCTATAAATGGAATGTTATTGCGATGAAGCGTAAATAAGAAAATATATGAAGTTGAATAACAACATATGAAGCAAAGGATGGAAATTGAATACTCTTTTCGATTTTTGATTATTTAAGAGTCCCATTGTTAAAATGAAATATTTTCTTCTTTTTGATATATCTAGTATTTATAAAACAATTTAATTTCACTGGAGAATAGAATGACCGCATAGTGTGAATGGTGTTTAAAAGCTTTCATTTTGTCACCTTTTATTCAATTTTAAATTTGCTGGAACGAATTATAAAATGAAATATATCATACATAAAACAGTCTTTTTCATCTTTGTGATATCTGAATGGAGAATAACAAAATAAGTAATTTAGTATTTTATTTTTTTCATAAAATTCCTTTTAAAAATGATGTCAAATTATTCTCGTAATTTTTCTTTATCTTTCCAAAACATTCCATTGAAACGGAATATTTTGTTTCATGTGATATTTTTATTAAACCTATTCAACAAAATATTAAGTATTTCCTTAGTATTTACATATCTTCATGCGAAAGCGTTTCCTCCTGCAGAAACTTAATAAAATTTATTACAAATTTTACCTAAGGAATTTAATTTTCTTGCATTGCAAATTGTTTTTCTCGGAAAAAAATGAGAATTGAAAGATTAAGATTACATTGAAAACTTATTCATCGAATCTTTCTTCAGAATTTCCGCTTTTCTTCCCGTCACATAAATATGAATTTACGAATAATGCAAATTTATTATTTTTATCTCCTTACTTTAAAACGTTTTGTTTAAAGTTTATAAGAGTGACGCAAATGATATTTTAATAATATATATCTTTAAATGTATTATTTTCATATGAAAATAATTGGTTTATACTGGAAAAATAATTTATTTTATTAGACACCATTAACTTGTGTATGAAATATATTACAAAAATATATGTTTTACAAAAAATCTGTAATCCTTAACATAGAGACATTATAACAGAAACAACAGATAGAATTTCCTTACAGATTATCAACTGACATTAAAGACATGTTAGGCATTAGAAAGAAAACAAATTTAGAAATAGGCACACTGCAGCTGAATTGAATAAATGAAAAGGAAAGATAAAATGCGCACCATAAATGAAAAAAAAATTAGTAGCTCAACAACCTTATTACATGAATGAAAACTTTAGAAACTGTTCTCAACATGACCGATATGATAATACATCATATATGACTTGAGCATGCGACAGATTATCTAATGTTGCTTGCGATACACTTTATAACATACAATAAAAGTAAGTGCTCAAAGGGCTTGTTTGCTAAATCAAGACTGTTTCAAATGTTATTACGCACGATGTAATGTTTATGGATGCTCTCATCGCGTTACCTATATATTTCCCCCTTTGCTAATTCCGATCACATGTTCTTTGCAAAAATGAATTGTTTATGGATACTTGATTTGCCTTTAAACATTGGAATCCATATTTTGATGCAACTTATCAGAGTTGATTCACAATCCTTTTCCACTAAGTATTATTCTGAATATAAAAAGAGTATTCTGAATATAAAATTATAAAAGATATAAAGACAGAGTATTCTGAATATAAAAAGAACACGTATCAGGCTAAATAGACCAGTAAGCTACTGTGCATATATATTCATTTGTTAATTAAAAGATGATAATTCAAGATGAAGAATGAAAGAAAAGAAACGATGATATGTACCAAACCGGGAGAAAATTTAAAGAAATTTCCAAAAGGATTAATTAACCCTCAACCGGGGACATGAATTTCCTCGCGTGACCAGAGGTATGGAGTCAAAATGACCCTATTGTTATTTTTCTTTTTTGTCATTTGTAAACAGCATTGAAATTTATTTTGGAAACAAAATACATTCTGGAAATTATGCAGTTGTCAAAAATATTAATAATATTCATATTAAAAATGTTAAATGTTATAATATTAAATATTACAAAATTGTCATAAGAAAAACCTAAACAATCTTTTAATGAGTATTTACTTCGTTTAGATATTACGGAATTGCATTAATGTTAATAACTGTTAGAATTTAACGAAAGAAAATAAAGAATACAATATTTTAAAATATTATTTTAAATATATTTTTTATTCTTTTTGCATTATTCAAATTAGAAACTGTTTAAGAGACATGGAGTCAATGATTCCATAAATAACAACAACAAATTTGAAAAAGAATATCTCGGTTATACACACGTGTTCATTATTAGACTTTTGCCAGCATACTGCTGAAAGAACAACTTGAATATAGTATTGTGAAGCTGATTGTATTCAAGGATAAAATATCACGTGATAATCAGAGCAAAGGAACAATTCGGAGTCATTTTGATACCCGTCTCCAGTTACGGGTTAAGTCCGATGTTTACTCAGATTCTATAACATTCTTTCTTAGAAAATTAGTTTTATCTTATCACATGCTGTGGCCGCGATGGCCTGGTGGTAAGGTCTCGGCTTCGGAACCGGAGGCTTTCAGGTTCGAGACCCGATTCCACCGAAGAACCGTCGTGTAAGGGGGTCTGTTGCACGTTAAATCCGTCCCGACCAAACGTACTCCCACTGGTATGGTATGGAGAGGGGGGTGCCAGCTCAGATGTCGACTTCGTCGTCTGACCGCGGTTCAAAATGACGAGGTCCGTCACAAAATAGCCCTAGTGTTGCTTCAAACGGGACGTTGATATAACTGAATCAAGCTAAACTTTTCATACGCTGCCTTATTCAAATCTTAATATATATATATTAAATTTAAAATTATTTTAATTTTTTACTTACTTATTTCAATTATTTTTCTGTCATTTTCATTATCAAGAAACTGTAAAACAAACTTGTTACTTGAAATCACACATCTCTTCATTATTTCAATAGTTTATTTTTCTGAAAAATTGTAACTTATATCAATATTTCCATTAATTTTAATCATTGTTTAAATTATGTTTTATTTTTCAGATAATCATTGAAGGAATCAGAGGAAGCAGTTATATTGGTGACACAGCAATTGACGATGTGAGTTTAAACGACGGCGATTGTGAAAGTATTGGCAATTCAACAGACAACACTTCTGGTAATCACTAAAACAAGTATTTTAAAGTAATTTATTGAGCCATATTCAGGTTTTTTCCAATACCATATAGCAGTTAAACTGGCCTAAGATATTTCACATTAAGAAATTTAGTCTAACCAATGAACAATTCAGGAGTTTTCACCAATGTCTGCCAAATCGCGTCAAAGAGTAGAAAACTCGCCACATATTAATTAAATAATCTACTATGTTATTATATAAGCTTATCTCTTAAAAAAAATTAAAGTTTTGCAATTGTACTGCATAACCGAAAGTTAATGCCGTATCAGGAAGACTTTCCTTCCTTCGTTTTGAAACTAAATTCCTTAACATACAACAAAAACATTTATTTTATCTGCAAAACGTAATCAACGAATATTAAGGTAAATATTTTATTATTAAACACGAAGTTAACGCAACAGATCATTAATGGATATACTGAAATTATAATTATATAATAAATTCGTATCTTTCTTTCTTAATCGAAGTAACACACTGTATTTAAAATTTGGACATGCCACACGACCAGAGACGGACATCTAACATTAATGTTAAGAAGCAGTACTATAACCAAATACTTCCGATGGATGGTTTTCTAAAAGAATACCAAAACTAAATTCATATTTGAACAAAGGGGAGTCGATTGATCTTCAGCTGCAAATGCTGTAGAAAAATAATTGAAATATCGATAACAATTTGGCCAAAAATACTTATGTCACGTCTCGTTAATGAATTTAATGAAACTGAAAAAATTCCATTCAGCTATATATTTTAAAGGATTTTCGTTATTAAAAAAATAAAATTTTTGTTATTAATGAATTATTACTTTGATTTAAGAGTATATGATTCAAAAATCGGAATTCTGTACAATTTTAAAGAATTATTCTTTGATATATTAAGCTGAAAATATTAATAAAATGTCTAAGAGGAAGTCATTTTAAGCCTTTAGGTGTTTTTTTAAATCAGAAACATGAAACAAAATGTAAAAAAAAAAACATTTAATACCATTGATCAAAATTTACAATACTTACAATGCGGCAAACACGAAAAAAGCAAAGTGTAATTTATTCAATTTTTTCAATGATTAAAGTCTATTGAATTTCAAGTAAATAAATGTAATTCGTAATAATAACTATTGCAATGCATTACAACTGCTTTAAATCCATTTTCAGACTTTATTTCATTGACAAAAAATACTCAAAATAATAGAGAACCTATGACTTTTGCAAATAAATTTTTAACATTTTTGCGAAACAAAGCAAACTTATTCAGTTTTTTTAAAAGACTGAAAGAATAAATAAATATGAAAATGAGGGGGCGAAGACCAATAAGTTCACAAAATTGTGAAGGAGGAATTCAAGGAAAATAACTAGAGAATAATTTCAGAGTACATATTTGGAAAAGAAACTTTAAAAAGAGATCAAATGCAACATAAAAGAAGATATTGAAAAATATTTAAATTCAAATGGAGTAGAATTTAAATATTTTAATAATTTATACTTGAAGTAGTTATATGCATAAAAATATTTCTTGAATTGCCAAAGTATACAATAGTACGTTTAAAAAATAATTACATCTTAGTAAGATACCCTATATTAAAATTATAGAAATTTAATTACCATATATTTTTAATAATTAATTATTCATTTGAGTTAAAAATTAATAAAATTGATTTTAAAAAATGGCTCTAAGAATATGTGAAGTCATTATATGTCTAATTTCATTACTTTTGAAAATCAAGATTCTGGTTAAATTTTGATATAAATACTGATAAATAAAGCTAAAAAAAATCGTCAATAATTTAAGTGATGTACAAACAGTGAGAAATATTTTTGTGTCTCAAAGTCCCCGTTTTACCGCTTATCTGTTTTGCCCGAGAGCCATACGTGCATAGATTTATCGAATTTCGATAGTTGTAAGCAAAAAATAAACCATTCCTAATGATTTTAATTCAATATTAAAATTATTTCGAATACATAGATAAGTCAAGTATTCAATGGATTTTCATTTGAATCAAATGTCATCTTATTAGATAGTAAAGAAAATAAAACAGTTAAGGTGTTAAAAATATTTAGATTTAAGTACCAATCGGTTTTCAACCTCAAAATCATATATTTTTTTTTTTTAACTCACGCTCTTCAATTTAGAATCATGGAAGAGCTTGTTAAAGAATTGTTTCGTTTTTCGCAAATTAATGAATTGAAAAATCTGATTTCCTAAAACAGTATGATTTTATTAATAAAAAAGAACGACTATATGACATTTGCAGTGATATCGTAAGGCATAGAATTCAACTTATATAAGAAATTAACTAATTTTTCCATAAATTTGCTATTTAGCGTTCTCATTCTTAAGATTATTTGAATTTAAGGACATCAGAACATTGGAGTACGCCAGTTCCTCTTTCAAAGATATCTAAAAATCTCCTATTATCCTACTATTTTAAGGGGTGTATACACAAAGGATTTCTTGCTTAGCTGATAACCATTAACCCTCCTGTCGGCGGCGTTCAGGTGCTATACTTACCGATAGCGGCACGTCTGAATAACAGGTTTATTCTTAAAAGTGTCAGGATTTTGACAAAGGGATTGCTTTCCCCTCTTGCGGTCGGTTCAGCGCTGCTGAGTCTAAGTCATTAGCATACTACATGGTGCGATTGGCATGTGTTGCTTTTCGCTATCTTTCGATTTTTAAGAGCAATTTTCTTTTAGTGGTTAGGAAGAGAGTGACAATAACATAAATTGAAAATTCAGAAAGTATGATTGTTTTTTAGAGGTTTTTCGATTATTTCATTAAACAACTCATAAAATTTGCATTAGGAATAAATTATTGTTATGTTTAATTTGATAAGTATCGAATTTTTATAAACTGAAAGTGTTCGTCTTTTTTCATTGTAATATGTTTCTCAAAATTTTTAATTCCCTCTTACTGCGAAATTATTTCTCGAAATTACGTACAAACGATTTAATTCTTGAAAAACAAATTTTCTTTCAGTGCATTGCCAATGTATTTTAATATTTTAAAATGCGCATTTAAAACATTAATTACGATAAGTAACATCAAATTATAATTTTGCTTCTTCTGTATTTAGAAAATAATTATTTAATTTCATAAGATATTTCAATTTCCGTGATATAGATTTTTGGAGTTTATCTGCATGATTCAAATTTTGTTATAAAATATATTTTACAATAATTCAGTAATGCTGAAATAACTGGATTATGCAGCTAATGCACCTTATGACTGCAACAAATAAAAGTAATTGTCAAAATATTTCTTTGTAATATCCATGATACAAATTTGGCCTGGAAAAATTACTTAAATAATACAGGCTATTTAGACTTGTAATTAACAATTTGCAAATGGAATTTTTCGAATGCTTCTAAAGAAAGCTCCTACAGAATATTAAGAACCGTTCTAAAATAAATTACAATTTAAAAAGAATTCAACTTTAAGTTGTTCGGATTAGAATCAAATTTCTCACTATTTTGCAATTTTGCAATCGGATAACAACATATCGTGGGGTAAACGAATCATTAAAAAAATTCTGAATTTAAAAGCTCTGCAAATGCAGCTGCATTGACCTTTTTTTACTTATTACTTCCTAGCTGCTTTTGGCGACGACACATGTGCCGAGGTTGCTGGTGAATATAAAATTTTAAATTAGATGGTTTCTTCAGCAAGACATCTTGCAATTTTAAGTTTTGAGAGTAATATGATTCATAATAACATTCTATGCTACATAATTTTTGAATTTTCTGTCAGCTAAACGACAGTAAATCCTTAATTTAAAACGGGAGTGAATAAACTTCAATTTATGCAAAACCTGTTCTGTTGAAACCAATCTGGCTTATTAAATTTCTAAATTCGGAGAATAGAATCCTTCAGCAATAAAGTTTTATGTATATTACTGAATATTTCTTTTTAATTTTTGAAATGTTTCAGATAATCTATCATATATCTTATTCAGCGAAAATTTCTCTGACTCAACTACAATTCAGTTTATTATAATAATAATGCAATTTTCAAGTGATAAAAACAATCATATATTGTTAAATTTTTAATTATATTACAGGATAGAGCAGATATTTTAAAAATGAATGCAAAGTTGAAAAATTTTCTTCACTGCTTAGTTGTAAAATTAAACTTTAGTTCAATCACAAAAAAAAAAAAAATCTTAAAGTATATTAAAAGCAAGCTATAACAGAAATTTACTAATTATGGAAATATAAGCCATATCTTCGTAACTTCATCTTGAACAATAGAAAAAAGTCAATGATCAAATATGTGTAGCAATAATGTAAACGGTTTGAATTATTTTATAACAGTGAAATCTGCTGATGTTAAAACGACTTAATATATGCTCTTGAATTTATTACAAATGAATAAAAAAATGAAGTACAAAACAAATGAATCATTAAAAAAGTAATCTTTTGAATTTTAAGATGATACAAAAATTAATCCTTTTTATACTGTAATAATTGTGAAAGTTGTAATAAAAAAACTCGTCAAAATCTCATTTAATTTTTAATTAATTTTTTTTAATTTTTTAGAAGCAGAAAAATGATCTCTACAATGCACTGTTTCATTTTCTAAGATGTATATTCTACTGAGATAAATATGTAAGCTCTAATAGAGTGCCAAAATGCACACATATTTGTCTCTGTTAATAATAAAGATGGATGAATGTATGCATCATTATCTGTCTGTTTGTTTTGCTGATCTTCAGACCTCACAGTATGAAATAGAATTACCAAAATCAGGAACTACATACTTTGGACAGTTGAACTCATTTCTAAAAAATTTTAATTAACCCTTTCTAAGGGCATGGGAATTACACTCATCACCAAATTCATTAATCTTTGAATAAAGTTATGTAAGTTGGCATAAATTCTTACGAATTTTTCAGTAAGACAAAGAGGCTTCATTTGTTTATCGCAAATAAAATGATATGTCTTGAATTTGTTCTTAATTATTAATAGACAAAATGAATTAATAAATCAGATTAAATTTATCTAAGTGAATCTCTTTTCCTAAGTCAGTCTCAATTCTAAAAACATTTTACTCCAACATGACTAGAAAAAAATGGCCCTTTAAATAATTAATAAAAATTAATAAAATTTTAAAATTCATTCGAAAATATCACAGTAGAAAATTAATTTGTACATTAATTGTGAATTCAATTTTTTTATGAATTATTTTCCAACTTAAAATTAAATCAAAAATAATGTAGCATATTTCAAATAATATATATTTTTTAATTGAAACTAAAATCGTTTTCATTGTTAACCTAACATTTCATTCTGACTTTTATCCCACTGATGATGATTTAGTTAAAGGGTTAAAAAAATCTAAGCTAAAAGCAAAGGGTTAAAAATTTCTTTAATGAAATACAAATAAACCATGTAGCTGAAGCGAAAGTTCCATAACTAGCATGCCACTAAATAAGACACAGAAAGTTCAAGATCTTAATTTTACTTCAAAGAATGAATTTTCTTGGTCATACATTCAAATGTATAAATAAAATTGTACATTGTATAAATTTTGTTGTAATAAACCAGTTTAACATTAACAAAACCGATCGATGTATATGAGATTGAGCAATGAAATAAGATTAATATTTTGATAAAAAAAATAGAACCTATAAAAACTGCGCTTATCTTAACGTTGAAAATATTATTAAAAACCAGAGAAAAATATAAAAACAATGAAACTTTTATATCTACAATGCTGACATTTTTGTTCGAATTCGTCAAGGAGTGGGAAATTCTATAAAGTTTAAAGAATTAAACGAATATTCAATTTTCATATATAGATTATTACGTTATAAAAATAAGGAATTAATATAATGAATGCTAATCTTTCCCCAAAATACCACTTTAATATATTGGTTCTATATATGTCCCCTTTTTAAATACTATTATTAATGAAAACTAAAAAATATATATATTATTAAAAGTTTAAAAGTTTCGTTCGTTAAATAAATTCTATACATGTTTAGTGTCTTATTTTCAAAAATAAATTGCATAAGCAATCCTTAAATGAAAGTACGCTATAAAAGGAAAACTTGTCAAATTTTAATTTTGTATTTTTTTATTTATCTTTTAGATAAACAATTTTCTTATGCTAGAAAGCTTAAAAATCTTATTGATCAAATTATTATTAATGATACGTATATTTATTCATTCCAGGTATATATTTTCATACGTTCAATTTTATTCCCTTTATTTAAAACTCATTTTGGATACGTATTTATTATCCAAATCTGAAAAGTAAAGGGTCAGAACGTAAGCGAGATTTTAAAATGCTTAAAAGGACGCGAATAGGAAGACTTCAATCATATCATCCACTGAATACGACTCACTTTTTCTTATCTCACATTCCCTTCTCATTATCTCACAGCTTGAGATTAGGGGAAGAAAAAAACAGGAACCCGTAAAAATACGGGCAGTGACAGTTTTAAGGGAGTTTTTGTTTCCGTCTATAGACGGGCCCGCCATTTTGAAGTGAGAAAAGATTCCGTCTTTTGATGGGTTTGCCACTTGCTCGGAAACCTTGTAAAAGCTCTCAGAAAGCCACCCTGTCTCCCAAAATCATCAAGGCGAGCGTTTGTAGCGAACCAAATGTTATATGATCATATAGTCCACGATGGTCCTATAATCAAGCACATTTAACAAAATAGGTAGAAATTTCGCAAATGTTATATGATCATATAGTCCCCGATGGTCCTATAATCAAGCACATTTAACAAAATAGGTAGAAATTTCGCAGAGATTTCCCGGCGTCCCGGGTATTGTTGAATAGATTTTTGCAGTCTTTCAATATTGTTAGAGTTAGTGGGATTTAAATTTGAAATATTTCAGGTTTTGAAATCAAGCAGTTAGAAAGCAACGGAATCAAAATTCTGATACAATATCTTTTACCCCTTATATAGCAAAAGTTAATATTCACAATTTATATTATTATATAATGCATACATGCAAATATGTCATTTTTATTATCCATGATAAGGCCATCTTTTAAAAATTTAGCTTTACCTTTTTATTCCATGTTATACTTTATATTATAGCATGTTAATAATGATGTAAAATATAATGATATTGCAAGGAATTTAAAATATTTCTATGTTACTGTAATTTTAGAAACATTTTCTGACTCCTGCCGAGGTCGTTGCAGAGAATCTGCTAATTCATCTGCTTGTGGTTGTAATGATGACTGCGTTGCATTGCGTAGCTGTTGTTTTGATTTTGAATCAATCTGCACTAAAAGTAAGTACTGAAAATGACAGTTTTATCTTCAGTTTATTACACTTAATTCAGTTTATTTTTAGGCTACCTTGATCTTCCCATTGGGAGGGACCTCAAAAAGGAGGATGAGAAGCTTCCGGTATGGTGGTTGGTTTTCTTCTTCCTAGTTGGTACAGAAAAAGGGGGAATGGCTACCTCCCATAGATGACGGGACGTAGTTCCCAAGGGAAGGGTTGTACAGTGGCCGGTGATGGCACATCGAACTCAACTACAGTTTCTACCAGTGTTGTTGTCGTGGTGGTCCGATCATTCAATTGTATCCGTGTGCCTTCGGGTGGGTCGGAGTAGTCAATTTTTGATTAGGTCACCTTAATCATTGCAAGATATAATACTTTCTTTATCACGAGTATTTGGCTTATGGACTTGGAAAATATGCTTAATAAAAACAAATTAGGTCCACCATTAAAAATATCGAGAATATGCTTCCAAGAGATATCAAAATAACTATTTTAAACTTAAAGGCAGGGGAGTGTAGAAATAAAATTATCTTAATTTCCTGATTTTGAATTTGTTTTTCTTTTGAGTATTAATCATATGAATATATAATCCGTATACCTACAGTTAATTTTTGTACATGAGTTAATAGTCGAATGTTTTGCATAACATTGCACATAATATCTTTCATTAACTGTTGTATAGGAACATGGCTCAAAAGCAAATTCATTAAATCATTGTAGAATCGTGCAAACAACATAACTATTTTTATTACTCACATAGCACAGATATTTCTTTTTTAAAGATAAGAAATGAAAATTCGAAGAGCTTATATTTCCATTGGGTTTGCCATGATGGACAGAGAACGAATTTTCTTTCGTTGCTTTTAATAAAAAAGAGGTCAGCACACACTGTTAGCCATCTTATTCCGAGGACAAACATTCTACAAACACGCAGAAGTAAGGAAATAAAAAAAAACATACTGTAAAAAGCAAACTTAGAAAAGGAAATGATTGCCTGAGGCACGGTCTTGGAGAGCGGAAACGAACCATGGACATAGAAAAAAAACGGCATATAGGCATCGAGTTTTCCCCTTTTGCTCAGAATTTCTATCATTCCAGAGGAAAAAAATGAGTCAGATGAAATTGGCATTTCAGAGCTTATTGGCTTTAAAGGAGGCACAAAAAAATTTATCTCAAATATCTACTTCTTAAATTCCTAAGCATTCCAATTTTTTTTGCCCTTTTGGATGTCTAGATATTATGGAGTTGTTCAGGGCAGAAACAAGATTTCATACTTGATTTTGACATTTCTTCTTCTTTTGATGCATTTTTTATTTCTGTTTCCTAGCATGTCTCGAAGCATTTAAAATTTGTGTGCTGACTTATGAAAATAGAATTTTGAAAAATATGTGTGTATATTTAGTATTTTGTAAAAAAAAAGCAATATATATGTTAATTAATTCTGTTTGATATAAAATTGGAAATGCGGTGCTAGATATTTATAGATTGTCGATTTTAAACCTTACAAACGGAAGTAACTTTGGAAGCTTGTATTTCAAATCTAAAAATAGGCTACTTTGATCGAAGACCGTAAAAATAGATTTGTGAAGTATACTTTTTGTAAAATGTTCTTTAATAAATGATTCTAAAATAATTTAATAAATGATTCTAAAATAATTTAATAAATTTTTCTAATTCTAATAAATTTTTCTAAAATAAATACAAAATGATTAATTTAGAAGTTCAAATAGAAAAGTTTTATTCATATTTATTATTTTATTATACAGAGTAATTCAAAACGAATACAGATTACAAATGGAAATAACTATTTAATGAAAAATAATTTATCGATAAGATTAACACAGAATGTAGACAGAACTTCAAACTTTTTTACATAAGGCGCAGGTGCAGTGATGCAGAAGCCTACGCATGCGCGAGTGGAAACTTTGCAGTAAGAAACTTGTTCATTGCGAGCATTAATGAAAATGGCGAGTCTGGACTTGACACCCTGCAATTTTTATCTATGGGATTATATAAAAGTAGGGAGTATGTGTTTCCCGTGCCGAAAACAAATGAAAAACTCAAAGTACGAATTTGTAATGCGCTTGCGTCGGTGACTGCAGACATGATACAGAATGTATGGCGTGAAATGGACTAACGCCTACATATTTCCAATTGTGATCAAGGGAAGTCACATAGAATATCTATGACATATGTATACAAAACTTTGTAGTTCCCTCTACATTATCTGTTAATCCTATCGATCAATTCTTTTTCATTCAATGGATATAGCGTTTGTAATCGCTATATTCATTTTGAATCGCCCTGTACAATAATTAATCTTATTAAAAAAAACAAAAAAAACAAGGAAAATTCAAGACGATTATGGCTCAATTCATTTGAATTTGACAAAAGTTTCCTTTTATACGTTTTTAATTCATTTAATTTCTTTAAAATTTTTACATTATTTGAAATTTATAAAAATTAAGCTTATATATATTTTTTATAAATATGTTTCTATATTATGCTACTATCTGATATACTAGCTTTATGAAATTTCTCAAAATCTTGGGTAAATGAAAAAGAACAAAATCTTATAATTTTCAAAAATTAATCGCCCGTTGCTAGCTTATATTAAATAAAATTTGATTTCCTACGGTAGATTAAATCAGAAATGTGTTAAAAATTGAATTGAAAGATATTTTCACATTTTATTTTTTAAGGATTTAATTTTGGTCATTTTTAACGAATTTTTAAATATATTATAATCTACGGAACGAAAAATAAGAAAAATAAGGGCATTTTAAAAGTACTTCCGTTAATATATTAAAAGCAAACTTGAGTTTACAAAAAAGCAGTAAATGTTGAAGGAATAAAAACAATACAAAGAGAAAATTAAAAAAGAACTGAATATTATCATAAAAAAGAAATTATAAAATCAATTTCAATTTCATAATACCTTCAAATATTTGTATTAAAGTTAGTTAAGAGTATTTCTCTTTTTTCCTGACGATGCAAAATTTGATTATTGGTACGATATTTTGGATTTTAGACTTTTTGGTAAAAGGGCTTTTTTTTCGACATTAAAAGCGTAGTTTAAAATTTTAAACTTTTATTCTTTTTATCAAAATTCTGTCAATGATGCTGATGTAATCGTAGATGTCAGCACATTTTTCGCTAATTAAACTATATTTAACTACAGGGTGGCTATAATTAAAGTTCCACTTTGAAATGGTCACGAAAGAAAAACTACTGGACCAAATGTTATCAAACTTGGTAATAATTTAAAGAAGTTTGTGGAAATTTCCTTTTCGTCAAGAAAAGTTCAAAAACTCACCATCAGGGGAGAAATAGCGCTGTATGGAATATCGTTAAGCAAAATAGTTTTATATATATGTATATATATATATAAAGAGAGAGAGAGATTGATAATTTAATTCATGCAATAACTTAGACCTAAATAGCATTCGATATGAAAATAAATCAATATGGAAGTGACATGAATCTATGACAAATGTAAATTCGAAACAATGATGAATAAAATGAAGAAATAAATTTCAATATATAAAAACAGATCAATATTTTTTATATATTAAATACTATTAAAATAAAAATAATGTATGATGATGTTGCATAAGCTCAATAGAATGAAAATTAAATAAATTGGTTCGATTATTTCATGAAAAAGCACTCCTTATAGGATTTACTTTTATGTTGAATTAAAGGTTCATGTTGGAGGCTCCAGCAGTTATCTGCTGTCTACATATTTGTTCAATTATTCTGATATTCTGGGGAATTTATTTCTTTGTCCATCTATAAAATGAACCAGATTGCTTTAAAATAGCCCATGTGACTATGTGAAAAATGCATATTTGTGCTCATATTATCAAATAATTTAAGTGCAATAATTTTTAGAATTCTTAGATCAAAGCACCAAATGAAGGATGTCCCTGATAGCAGAATTTCTACAAGTTATTTTGTTACAGTGTATCATACATAAATTATTGTGCATTTGAAAAGCATTTTACATCGCCCTAAAGTTTCGCAGCGTCATTGAATGCAAGAAAAAGAGAGTGATCGCTGTTTTAGAATAGCACTTATTTCAAATTTCTGCCCTAAATGACTGAAAAGGCTTTGAAATTTTTGCCCATATTCTATCACCATGTGAAAAAAAACAAAAAACTGAAGAATATTATTGCAAAATAAATATTTTGTATCCTGTCTATATTGTAAAGGATTTTCTCCTTTCCTATTTTGTAAACTGTTATTTTAATATCAATCTTTTGACAAATTATTTCTTTAATTTCGGTGACGTTGTTCTGAACGTTGTTTGGATATGTCAAATTCTCGTATTAAACCCTTTGAGTTCTCTCCTAGAAACTACTTAGATAATCCCTGATGCAGTATTAAATATAGAGGCATAAAATGGAATTTATAAAATAAGAAATAAAATGTATAGTATTTAAAATCAGCTATATGATTACTAATTTCAGATTTAAATAAAATGTTGGGAGTATGCAAATTATCTAAAATTTTTATTTATGCAAAATTATTCTCCTTTTTTAGGTATTGAAACAGGAACAGATGAAACAAAAAATGAAAATGCAGCCGATCGAACAACTATGCCGACTACACATGTTGCTATAGAAACAGAAATTGATGTCTCGAAATCTACGACTACTTCATCTCCAGAAACTCCGGCACCCCAATTTATTCCAGAAACGACGCAGATTAGCACTAAAATAACCACGAGTCCTGATAGAAGTACCAGTATAAATGCCACGCAACCAGTAATCTTTTTTACAACAACATCCACAGAAAAGCCAACTTCTCCTACGACTACCAGCTCAACAAGTACATCTACAATTGCTACAACGACTACTACACCATCGACAACATCATCAACCACTACTACTACTACCACCCCATCGACAACTACCACTTCTACACTGTCAACGACAACTACTACTACATCTACGACAACGCCATTGACAACTACCACTACTACAACACCATCGACAACTACCAGTACTACAACTACTCCATCTACAACGACACTTAGAACTACAACATCTACTATAGTGTCAACAACGTCGACTACATCCCCAAAACCACCTTTAATTATAAATTCATCTCCTCTATTTACAGCAACAAGCATAACAACTTCTTCTCCATGGCAAACCCCAACTACTGAGGCTGTTTCTACGAGGAGGATTTATAATTTGAGGCCTAGAAGGCCCACTACTCTTAAACCGGATTCTCGGATTGTTACAAGTCCTCAGATTGTTACAAGTGTTCCTCCGTATAGCACAACAAATTCAGATGTAACATCAAGTAAATCGAGATCAAGTGCAACAACACGAAGTACTTCAAACACGGAATTTATAACTGCCCGGCTGCAAAGCTTTACGACTACAATGTCACCAAAAGTGACCATTGCACATCAAGAACCAACAATGAAATTCACTGCCCAACAAGAAAGAGTTACAGAAAAGTCCGTAATTGAATCAGAAGCCCATGCTTCCAAAACTGAGTCTGTTTCAAATGCGGGTGCTCCAGTGGTTACGATTGTGTCTGTTATTATCGTAATCCTTATTTGTGCAATCATTGGAGCGCTATTTTTTGTAAAACGATGGAAAGCTCAAAAGCTTTCAAAACTTGATGATGACTCAGAAATGAAATTTTTATCAGAAAATGAAGTGGTAGAATATTCTGACTCATCGGCACTGGACAGGATAAATTTCAATCCTTAGATAAAAAAATAAAGAATATTATGGTAGTAAAGACATTAGGATCACAATTTAATATAATTAAATTTACTAACAATAAGCAAATTGCAATGATAGAAATAACTATGACCTTATTTTAATTTAATGAATGTATAAAAATACCAATGTTCATACTTTTCAAACCAACTGTTTTGACGATGTGATTCTTTGTGATTTGTATAAAAGGAATCAAATGGCTCATTATTTGAACTGCATTTATGATATCTGATGAAATTCGGAATCTTATGAGTACTTCAGATTGTTTCTCCATGTTATTTTGTTAATTTTCAAAAAATAATTTAAAAATGAAAGTATCATATAAATGTGTTATTTTTAATTACAAAATTACAAATGCCAGTTTTGTAAATATATCCAAATAGTTCATTTTTGTGACAATATAACAATGCTCTTTTCAATTGTCGAGTTTAATTTGTGCAAATATTAAATAAATTGTCAGTATAAATTTTCAACCGATGTATTCTTTTTGTAAGTCTTTTGTTTTAAAAAGAAATATCACACTCTCATCTTCACGGGGTGCTTTTCCATAATATTCTGAACGAAAATATTCACATTTTTATTTGAATTGTATATCTGACTCTCCATTGAATTTATCTTATTCATCCTATAGATAGTTATATTCTTTATTTGATAAAAATAACTTTTATCTGGATTTTTATGTCCTTATTACCCAACTTGTCTATATTTGCATCAGGATTACTTGCTATAGTTTAATACTTGTTGAGATAAATAGTTTGTTTGCAAATACTTCACAATTTTTAAAATAAACATTCTCTTAAAAATATTTATAAGTTAGTGGATAAACATGAATGAATAGTTCCCAATCCTGAAGTTGACAGGATTGTAAACATGATATAGATCAATGTATCTTTTTCTTTATCAGATACGAGTAGTTTGAATTTCAGTACCTTAAATTGAAAACATGTTTCTCCCTCACTCGTTGACTAAGGAAAATAACTTGCTACATAAGCTGTTCGGAAACCGGCGTAAATTGAAACTGTTTTGACTATAGTCAACTAGAAATGAAAAATTTAAATCAGAATTTCGCCTATCATGCTTCTAAAATTATGAATTCTTGTTGTTGAATTCCATTTATTTTAATGAAACGGCATTCGTGTTTACAAAAAAATAAAAAATTGATGATAAAAATTTCTAGTTTAAGTTAACTAGAAACTTTTTATAGTCAGAAGAGATTATATGTTATATAGATCACAGTTGTATTAACATCCATTTTCAATTTTTCGGTAATTTGAAATAAATTTAATTCGTTCATTAAAATTGTTTTCCTACTGCATTTTCGATTTAAAGTAAAGTAACCGTTGAAAAAATTTAGCCGTCCTCATACAGGTAGTTAATATGCTTTACCATACTTAATTTTATCGTTTACTAGCCGCCTTTGGTGATCAGCCGCTTCACCATTCTTAATGCTCGTTAAAATTTTAATAATTAAATATTTTATGTAACTCCTATTTTAATAGCTTCTTCATCAAAATATTTTAAAGTCTCAAATTTTGATAGTCATATAATTCCTTCATAATATTATCAAGGCCTTCAGCATAACGTAATATGTATCTCTCTAATTTTCTGTTAGCTCTTGTAGAATTTATGTTTTAAATTAAAGTGGAAATGGTTAAATTGCAATTAATATAAGAACATTTTTTTACTGAATCGAAGCATTTTCTTTTAATATGAGTACTGAAAACAGAGTTGCTGAGTATTTAAACCTTATGGGCACTAAAGAATATCTTACTTAATTTATGTAATATCTCAAGAAATGTTCTACAAAATTTTCTCAGATTCATCATGAACAGATCAATATATTAACAATGTTTAGTTTTAAATGCATGTAATTCTAAGAAAATAAACAGAATCGTTTGAATTAATCGGTTGGAAAAATGTTAAGCCTTCAAAACCAAGCCCGTATCCGTTGAAAATAGAGTTGGCAACAATCAAAACACAATGCGCATGGGTGAATTTTCAACGCCAATTATGGTAACGCAAATGCGTGAATTTTCTACGCCAGTTGGGGTAACGCTACTTAGATTAGAAATTTTTAATTTCCTTTATTTGATTTATTTTAATTCAAAAGTACTTCGGAATGAATCTGTAAGATCGATTAATTAACCATGTTTAATTTTAAATGCATCAAACACTAAGAAAATAAACAGAATAATCTGAAATAATAGACCAAAAATATGTTAAGCCTATCCTTGTTAGCGTGAGGAAAAAAATAAACGTTACTCATTTGGTGGTGGGAAATAAAGAGTTTTTGGCGGGAAAGATATTTTTAATGGATAATTAAAATTATAATTAAAAATTCAAAAAAAGAGACCTTAGGTGCACATTCCCGACCTTCAAGGTATGCATGTGCCGCATTTGGTCGCTGTAGGTCGAACGATCTGGCCTGTAGAGAGCCAACACACACACATTGAACTTTATATAAGTATAGATTTATGGTCTGTCTGTCTCTAAATTAAAATAATTTCACTTTCAGCAATAAAATTAAAATATATGTTCTCTAATCATCATATTTATAACTAGTAATATTTCATTTTATTATTTAATTACTTTCGCAATTAATAAATCTATTCTTATCAAAAGCCTATACGAATGTGTTTCAACTGATTGTCGAAAAAATTCTTGGATCTAATAATATAACGAAGTAAAGAGGATGTAAAAGGGAATTATTTTGTGTTTCTTTACAGTCAGTTATTATTGTCGATTAGATTCTACATTTTCTGATGGATAAACAAAAAGGATCCACATACCTTTCCGTCGACCTTTCTAACGTTCGATTCAAATTGTCCCTGGACAGATCTTGCCTGAAAAAAAATATCCAAGATTCGAAACCTAAATCCACATAAAGAAAGTGTCGAGGAGCCTTCTTGAAATTTTAAGCATTATTTAATGATTAGTATAAAAAAGATCACCAAGATACAGCCTCTCCGCACTGAGTTCTATCCAAAGAATCATCTCATTACAAAAAATAAAAAAATAATAATGATGTTCAAAGATCCAGATAGGAAACAAAAACAGGTGCAAAGCCCATAAATTACAAAAAAATAAAATAACAGGAAATAGTTCGTGTTTATGGTG
Source organism: Argiope aurantia (assembly GCA_026543865.1). Taxonomy (NCBI): domain Eukaryota; kingdom Metazoa; phylum Arthropoda; class Arachnida; order Araneae; family Araneidae; genus Argiope; species Argiope aurantia. The sequence continues at coordinate 68,389 of JAPMOR010077827.1, forward strand.
TATATATAAAAAAAAAAACATGTGGGTTAGTTTTATTTCGCAGTACTCCCCACTTTGAGTGTAATGAGCAATTAATAAACTCAAATAAACGTTACTTTATTTGAGTTTATACAATTATTTTCAAAAGGATGCTTTGATATTTAACTAATAATCTTCATTTAACAGATAAGTAGAAAACTAATGCGCAAATTGATAATTAATTTTTAATTGAAAAATAGTTCTAATTAATATAGATTTTCATAGCTTAATTATAAATTTTCGTAGAATATTATGAAAAAATACATTTTACTTTAGAGAAGTATTAATCTTTCAATTTATAGAGCAAATATTTTTTCCATATTTTTTCCTCACAAAAATTTATTCTACGAATTAAATTATATTAGTTCATGTTGTAACATAAGTTTACATGTATATTACTTTCTGTCATAAATTTTGGGATAATTGCTATAATTTTTAAGAAAGGTAAGATATAATGTTCAACAGTTTTCATATATTTCATATTTATTAGTCTACTTTAAGAAAATAAAACCTAAAAGAATACCTTCATTTTTTAAAGATATTATGAATAATTTATAAATAAATTGAATAAAGTCCATTTTTTTTTATTTTTTTAGATTAAAAATACACATAAAATTTGTTCTCCAGTATAATACATAACCAAAAATAGATTTGAAGAAAGCCAATGAACTCTTGGTACTGGTATTGAAAAGTGTAAGATAGAATTGCATCAATTTACATCATATTTAAATATTATAATTGTTATAAAAACTACGACAGTAAAGCAATTATTTGCACTTACATTTCAATTTTTCTTGATAGAACTAATCTTCTTCCTCCTCCTTTGATATAAATATTCTGCATTTAATTCTTCTTTTTTGTTGAAGTAGTTGTCGAAAGCGAAGAAAAGATAGTAAAATTATATTTACGATGTTTGAAATAAAATATTTAATGAAATTTATTAGATTTAAATTCTAAGAAACAAAGCTTAAGTGTATAAATCATAGAAAAATAATAATTTTCTTTGAATTATTATTTCACAATCGCAGTTTTTGAATATTCTATAATGACTTTATATTGATTTATTATGATCAAAATACATTGAGAAACTAACAAGACACGTAATAATTTACTTTACTTTGTCATTTTTAAGAATAATATTTATATTTAAAAATCGTTAATATTATTTTTTTAATTCTTATATTTACTCAAGTGCAAAGTTTACTAAAATACCAAATAAAATATTTAGTAAAAGAGTAAAGGATTTTAACAATTACTTTTCTTTCACAGAAATCTTTACTGATATTAAGTTACATAGCTATATTGTTTAAATAGAAAAATGGGCATAGAAAAAGTAATGTTTTACTATGTAAACAAAGTTTGAGTTTTCTTTTTTAGAACTATTCGCCTTAATTTCATTCATTTAAAAACAATGTGATTTCAATCCATTATATAGCTTAAAGATTGTGTTATCAATTTAAGATTTGGGTTTTATAATGTTAATGTTTTCAGTTAATAATAACCCAACTCCTCATAAATCCATGCCTTTATTGTTTAAATGTAATAGGTGTTATAAAATAAAGATGCAACTACCATTTTTTTCAGTTTCGAAATCATTGTTTGTCAATTTTATTCATGTAAAGTATTTTCTTATACAATTTAACGGGAACAACTATATTTCAAAATATGCATTATCGAATAGATTCAGAAATTTTTTAATTGAGATCACTTCGAAAAATGTTATAAATAACTTACAGCAGTAGAATTGATTTCATAAATAAAATAATAACTTCCAATTATATAACATACAGTTTCTTACAGGAAAATGTTTAAAAAATAGGTTAAAAACTTTACAACAGTATAATTGATTTTATTCATAAATTAATAGCTTCCAATAACATAAGATATAAAATTTTACAACAAAATTTCAAGACGGTGTGATAAGATGGAATGATATTACTTTATCTTATTAATGATCTTTTCTATTTATACACATAATTTTCAATACAATTTTAACAATTATTTTGCTTAAAAAAATGTTAATATGCCAAAATATTAAAAAACTTAAATAGGAAAAAATTATAAAATCCGGTAAATGATTTAATCTTCTATTCTCACAATTCCCCAAGTTATAAAAAAAGTGACAAAACAGACTTAGTTCATCTCCAGTATGCTCAGAGCATGAGTTTCAAGAGACTTTGTTATTTATGCTGTGTATTTTTAACTTGATGTGACATAGCTGATACGAGAACTTGAAATACGTCCTGTCCAAAGATAGTGTCAAAACTGCTGACGGCAGGGATAGGCTGCGATACCCATTCAGAAGTTTACAATGGTTGCCTGTCAAGTTATAAACACAGATACTTTTTTACGCCGACACGAATAATACAAGTGACAGAATGTAAGTATCAGGCAGTAATCGTTGCAATGACATGAGGATACACAAATTTCTCGTGAAAAACGGACTGATAACAACAGCTTAATACTGAGAAGAAAAGATAGGGTGTAAAAAAAACTTTAATTTTGTATTACAATCTGTATAAAAAAGATCATTTTCCACATTTTCTTCTTTTATTTCAAACGAGTAAATCAGTTTAAATTAATCTATACAACGCATAAAAATAGTTGAAATAAAATGTTGGATTTAAATTTTTAAGTAAATGTATTAGTTAAAATATTAATGGATGAAATAAGCCTTTTTATGTAAAGTATTTATATGATTTTAAGGAAACGTTTAGTAAATTCATAATTTTAAGATGCATATTGCAACTTCTTGTTTCGACAGTGGCGACATATGTATAAAATATTTCAATAAAGTATATTGGTTGGAAATATCGCATTTTTGGTTGAACAATTACGGCATAAAATATATTCTTCAAAAATACTTTAATTTATATAAACTGCAATCACCTTAACATTTTCCTTTTTTCTTTTTTCTTATTTGCTTTAATATTTCTCCTTTCTCTAAGAGTTTCAACCCATTTTGAAAATATTTGAACCTTCTTGAAACCTTCTTTGGAAATCTCTTGTTGCTGACAATAAATGGTGTTTAGATTTTGTAATGGGTTTATTTCAAATAATACATGCTTCCATGTAATATAATTTTCAAAAACAAAATTATTTAATATTTATAATAAACTATTTGAGTTATTATTGAATTATATAACAGCAATGCAGACATCCAAACGAAACATTCGTCGAATAAAGCTTAGAAATATATAGCTTAAAAAATAGATAGCTTAAGAAATATATTCCTTAGATCCTAAAAAATCTTATCTTTAAACATTAGAGTTGGACTGATAAATAATATGAAATTTTCAATTTGTTTTCATAAACGCCTTACAACAAACTCAGAAAGTTTTAAAACAACTTTAGAATATTTTTAAATAAATGCATTGCTTATTCTTTGGTTTAGGAACTACAGAATGTATCGAAAAAATATTTTTCTGAATTTGAATCAAAACACTGCGCATTAGATTTTAATTTATGAGGATTTAGGCCATGAAAAACTGTATTTAAACTTAGAAATCTGAGTAAATAGTGCTTAGTGTCATAAAATAACATACAAATTTAAAAATCAATTTAACTCCCGAAAAAGAAACGCAGAAGCAATTTTTTTTTAAAAGTCTGTTCGAAGATTATGAAAGTAGAATAAAAAAAGGTATATTTTTAAAGAAAATTGATTTTACCCCCTTAGTCACCTATCAAATATATTTTAGCATCATGCATATGTCTAAAATCATTTGCATTTAATATTTATTCTATAAACTCTTATAATATTTAAAATAACGTCATTTAACGGAATTGAAATGTAAGTATTAAAAAAAAGGAACGCAGAAGCAAAATTCAACCTGTTTTATTTGAAAAAATCTATTCGAAGATTATGAATGTTGAATAAAAAAATTATATTTTCGAAGGAAATTGGGTTTTTCCCCTTAGTCACCTACCTTAAATACTTTTTTGTATTATGCACATGTGTCAAATCATTTACATTTAATTATTCTATAAACACTTATACTTTTAATAATAATATTTATTCTATAAACACTTATACTTTTAATAATAATATTTATTCTGTAAACACTTATACTATTTAAAATAACATCATTTAACGGAATTGAAGTGTAAATATTAAATAAATAATTTTGAAAGTAAGAAAATAGCAAAGAATAAAGCTTGTGCAAATTATTAAGTATACATGATGTAATCTCGAAGTTTAAAATGGTTATTGCTTCGAATTCTGAATTTGTGACTAATCTTTTGAGTAGGAAAAACTCCCATCTCAAGAAGACCAGATCAAAAGAACGTTAAAAATCACGTTTCATTTTAGAAAATGCTGAAATAAATGTCAAGGAAGCGAGTGTTGCTAAAAATAATACAAGAATGTTATCGTGAGTTCTGATAAAGGAGTCACTGTAAAGTTTAAGGTTGTTTTACAGAACCGGCATGTTTCGGTTCCTTGAAATATTAAAGAAAACTTTTTTTTTTTCTCGAGCAAGGAAACACGACATAAAGTGTTTTTACTCTTTACTTTCGGTTTTATGATCGTGTTCATTCACGTGCTTTGTAAAGCCTTAGGAATTGTCCCAGTACTTTGTCATAGTTGAGATACTTTCTGTTTTGAAATCAAAGCATAAAGAAAAGAAGAAAGTTTATTTTTGGCCATTACTTTTAACAAGGAATTTGTTTCGTCAGTCAGGCGAATAAAATATTTCTTCCATTATTATAAAATAAGAGTTCCGAAAAGAGTTTTCAATCTAGAATTTTATTTATAGTTAAAATCAAAGCAAATTACAAATTCTTTTCTCAGGATTTCTTTTAAAATATTTGAAAATTGAAGAAATTTATCTAAAAAAAGTGCTTTGAAATTTAAAAAAGAATATAAGTTAAAGCAATAATAGTATTTTGTAAAGAAAAAATACTACAAAAAGCTTCTTTATCTTAAAAGTTTCAGCTACATTAAAAACTTGGATAATTAATATTTTCTATGGTTGCACTGAAACTACTTCATATTTGAAAAGAAGATTTCAGTGTTTGAGCATGTAAATTCTTCGAATTAAATTTGCAAGTAGAACTCTTTTTAACAGTCCGAAAACCATAACAAAAATTTTGTATTACAAAAAAATTAAAGATTTTTTTGGATTAAAAATTTGTCTATAAAAGAGCTTGTATTGTGTTATATTATTAAAGTAATATTAAAATTAATATCATGCTGTATTGTTCCTCTGTTTCTTTTTTAAATATTTATAATAATTATTTTTATCTTTTAATATATTTTGTAATTTAATTATAAAAATGCATTAATTTTTTTTATTTATTTGTTTCATACTATCAGTTAGTGCTTCTTACATAAAATTAAAATTTGATTAAAAATAATCAATTCATTGGATTCAACAAAAAATTTTAAATTAATTCATTGCTTATTTAAAGAAAAATAACATTTAAACAATGTTTTGTTTGGTAACAATATTTTACAATTTGTTTTGCACCAGTAGGTACATTTCGAATTTCATTTTCAAGGCAAGAATGTATCAAGGAATTATGCATATTGTTATATTTGAAGAAACTGTATTATTTTCGCTGTATACCATTGTATTATTTTTCTCATATTTTTATGTCATGAATTTGCTTATCAGCATTTGTATGAGAATTCAAACATCTTTTGGAATTCTGAATTTTCGTTTCAAATTTTATAAAGCTTAAAAATTCTAAGTTTCAAGTAAATATTTGTTGTTTTCCGTCTTATAATTTAAAATTTTATAATTTTATTTATTAAAAATTTAGAATATACACATAACTGTGTAAAAAAATACTTTTTTTTTGTATTTTGATATTGCTATGATATTCACATTTTAAGGACCTAACCTTTTATATAAATAAATAATGATTTACACACATATTTAAGTGCAAAGTACTAAATTAATATCTCAGAAGAATTTATATAAGTTTAAATATACTTCTATAAGAGTTCTCCAGCATTTATTACTATAAACAACCCAATATTATTGCTTACAATATTAAACTGATTAGATCGATAATTATTAAATGATTAATGTAAAGTAATTATAATATGTAAGAAATTATATAAAGTAATTATATTACAATGAAGAACATTGAGTATTTTTTGCAATGAATCACTGGTTAAATATATTTTTATATGAAATAACTTTTTATAAGATAATTTGATTATATCTGTTAACAATTATATATATGTGTGTGTGTAATGATATTCTAAAATCAAATTTAAACTTAATTGATTTTCTAACTTTCAGTTTAATTTAGCCCGTATCAACATCATTCTAAAATCTTCTCTTATTTCTTGATCCCATTCCACTTTTTCTATTTAATTAATTCAACACGAGTTCTAAAATTGCTGAATAGGCTAAAAGGCCCACACTCCGAGTGAAGGGATAAAAAAAAACTGTCCAGCTAGCTCATTTTTTTAAAAGATACCTGCATTTCCCTTGTCTAAATCGGCGCGTGCAGAGAAATCCCTATCAAAATCTCATTGGATATAAGCACTGTGAAAAAAAATGTCTCCCTCTTTTACCTTCTTTTGCTTTTGAGCCATGCTGTGAAGGGACGTGCCTTGTTCGTGGTGATTGTGCCTCCAGGGGTGGAAATAAAACGAAGTTAAAAATTCAAAGTGTCTTTCGGCCTTCTGCTTTCAAAAATTGCACACACACATCACACACACACGCGCACACACATACACGCACACGGATATATATATATATATAGTTTTGGATTATTATTAATGAATTAAATTTGAAGAGTGATCAAATCAATGCAATATAGATGTGTGCTTAGCAAAAACTGTCATGATTAACTTTGGTTAGGAAATTCAGAGAGAACTTTAAAAATTCAAGGCTTTTCTGAACGAACTTTACTCCGTAGGTAAATAAATGTTTCCCTACGAATCCAAAATACTGACAACGGAAATAAAATTTCAAAAACGAAAAAATATATAAAAATCGAGAAATATTATATTTATGATGTTAGTCGGTTTCTTTCTCTTTATTTATACTTGACTAATCCTTTATTTAGAGCTTTGAATTATTTTTCATGTAAATACATTTTTATAAATGCATATAAGAAATGTTTCGAATTGAAAATATATCAGGATTGTTAAACTTCTCACGTAGCCCTTGTTTCTAAGACATTTCTCTGAAAAGGTGAAAACTAACTTTTCGTGGTTGCTTTAATAAATGCTCTTCATTTTATACCGTACGCAACCAAATTTAAATTTTTTCAAAATCAAGCAGGTTAATTTGAAAAGTTGATAACAAAATCAGTGTATTTATTTCAGTGCATGCATATTCACTCAAAAACAATCCAATTGTAATCAAATATCAAACAATTTAATTCCTTTTTCATCAAATATGAAAAGAATAACTTTTAGTAATTTTCTTTCAGAGAAGTTTTCTTTGAAAACAAAGCATATAAATATCAAGTTTTTCAATCGAACATCTCAATTTTTATGTCAAATAAAATAGAAAAGACATATCTCTCATCTCTCATTCTGGAGAAAATTTTTGTCTCAGCGGTCTCAAACGTGAAATGAAGACGAATTTCTCCAGACGTATGTCAAATATTGGTTCAGACTGAGTCTAGAAAATGAAAAATAATCATTGTGGTAACAAGTAATCTATCAATATGTTATATTGTTTCAAACAGAAGTGAGTTTTGTTTTCTTTAAGGTGAGTTTTTATATTTTTCAATAAGTTTTATTTTCAGAGATGAAATCTTTATGTAGCTGAGAGTGTATTTCAACAATAAGAGTTTAAGCGACAATAAGAGATAATTTTAAGTTTCAATTATTTTGAAGAACATTCTTTGCAAATCACTTGTTGAAATATTTAAAATTCAAATTAGAAATGACAATTCATTCAAAAATTACTAGGACGAATTTTGCTTTTTTTGTTTTGTTTCTATTATAAAATTTTAAAATTGTACCTTAGCATAAAAGTGATTTATCACCTATTAAAAATCCATTTATTGTGTTGATTTATGTTTTCCAAAGAAGAACTTCTTTATTACATAAAATATCATTGGAAATTTACAGGATTGTATCTCAATTCTGTATATTACTTCTTTTATGTCTATATTTAAAAGGATATAACATTCACGTTTCAAAGATTTTGAGGTTTATATTATAGGAAAACTGAAAAGTAAAATGATTTTAGAAAATATATCCTTATTACCATCCTTACTACCCTTTCCGTTTCATATGTCTGTCAAAAAAGGTATTGGACAAAAAGAACATTTTTACACTGCTTGCAAGTTCATTATTATCTTGCAATATTATCTTTTAAATGTTTTCAGTATTACTTTTTTTTACAATTTTATTTTTATAATTATGTTTCTTCCATTAATGTAAATAGGATGATTTGCAATGAAAACTTTGTCATTTGTTTTCTTGATCACAGTAATCAGAGAAATGCATTTCCTATCCTCCCAGAATTTCCTGACGTTTCAAAGCTGATTGTATGACTGAAGATTCTTCTAGCATCCCACATTTCTTGAATAATTCTAAAAAAATATATATTTATTTTATTTATCATTGATATTTAATTTCTCTCTTTTATGCTTAAATTACTATAGCTGAATTTTCTAAAAACGATTTATAAACAATCCATTATTATGCTTGTTTCTACATGACAAAATGTAACAATTTGCATTTTTTAATGTTAAAAATTTTAATAGCTATACAGCAGGAAAGGCGATATTATCTATTTCAGCGACATATTGCTTATCTGTTTCAAAATCAAATAAAAAATGACATCTGAAATAAAAAGATAACGAATATATAAAAACATTTATGTTTATGAATTTCATATTGGTTGAGGATAAGAAGAAAACTTTGCAAAAAATTATTAGACTTTTTTAAGTTTATAAATCACCCACAAATAGTACCAAATGTTTCACTTCCTGTTCATTTGTTCACTTCTTATAACTTTGTTCTTAGTAATAGTAAATGTAAAATAAGGCATTTTTGGGTATCTCATTATATATTGGCTATAAAGGGAATGAATAAACATATTTCGAAAAAGCTTACATTCTTGAACTTCAACATCAATCTATTTTGAATTATTATCTTTGGTAGATAAAAACAAAAGGTTTATAATTCGTGTACTTTATAAACGAAAGCTTTATATGAAAATATAAAAGAATGTTGAAAGGCAATAAAAAGAATTTATTATAGGTAGCAAGCATAGAAGTCAATTTTATATTGTTACGATTTTTTTTTACCGGGGTTCGTTTGGATAGTGGAAGTGATATGGTGTGGAGAACGCTCAATCAGCAGGCGTCAGTAGAATAAAAACAACGACGTTTATTTACACGAAGACAAACAGGACAGCACAAAAACGACAACTATATACAGCATGGAAGACGATTATCTTCAACCGAGAAGTGTAGCATACAACAAGAATCTACTGCAGACAGTAGCGCACAGCTTATTTCAGCACTAGCTTGATTCCGTCGCTGCTCTGCTAATACCCTGAAGACCAGTTCTTCATCGTCGATTCCGACTACTCTTCTCTGTCGCTTCCGACTACTCTTCTCTGTCGCTTCCGACTACTCTGCTCCGTCGATTCCGACTACAACTACTCTGACTTCGACTCCGCTTACGACTGACTACTCTGTCTGGCAGCTGCAGATCCTTTTATAGGTCTCAGGAGGCAAGGCTAGAAGCCTCTCAACCAACCAGGAACGTTCGACGCGTATCTCGGTTCCTACTGGACGGATCGGGAAAATTCTCGATGTTTCAGGTATAATCTATTTTGGCACCAAAGTCGTCGCCAAATGGTCTCCAAGTTTGTTGCCAAGCTCTGGGACCTCCGACGCGACTACCGGACTCCGTTCAATACCGATGACTTTAAAACAGTCTTTCTGATGATGGAACAAACTATGCTGAGTAGCCGCATTGCAGGTTTGTAACAATATGTTTTGTTGAAAACCAAGAGAGATTAAAATAATTTTAATAGTTAGTGCAAAATCCAACAAATATTTTTTTAGCTTGTTTCATTTCGTTTTTTTTTTTTTTTTTTTTTTTTACTATGGTTTATAAATTTAATATCAGTACGCTATAAATTATTTATTTCAGATTCTTTTATTAACTTATAGAGTAAAAATATTAACAATATGAACTGAAAATTAAATTCATTTTTTAGCATTCCGTTCTACTAAAAAGTATAAAAGACATCTGACGAACTTAAACGCGTAAAATTGACTTTATTCTTAATTCTCTGCACGGAAGATTTTATTTACAATGAAATTAAAATCGAAAATAGTCTTCTATCTATCAAAATCCTCAGTAAAAACGTTAATCCTTAAATGTTTCACTTTCTTACGTTGTATTACAGAATATTTTTAATTCCTGAACGTATTGCAGATTATGCGAAAATAGGGAATTGTAGTTCAGTCATAAATATTGTTATTTTTTATCATTATTATCGTTTTCACAGACATATAGATCAATATACAGAGAGGATTCAGAGAGGTCTGAGACAGAACGATTCATGAATTCCATTTCGATTTTTTTGGCAGTCACAATATATATTTCCTCTTTTACAATATATAGCACACAAAAATGTAAAACATGAGTAGTTACTTTCTAAGAGTAAAGAATAAATATTTCTTTACTCTTAAACACGTATTTAATCTTCAGAATAGAAATAAAAGTGTTTAATTTGTAGGCAAGTAATTTGTCGTTAAAGTAATCGGGCATCAGTATTTAATTTCTAAACTAATTCCTCGCAATAAAACTGTAAATTCTTTTTACTGCGTAAATATTTTCACTATAAATATATGAAATATTTCTGCTTGCCAGGGGTCATCTTCATATTTAAATTTACCCAAAACACATTTTTTTTTTCAAATATAATATTGGATTTTGAATACATATCTGAATTTTACAAATTAAAGTAGCTCTCATACATAGCAGATTTCATAATTTTGAGTAAATGATTAATCAATTAAAAATAATTGAAAATTAGAATTCTTAATGTTAAATGAGGCTTACGCGTTTTTTGCAATATATTTTTAAGTACTGTACAATAAAACTTTGATGACATTTCTTAATTATGTTAAAATATTCAATAAGCAGGACTAATTTAAGTATTTGTAAAAATATGAAAGTGTATTTTAAGTTTTTAAATTTACAAGTTGAAATTATTGAACAGAAATTTAGAAAAAAATTGATGAATTTGAAGGAGCGAAACACGAAACATCTCTATTCCAAATATTATCCATTTCTATCAAATAATTTTTAAGATATGTAAGAATAACCAAAAACTTTTAGATCAGCATAATTTTCACAATGCTTTTTTGCAGGGAGAAATTTGCATTTTTGCAAATGGATTTTCTGGTAGGAGTAAGAAATTCGTTATGACGGAAATCAAAGCATGTCTTTCAAGAGTGCTTTAGATTAAAATATTAAAAAAAAGATTCTAAGGCGGAAAAAAATCAATGCATGTAACAGACTATTCTCGATTACATTTGAAGTGTCCTTTTTTAAAATTAGTATAACATCTGGAAGTGACTGTGAAAATTAATAATATTATAATAGCCAACACATTCTTCATTAAATGAAACTTTAATCAATCTTTGTTCTAACTTATATTCGCTTCGTCATTTTTTAAGAGCATTCTGCCTAGTAAATGGAATGGAAGAAAAGGAAATGATTGTTCATTTTAAAGAGTTAGTTTTTTTATCTACCTATAAGCAATTCTATAATATATTAAAATTTCTTGTCTTTGTTTATGGCACTAGCCATAAACAAAGACAAGTCCTCTGACGAAGTCAGTAATTTTAAGCCGAGTTTTAGCGTCTCTTGTTTCAGTAAGGCCAGGAGTACGTCTTAGGTACTTAATGCGTCACATGCCCTTTTTACAGGGAAGACATCATTTATATATTTCACTCATCGTAAACTGAATCAGAGAATGATCACCTATTTACCAGTACCGTCAGTGATACTGTCTAGACTTTGAGGACTTTGTGGCTATGACAGATTTATGCGTGCACCAGCCACCATATACACGGAGATAATTTGGCAGGCGGAGCTTGAATGGACCCTTTACATGGTCAATCTAATACATTTTTGCACATTTCTAATACATTTTTGCACTAGTTCGTTCGCTGATCGAACACCTTTTATTTCTACTCTGAAGACAATGAGATTTAATTCAATTTCATTAAAAGGGTTCATTCCTATTTTCCTCATAGAATAACACTATAAACCCTGTCGCCTTATATCCTGAAAATTTCTAACACCCTGCATACCCGCTTGACATTTTGCAATATCGAAACGTCCTCTTCAACGGAATAATAATCACTTATTATTCTTGGATTAACAGAATATTAATCGCAGCTTTGAAACGACTCACGAGAGCTTAAATTCACAATTCATCAAATGTTAAGCAACTAGTTTTAAACATGAAAGGATTTATTCGAACAACTGTCTGCTTCTAACTGAAAAGACACTTTTGATCACAACAAATGAGAGAGACTAGTGAATTCAGGTTTTAATTCCTTGTACTTATAATGAGCATAGAATACCAGATTGGAGGATCGATATATTAAAAATAGACATGGTTACATTGATGAGAATATTTCCATATAGAACTACTGCCCAAATTTATCCAAGTATAAATTTTACCGAAAAATTAATTTTGTTTACATACAATTACATTTTCATAATTCTTTCATGGATTCTGAAAATACTTTTTAATATAAAATTTGTTCTATGGATTAACATGTTAAATAAGTTAATTAAATTATTATTTTTAGATCATTACACCACTGACATGAGAAAATCGAATGATGTCACCCTTTTCAAAACATCATATCAAAAACTGGTCATCCCTCGCCCAAAGAACAATGATTATATCATGAATCTGAAATTGCTTTAAAAAGAAAAAAATATATAAATTTTAACCTGTAATTGGACATTTTTTAGAAGAGTTGGCTTTAATTCGTTGGATAGATTGTTTCCTATATAAATTGCTACAATAAATGCACTCGAGCTGCATAAAAATAATTCTTCTTTATTTTTAATAATAAGTTCTTCTTTATTTTTTAACATTTTAGGATTTTAAATTTTTTTTAGTTTCTTGTTGAACCTTTGTGGTCCATTTTATACAGCCATTTTTTAAATAGTGAAAGACAGTTTCAAAAAAAAGAGTCCCTTTTGAATTTTTCCCGTTTTTTTTAATTAATTATTTTTTTTAAATTTTTTGTTGAACTTTGGTTTATTTTTTAATAGCCATTGGCTTTAAAATAATGAAATGCAGTTACAGATAAAAGAGCCCTATCTTAAAAGGACTTTCACTTTGTACATTTAGGGATTGTCTCTTTGCGGCAGGCCTGAAAAAAAATCTGATTGGTAAATGTGGCCAAGTCTTGTATAGGTGAGGGTGTGCGTTTGTAATATAAGATTTTGTTTTGTTTATTTATTTGAGAAAGAGGCACGTGGAATTTTATCAGTTTTATGCATTAGCAAGTTTTTTTCTTTCTCTCGCAGGCTCAAAAATTGTAGGCCCAAGCTGCCCACGTGTAAAGAGAGATACTTTCTTTAGACAAGCAAACGAAGTAATTTAATAACACTTCCGAATTACATGGAAAAAGAATTATGGAAAAATAATCATAATCAGACGGATTCTAATAATTTCATAGCCGGGGAATACATTTCGAAGGATTTTTTTTTTGATAAATATTTTACACAATTACCAAATTATTTACAGTATTTCTGTTTCTGTTTAGAAACGAAATTTAAAATGAAAATAAGAATTCTTCGAAGTGTATAAAGACTTATACACCAAATCTACTTCTAAAACATGAGTTGAATATTATTAGTATAATAAACTTGGCTAATATAAAGATATTAATTTTCATTTGCAACGTAATTTTTTAGGGTAATTGAATAATGATGAATTAGGAATAAACGAATCAATATTTAATGATAAATTGGGAGTATAATGTATCATTATTCTTATTGTTTATAAGACGAATTTGTTTTGTTCAACTTAAATACAAGATAAAGACGTTATAATTTTAAAAAGTATCTGAGCAGGTTTTTCTTTTTGTAATGTTTAATGTAACAGTATAGCAAGCGTGGTTTTGATTGCTATTTTATGTGCATAACAGTATTGAAAGATTCTAAATTTCTAAATATTTTATATGTTTATTATAATAATTATTATTAAAAATTCAAAGTATTGATGAATAAGTGCTTTTTTATAATGTTATATTTTTTTATCTATTATGTACAGTTTACTAAAGTTATAAATTTTATGAATGTTAACTAGTTGCTAATTTTAATTTAATATTCTTCATTCTTCTTTTGAAGTATTTTTAGAAGTTTCTTCTTAATTCAAATTTTTGGATAAATCGAGTTTTTGAAGCGACTTCAAATTAGTCACGTTTCTTATTCTTCACGTTTTCAAATTAGTCACGTTTAGCTCTAATCTTTATTTTTAACTGCTTTTCAGCTTTATTTGCTTACAAAAACATGCTATGTTTTAAGAGATCTGATATTTGTTTCTTTGATGATCATGATGAAATAAATAAATCAATAAAAAAACGAAAGAAATGAATTTAAAGTATTCAAATGAAAAATAAAAAGTGTTTTTCTTTAGTTTTAATTCAATATTCCTATAAATGATGAATGGAAATTCAATTTAATGTAAATTTCGAGAATTTTTATAGTCATTAAGAAAATAATTTTTTTTTCCATATAGCAATCTTAAATAACACAGCTCGAGTATTTTCTATAAAGTATTTAAATACTAATAACATTTTTTTGTTTTGCTTAAATCTTGAAATTTTTTTTTAAATCATGGATTTGATAGACATTGCTTATTTCTCTAACATAATTCTCAAAGGACGTTAATAATGAAATAGCTTTATTAGTAATCGAATTTTCACTTGCTTCTTGATGTGGTAAAATTTTGAAACTGCATACACTATAGAGTACAGTTGTATACATATAACTGTATACATATAAATTTATATCCTCTATTGCTTTCACATCTTTAATTTTTTTTTAGAATTTACTTACGATTTGATCTATTAGTTTTCTTAAATTTCAGTGTCATGTGATACCATCTGATAATGAGTTAAAGAAAAAAATTTGTCTTATGACTTTGTGATGTATATAAAACTACTTAAGGACTAGAAAATAAGAAACAATTAAAATAAAACTATTATATTTCTTATCTTACTAATAAATCTGAGTAATTTAAGAAAAATGCAATTCTTAACGCGTTTCTTAAACTATATTTATTTTATATTCTAGATTAAATGTTTTATATTCTAGGTTTTTATTAGGACCAGACATAATCGAAAATTGTTTCCTGTTGAACCTCTCATCTTCTAAGGCGAGTTCTATTTATAATGGCATGGCTATAAATTTGAAACACAGGTTATTTCTTTCTATATATAAAATGAGAGTATATAAGGCACAGAAATCGCTATTTTTACTTTTTGCCAAATGGCTTTGTTATACGAGCGTCTATTTCTTCAAAAGGTTTTATATTTTATTATTTATTATTTAATTCAACTGATAAATGAAATTATTAAATACTATTAAAATGCTCTAAAAATGGCTTGTCGCGCGCCTCACTGTTTGAGAGGAATATCTGAATGTTTAATCGAGTGCTAAAGAAACGTTTCGTCAGGTGTATAATCGCTATGACTTACCTATGGAAATTATTAACCATATCTTTCACAACTATCATCTCACAAAAAATGCTTTTTGTAACATCTTAAAACTCAAAAAGTGACCGTCTAATTGAAATACGTTTCGTTTATGTACAATCTGTTTTTTTATGTTTTTAATATTTTTAAAATCTAATTTAATATTTAATGTGTAACAATGTTGATATGTTGAAGTTAAATTTAAATTAGACTGCTTTATGCGGCTTTCAAAATATGGCTTAGCCAGTGATTTTTTAAATAAAGTAAAGCATTTAATTTTTAATTCCTTCATTCATATTTACATTATTTGAAACAAAACACCAAAAACTTATTTAGTCAACAACGCCATATCTGGCATTCATCGGTCAATTTCTGAGATCTGTGCTTTTAATACTATGCCTAAATTTCAGTTCATCCCTTTAAATGTTCAATTCTATGCGTTTCCCAATGTTAAAATTAAGATTAAAAATTTGTTTTCGTTGGAAATTAACTCCGAAATAGTGTTTTCTTTACCGCTTTTATTTCGCAAAAGGCTGCGAGTCAGCAAATATTATTCTAAAGTTATTCGCAAGGTACACAATTTAATAATATTCATTGATTGCCACATATTACTAGATTAATATTTTATTTGAAATACTCTAACTATTTTCTTACTAAAACTAGAATATTGATCTTTGTAATAGAATTTATTTATTATCAGTAGTTATAAATTGCTGAAAGTCATAAGAAATATAGTGGATACAAAATTCGCACAAGAGAAATTCTTTGCAATATAATTACAGCAATATTCCAAAAAATGAAAATATGTTATGAAAAATGTTATAAATATAACTATACCTTCCTCCTTAATATTTTTCATCACAGTTGAACATTAAAAGTGTGTTAGTATGTTTAATCCAAATTTCATTTCCTAAAGGATATGCAAGTCAAATTAATGCAAATTGCTCTGAAATAATCACAAAAGTGCTCAACATTTTGCAGAATTTCATGAACTTAATTTTTAAAAAAATTAAAGTGCTAATTTTTTTTATAAAAAGCTCAATTTATTTTTTTATTCTATTCTCGTTTAAATAAAATTACCAATAAATGAAATATCCACCTTAAAAAGTCAGTTTTTTCAGTCAAATCGTATGAGGATGTATACAGTTACTTCGGAATTAAGAGAATATTTAGAGAAAACTAGATATTTAGTTAAAAGAAAACTGAAAATTCAAATATAAAGACAAAGAAATAATACTTTAAATCAATTAACAGAATCCGTGATGGAAGAATAGAGGAACCTTGATCCAGATAAAAAAATAATAACTAAAACCAATTAACAGAATCCACGATGGAAGAATAGAGGAGCTTTGATCTAGACAAATGATACTGAGACTACTACATTCTATGTTGAGATTTTAAAAAGTGCCATGTTTATTGAAGAATATCCTATTGCTTATTAATTGATTAAAATTTCAAAAAGTTTATTAATACCTGCAGATTTTTTAGTCTAAGAAAGCTTAATTATTAATCTTAATCAATGAAGTCTTATTAAGAAATAGTGTCCAAAATATTCGCAGTTAGAAACAAACATTTTTAGTAATGGATAGAGAAATATTTTATTAAGATCAATTCGTATAGTATATGAATACTTTTTGAACTCATTATATATTAATATATTTAAAATTTATGAACGATTATGGTCAAATAAAAAAAATTTAAAAAAAAACCGGAATTCCTAGTTGTGGGAGACAATGAAGAATTGTGTCACTGATATCTGTAATCAAATTTTTTTCAATGTTTTCAGATACAGAACACACGAAAAAACAATCAAAACAACTTTCAACTTTGGAAAATGAAAGGTGTCCTAACTTCCGCATTTTCTTCTTATTCAAGGAAAGAAAGCTTTCTTCTTCCTGAAAAATATAATTTCGAGGGATAGGGTGATTATAATTACACTTCCCCTATAAACAGCATCATATAATGCAAACAGGTGAACGGATTGCAACGAAATTTGGTATGTAGACTGACTATACACGAGATGTGCTCGCGGAATTTCGAAAAAAAATTTTTAGTTCAAAAATGCTCTGCAGATGGCGCATTTTCAGGAAAAATATTAAATTTAACACAATAACCGATTACAAAACAAGAATTATGCTGAATAAAATATATGTAATATACAGGGTGTTGCAGAATTCGACCGATAAGTTCAGAGGGGTGATAGGAGGCATCAAGAGGATAACGAATCACCATACAAATTGGGATTCCAAATGACGTTTAGGGGGTGAAAATCGCAAAAATATAAGAAGTCGGAGAACTTTTGGAAGCTGTAAAAAATTAATAAAAAAATAACAAAAGGTGTTTCAACTATGAATTTTTTTTAAGTGAAAGCACATTCTTGAAGGTTATTTTTCATGTAAGTAACATGCAGATTTGATGAACCAGGGGGTCGTAAATTATTGAAAACGAAAAAGTAGTGTAGAACACTTATTTGAAAAATTATTAAAACTTTTAAGAAAAATAAAAGCTTGAAAATATAAGGAATTTTATACTCTTAAATTTGATATAAGTCTGTAGTGTGAAAACTGAGGAGGTTTTAAGATATTCAAGGAAAAACTCAAATGTTTGCCAGGAAACATCGCTGCAACATCGGCACCATTGTTTACAGAAGGTGTTGCAAAATTCTATTGAAAAATTCTGAGGAGTAATAGTAGACATTAAGGCGATAAGAATTTTCAAAGAAATATAAACTCGCAAACGACGATGAAAGTTTATTTGCTGGAATACAGATACAACATACATTTGCAGCACAGACATTTTAACATAAGAAAGGAGAGGATGAGATACTTTTATAAAAATTGCTCAATGTTGCGGCCGTGAAAGTCATTACACAATCGAAACCGACGTTTAAAGGACCACCGGACGCGCTGAAACATACCAGGCGTGCTTGCGATTTCTCCAGCAGCAACGATGATCCGTGCTTCGAGATCTTTCAATATATCCAAAGGTGTCTGATAAACAATATATTTTATATGGCCCCAGAAGAAGAAATCCAAGGGATTAAGTTCCGGGGAACTTGGAGGCCAATCAACAGGTCTGCAACGTCCAATCCACGTCCCAGGATATGTATCATCTAGTTAGTTACGCACAGAATTAAAAAAATGCGCTGGTGCACCACCATGCATTAACCACATGTTCTGGTGTGCAATGGCCAGTATTTCCTGCAGTAAATCCGGAAGGACGTGCTGCAAGAAAATAAGGTACTTTGCGCCACTGAGGCGTTCGAGCCCTTCATTTGGCCTCATTATATTGAAAGATACCGTCTCCCTCAACCGTCTATTAATGTTTGCAAAGGTGCTGTGGTGTGGACAACGCCTACTTGGATATTGCTATCGGTATATTCTTTGTGCTAGCCGTCCATTGCCATTCGCTAGATAGTAAATTAAATGCATATCCACATATTCGTCATTCGTGAAATCTAACATGTTGTTTGCGAATGAAACTTATCGACTATCAATTCTGCACTGCTCTTTAATGAATACAAGCTGCTTTTATATTCCTCGAACCATCAATTCTGCAATGATCGCAGCTTTTATATTCCTCGAATGCATGGAAAATTTAGATACGAGAAAACTCCTTTCTCTTGACTACCTTATTCCAAATCCTTGCATTCTTAGGGCCATTCTCTTCGCCACCCCTAATTGTCTCTTCGATGTCTGTTTTTGCGATTTTCACAGAAAAAACGTCTCCGGCGACCCTATGTTTTATGATAATGTTTAATCTCTTTAATGCCTACTATCACTTCTCTAAATTTACCTTTCGAATTTGGCAACACCCTCTGTAAACATCGGTACCGATGTTGCAGCGATATTTCCTGGCAAGCCTTTTAGTTTTTCTTGAATATCGTAAAACCTCCTCAATTTTCACACTACAGACTTATATCAAATTAAGGAGTATAAAATTCCTTATATTTTCAATATTTTATTTTTCTTAAAGTTTTAATATTTTTGCAGATAAGTGTTTTAAACTACTTTTTCGTTTTCTATAATTTACGACCCCCTGGTTCATCAAATCTTCATGTTACTTACATGAAAAATAACCTTCAAGAATGTGCTTTCACTTAAAAAAAATTCATAGTTGAAACACCTTTTGTTATTTTTTTATTAATTTTTTAC
>JAPMOR010077837.1:0-141621 GCA_026543865.1 Argiope aurantia
GGTTTTTTAATTTTAAATTAGTTTTATTGAATCTTTAGATACGAAAATATCTATTTAGTTTCACATTTAACCCCAAATAAGAAAAAAAACCCACACTTTTTAAGCATTAACACTTTTATCTTCCTTTGTAAGTAATTGGAGAAAATGAACAGTGTAAAAGAATCATAGTTCAAATAGATTCTGATATCCACCCGCAGTAATTGGCATGAAGATTGAAACATTAATTTGAGAAAAAAATTCGTTTGACGTATTTATAACAAAATCTTAAAAAATACCGCATCACAGAAATTAATTAAAGAATCAAAAAAATGAATTAATTGAAGTTTTGATAAAGCAAACGCTGTATGAAAAACAAAATGAATTTATTCAATAAATAAGTCGCCTCTCGTATATCGAGGTTCAAAAGTCAATCTAAAGAAAGTTTGTGTTTGAATCCACATTGGGAATCTCTCAGAATAGAAAACTGATGTATGTGAAACTACTGATAATAAATTTGCTATACTACATGATTTTCTATCCTATAACATATAAATAACATACTATAACAAACGACATTTTAACGACATTTAACTGAAGAATCGTCGCCTAAAAAATTTCTTCTATCTCAATTCTCAAAATGATCGGAGGAGAAGAAGTTAATTTTTTTTAAATCAGTAATGAATATTTCTGATTTTTTTTCATCCCATACGGTCTAATGTTGATACCAGATGTCAAAGAAAGTCTAAATTATTCATTAAAGATTGCAAAAAGAAGGAGTTTTTTTCCCTTCCTCTTACGGCATTTTGGAAATTGATATAAGATGTTGTTCATACGGTATACTATTATCAGCTTTTAGCAAAACCGATTGCCATTCAATAATATCAAGGAAAGTTATTTATTAATTATAAGTAAAGCTTATCATGTGGTGTAACATATCAGAAAAAGCCCTCGATTGAGATTTTTTGTAATACTTCTTTTAGATAACTTTGTCCAATCCAACGATTAAAATAGCAAAAAGTACACATCAAGGAAAATGTCATTGAAAAAAAATCATATTACTGTAAGTAATTTTTATTTCAACAATCTGTGGTAACAGTAACCCTTCCCTTAACAGAAATATCCAATTGTTGAATTCTTGTTCCCTTTTATATTATAAATTCCGCTTCAATCCGGAATTCAAAATTAGGTGATACTGAATAGTCCTATCCTTTCTCTTAATGGAGCGTTCCTGGATGCGGAGTGATTTGGTTTCATCTGGATTCGGTTGAAATCCAAATGACCTTTACTTAACCTTAGTGGTAATATTTCAGTTTCGTCTGTGTAATTTTTGTACATTAAGATTTAATTTTAGAATGATGCTGTACCATGACCTACTACTTTGCTGAAAATAAAGAGAGAAAGTCAAGTCTCTGTCTCTGAGGAAAAATCTTCTAGTGTGAAGAAATATTTCACATCAAAAGAATGTTAAATTTCTGGATTTAGATGAATGATACCTTCAAATGGACAATCGAAATAAAAAGCTCTTTTTTTTTTTTTTTTTTTTTTTTTGACGGGGGAGGGGTAAAGGAAATGCGTAAAAAATATTTTGGAAGCATTTTATGTTAAGAATAAGTTTATAAGTTATTCGATATAAAAATATAATAGTTTATCACGTTCATTCAGATGTTCTTAGAGCTTCATTAACTGCTTTGAACTCTTTAATTATAAAATAAATTCTTAATAAATTAATGAACGATTATAAATAAATTATAATAAATTAATGAACAATTATAATAAATTAATGAACGATTATAGTAATATTTCTAATATGCATAGTACTTAGCGCTTTTTCATTAGATCAGCGCTTTTTCATTAGATAGGGCTAAATGTTTTCAATAATAATTCAGAATAAAGATTAAATGATAAGGCCATTCGAAGAATATTAGGCACAAAGTTATTCGCATAAAAGACAAATCATAGAATGACAACGTCATATTAATGGAGAGATGTTTTAGAGCTTCGGATGAAGAATATCTTTTGTGAGCAATATGAGATAGGAAATAGTTGTTTCATCATTTTGATGAGAGTCGCGTAACTCATTGAAACCTGTCAAATGTTTAAAGATTGTTTCAGCTATGGTAGCTATAAGTGGATATGAATTATCACTTAGAAGTTATAATTAGATAAGAATTCTTAAATAAAGTCTGTATTATTTATCTTTTTAAGAAGTTGCCAGCATTTGTTAAGAAATGTAAGTAAAATTACTGATGCGTTTATTTTAAAAATAATATATCATCGAATGAAATGTAAATAAAAGAATACTTGACAGTTGTAATATATAACAACTGTTTCAAATCCTTAACCGACTACTTCGATCCGCCCGAAGGCACGCGGGGAAATTTGAACGACCAGACCACCGCGGCAACAACATTCACGAGAACTATGGTTGAGTCCTACGGGCCATAACTGGCCACGGTATAACCCTTCCCTAGGGAAGTACGTCCAATCATCGACAGAGGTGGCCGACCATCACCATTTCTGTACCCACCAGAGTGGCGAGAACTAACCATCATACAGAAAGTTTATTATCCTCATTTTTGAGGTGCCCTCGGTGAGAGGCAACTGTTTCAGAAGTAACACTTCAACAGAAAATAAGCGAAGCATTCACTTAAGAATTTTTAGAAAATGTATTATATACTTCTTCAAGATGCAAATTAACCTATCAATTTAGCAGTGCGAAAAAAGATTATGGTCTTCTTCATATGTTTTCTAAATAACGGTCATATCAACGTAATAGCGGAATTCCGACTAAACAGGTACCTATCTACCTAGGTCGCTGGATTGAGGGAGGTCGCAAACAATCAGAGTTTTTTAGAATGTTATTAATCTAGATCCCAGTTAAATAAATTTTCAAAAAATACAAGCATTATGGTATTATAAAATTTTAAGATGATATTAATACTGCTTCAACTATAACTACAATTAACTAATTCAACTATAATTTTCTATCTCGTCCATTACGTTCACTTAAGTTGTCTGATTAGGATGTAAAGGTGATTTTTCCTGGAAAAATTAGATTTTCTTTTATTATTACTATATAAAAATAAAATCCAAACTTTGTAGATTCTAAAACAATCTTTGTTTTTAATATGAGTAAGATAGAATTGTAGATATAGCCGTTTCAGAAATACACAATAGATAAAAATGAAACCGAAAATACTTATATTCTCAACCGGAAGTGAACGAGTCGTTTTATTCTTTTACTAAATTTCTCCAAAAATATTATTTAAAATTTTCATATTGACTCTCTACCTCCCCAGCAACAGTTTACTTATTTCAGGCAATTCTGTTAACGTAGATGGCAAAGGCATTAGTTTCTTGTTTAAATACATTTTAAGTATTTTCTGAAATATGAATATTTTATTATGGTTGGTTCATGGAAAACCTGATATCTCAAATGTTATCTTCACGATATCTTCACTTTGACAAATCAATAAAATTTTATTAAATTTGGATGCATATATCAAATATAACGAGTCTGCAAGAGGCGACGAATTTTAAGATAGCTTCACTCTAACATATTTAAAAGCCTCTATCAATAAAAAACATCCAGAAATCATTAATGATCATTTCAAATGATCATAAACTATTCATTTATAAAAATATTTTTTATCTTGGTGTTCATTGCATTTTCGGTATTTCAGATGTATATATGTGAAATAAGAATTAAATATTTCGATTATTTTTAACTTATACTGTTTTCTACAACACTGAAAATCTTTCTAAAATTTATCAGTTTTTAAAAGTTGTTTTTTAAATTCGCCTATGATATCACTCGTTACTTATAAAAATATTTATATATATAATGAGTATCTGCTGGAATAATAGTGCGTACAAAACGTGAATGTCACGTTATTATGAGTCATAATAAATAAATAAGTAAAATCCTATTTATTTTTCCCAAAAGTAATAATAATAATTAATCTAAAATAGACCATTAATATATTGATGTGGAAATATGAAACCAAATTGATCATTTTATTGAAAACGATATATCATAATAAACGTTTCCTATGGCAACAAAATGCCTAAATACGGGGCTGATTTTATGGCAAAATGTATGGAAATTTCTGCAAATGTCTAAAAATAATTCATACATAAATGCCACATTGCTGAAATAAATTGTAATGATTATTTTAAGAAACAAGGAACAAATGTCTACTCTACATTTCGTTTAGATTTTTCGGTATTTAGGCAGACAACATAATCTCTAATTTAAACTACAAGGCATACACTGCCTTGTTAAGTCAGCTGAAGTAGATTTCTTTTGAAACACCCTACGGTATAAAGACATACGACTACCCTTTAATAAATTTTTCATCACTCCAGAAAATATTAATGTATAAAAATAATTTTTACATAATCTTAAAATTCAACAAATTAGCTTTTCAAGGATACTTATTCGATTATTATGTACATTTTCCTGAATTTCATTAATTTTTTTTAAATATTTTTTGCTTGGTTTTCAAAAAACCAATTACATTGTTGCATTAAAATTGAAACAATTCTGATTGTTCTGCCTATACAAGATTTGAAGTCCATGAATCAGGAACAAAAGGCCTGATAGAGTTCTTTTTGCATTTTTTTCTTGTATTCACTAGATACTGTTCACTTTTAACAGTGCTTGACAAACCACGATAAATTATTGTTCAATTTGGAAAATTCTGTTTTCATTATGATATAAGAAATCCAAAATATTTTGAGCTTCTAAAGTCAATTTATTGCTTAATAGAATTTGGGAAATATTTAATTGAGGTTTAATAAGTTTTCTCAAATGATGAAGAATAGGGCAATGGAAAATATAGTGTGGAATATCATCATAATCATTACCACATCTACAACTACAATTTCTTAAACTGAATCTTTTAAGATAATGCGGGCAAAGTCCATGGTTTGTTGTTAATTGTTCTAAATATTTATTGTCAATACATGTATTTCTTTTTACCTGAGAAAAGATACTGAAAGTAAAGCGGCCTTTTTCATAATTTTCCCATCTTAATTGCCATTCATCGATGAGAATTTTACGAAGACGAGTTGTGATTGTTCTTTCAGATTCTCCAAGGTGATAGTCAATTGCAGATTTAAATGAAGCAGCTTTGGCAGCCAGATCGGCTAGTTCATTACCATTAATGCCAATATGGGCTTTTACCCAGTGTAATGAAATATTACCATCTACCATATTTTTAACATCTTCTACTGAATTATTTTTGGGATTGAAGGTTTGAAGAGCCTTTAAAACACTAAGGCTGTCCGTGAATAGATGATAATGCAAATACGGTTTATTATGGTTTTTCCAATTTAATGTTTGCCATAGTGCAAAAATTTCTGCTTGAAAAATTGAACAGTGATTTTCAAGTCTATACTGAAACTCTTCAATTTTATCTTCGCCCTCAAAAACACAAAAAGCCGCACCACCTTGTTCATTCATTTTCGAACCATCTGTATAGATGGAGTGCGGAACTGTCACTGCAGAAACATCCCACTGTATCTTTTCAATCTTACTGGGGTGAACCCATCTATTTTCATAACTAATCATTTTAGAGCCCTGAATTGTTTGGAGAAAATTATTGATGTCTTTATGGGGATTTTTTATCCAATACCAAGCGGTTTCAATATCAAATATCAGATCTACTGGTTCAAGGCCATTAATTATTTGTAGAGCTGCTGTAGATGTTGTACGAATAGCCCCCGTTATTTCTAATAGTGCTTTACGTTGTACACTATTGATCTTTTGCCTTTGTCTATTAGTGCCCTTCCACTAGGCTGCAACTGCATGTACTAAAATTCTTTCCAGGACTCTTTTGTATAAAATTATGACAATTTTTCTTGATATTCCTCTATTGTATTTGGTAACTGTAAATCTATTTAAAATTGTAGTCATCTTGCTTCCCACATAATTTATATGGGCCATACCATTTAATCTGTCATCAACAAAAATCCCAAGAATCTTCATATTTCTTGTAAGCTTGATTGATTTATCTGCATAAGAACAATACGGAGGGTGCTTAAAATGCCCTTTTAGATAAAGGTAGAAGAATAGATAGTCTTGAAGACCTAGATTAAAAAACAAACAACTTTTTTAGTAAATAAACACAGAGGAACTGCCTTTTCATCACACCAAACCTCAACAAATATACTAAAAATATAAAAGTTTTTTTCTACTTTTAACTTTATAATAGATAAGTCAATTTAATTTTTTCTAATTAAATACCGAAAGGTGTCATTTTGACTCCTTTGAGGGAAATAGGTATACGCTAACTCATGGTAAACCTAGTTAGAAGAAATGGTAGAAATTCGTACTTGAAAGTTAATTAAGAAGGATTAGTTTAATATTGATGCAATTTATATGACAAATAAAAAAATAAAGTTACAGATATGCAAATATTAGAATATAAGTAAACCGAAAAATTAAGTTTTCAAAAGTGCTGTGCTCTTATGAGATTATTTTTCATTAGAAAAATACCGGTGCACAATGAATAGAACATAGGTATGAAACATAATTAAATAATGTGGTTTTAATGTCTATGACAATTTGATGCTTTAAAATTGTTTATTCATGAAATGTCGTTATATCTAAAAGATTTAATTGAAGTTAAATGCAACCAGTATCCTTGAAGACCCAGTTTGTCATCAAAAGTGGATAGTAATATATAAAATAAACATGTACTTATAACATATCCTCGTAATACCATTCTTAGTAAGATATTCAAAACATACAATCAAAGGTATCAAACCCCCTGAAGTATCCACCAATAAAATAAAAAAGAAGATATTAAGAATAAAAAAAGAGATACAGAAAACAAAGGAGGAAATGAAAAGAAAAAAAGAGGAAAACTAAAAACTACCGAGGCAAGATCAAAGTCAGACATAACTGTTTCAAAATTTCAAAGATTTTAGAAGAAAGTTAGTATGGTTAGATAGGTAGATACTTTCGCCCTATCTACGTTTCCAGAGTAATTTAATTGACTGATTGCATGACAGTATAGGCGGAACTGAGAGTAGGCTCATAATAGCTATCATCTGCCACTGCCCACCTCATCCAAAGGAGGTACATTCTAGCATCACAGTAGAGATAACTTTGCCCTACACCATTCCTAAAACCACCAGGGAAATGAGAATCTGATAACTTTTACTCGTATCTCAACTCTTCATCCACGATTAATGGTACAGCAGAGTTTGGGAAAATTAAATGAAAAGGTAAAATTTGGAGCTGGAGGGGACAGGGGCTATAGGAACTTCATCATTTGGTTTTATTTTACCGGTAAACTTCAACAGTTCTTTGCTGCCGCTATAATTAACCTTACAGTTCTTTCCCTTCTCAAAAAATTGGTTCGAAATTCTGACATAAAAACTCATCTTTTATGTAGTTTGATAAAGTACTGCAGGAACATATTATGAGAGCTATTAAAAATAAAAAAAAACTTTGCTTTCACTCTCTACATTAATAGCACTGTTTAACTTTTGGCCTAAATTAGACATTAAAAAATTCTACATATTTCGTTATGAGAGTCTATTTTTCAATAATAGCATATTTCTAACTTTAAATATTTTATTATGCACGAATATATGAAATTTTTAAATTTAGCTGTAAAACAGTCTAAAAAATACTGAAAAAATATCCCTTAAAGAAAAAAATATCTAAATGAAAAAAGAAAAAAAAAATTGCGAGTAATCCTCCATTACCTTTTACAAATATTTCATACAATGGAAAACAGATGGCAGCACGGTGCAGAAAATTTATTATTCCCTTCATATTAAATTATTCTACTGTTATCGTAAATACTTTATATATTGTTATTTTAAACAAACATTACATTAGCTTAAATTAATTAATTGTTTCTGTTGATTAAGTGAAGAATAATTTCATAAATTTTAATAAAAAGGTTAATTATATAATTACCATTATAATTACCAAATTTTCCGCATAAAAGAAATTTCTTTTATTCATGAAGATTTCAAAAATTTATTAAAATCATTCAATTGAGAAATTTAAAGCAGTTTTTTTAATTTCATTTTTAATATAAATCGTAAAATTTTCTAACACGGAAAGATAATAAATTTTAAGAATTATACAATATATTTAGATTTTATTTCAAATTTTTTCCATCATGAATTCCCAAAATTTTTATGAATTATTTTATGAAATATGTAAAAGTTTCAAAATTACGCATTATCATTCATATTAAAGAACTTCCTACCTTTTTTTTTTTTTTTTGTAATTGTTACAAACATTTTAAATAATATTTAAACTAATTATCTTTAAAATTCTTTTATATTATATTATACTACATTCTTACTTTAATAATGGCAAACTACCTATTACTTTTAACCATGAAATTCGAATATTCTTGTTAAAAATTATAAAAATGAAACGTCGAAAAAATGAAGAGTAGCTGAAGATTCGAATTTTTTTTATGATCATGCTGCCATCTGTTAGAGATGAAATGAATCAAAAGTATTAAAGTAAATTCTTTTATAATAGTCATCTAAAATCATATCGAGTAAAAATATCTAAAGCTTGTACGTGTTCTAATTTGTATGATTTTAAAAAACAATAAGAAACAATATTTAAAAAGCATTTCAGGACAGAAAAAACTGTACCATTTCTTTTGCAAAACTTTTGCAACTATTTGTATTTTCTCCATATACTCGCTAAATTTGTTTTATATAAGTCAGATGGATTTACTTTGTTAGTTTCAGTTTTTACTTCGTCAGTTTTATGGTATAACAATTCTCAAACACAGAATACAAATTCCTGATAATGCAATACTTCCGAATAAAAAAAATAACATTACAAATCATACGTAATTTGTAGTTATTATATGGCTATGTGGTTATCAGACGCAATAACCACAGCAATCTTTTAGAATACTTAAGTACTCAAAAAATGAGTTGTTTGAATTTTTCCTGTGTTCTCGTTATTTATTTCATCATGTTGTTGAATCATCAAGAATTAGTATTTTACAAACCTAATATGTACATTTTATATGGTGTGTGATTTTTATTTTATTTACTTTAATGATAAAGAGCTCACATTTACATCTTTATGTCCGTATTCTCGACCTTCCCTTAAAATTTCAGCATTTTTAAATCATAATGTTTATATAAATAAGATAAACGCAAATTGTTTACCCTTATACAAAACTAATTTTGCAAAATGACTTTTATATAGGTTTATTTTCGTTCATTTTAACACTAATTACCACGTAAAGCGTGTCTCACAAGTAATGTATTTGTATAATATGAATCAGACGTGCTTCATAAGCTTATATGTGTTATGAGACTGCTGTTTCTTGTAACCCAAAAAGTTCAAACGATATTTTATATTTTGGTGATTAGCGTGTAAAATATTGAAAAGAAGATGACTTAATAGATATGAGACATTATTTTAGTATATTATAATCTATAGTAGAGTGTCAAGGCGAATTTTACATTTTGGCCCTAGTCGTTCAACATTTTTAAGACATAACAGGCACAACAGATGTTGCACCAGCATGCAGCATTTCAGTATTATGAACTAGTGTAGCAAAATCTTATCTTTTAAATAAAACCAAAAAAATTAAAATTTTAATATTAGGAAAGTGGGGAGGTCATGGTCCATTTTTTTTTTCTTTGGATTGGACTAGTAAAAGGGATTACTTAATTTTACACTAAAGGGTAGAAGAAAAATGGTCAAAACATACTACGCTTTTTCTCTGATCAAAATTATTTTAAAATTGACTATTTACATTCATAGACCAGTTTCACTATGTGTTCGACAAAAGAAAAAAAAAACTCTAAGAATAAAGTTATACAATGGGGAGAATTTTGCATCACTATTTTTTGCATTACTATTTATTGCGTACTGAAACTTTGTCAGCGCGCAAACAGGATGCTCATTTTCTGCATAATGTGCCCACTCTAATGTTGGTCAAAAGTTAATTTCTAAGTAATTAAAAATATTTATATACTTTAAGTTAGAAAAATGTTTCTAATGACGTTAAGAATTCATTATATTTTGTGTTATTTTAATCAGTATGTGTAGTATTAAAAAAATCACAAAATCTATATATTTAATCAGTTTATCAGCTCTATTAGTTATATTTGGTAACATCTGCTTAGCACATTGACTTTTAAAGTAAGAAACGACCAAGTTATGAAGCTTCGAATATCCTTATTTTAAACCAATCAATGATCCCTTCCAATAAGTATTGCTGCTTCATAAACAAATTTCCCTCGAAGTGACTTTCGAAATAGTCTAAATAATTTTTAAAAGAGTAATATTCAACGTTTCGTAGCTCAGTCAAAAAAGGAATAGAATATTTTGTTTAAAATATTAGTGTATCAAATTATTTTACTATATATGACTAACAGGACGGGAGATACTATAAAAATTTTTAAAAAAATTTATTTATTTATTTTGGCAATACATTTATTGATACAAACAACATAAAATATGATTCTTTTCATTGCTTTAAATATTTTTCTAACCCGAAACCCCATGCGTGATAAACTATCTCTGACTGTGCAGAAAATACCTCACGGATCACATTTAAAGAGAACACCCTGATGAAAAAGATGATAATCAAAGACGGCTAGAATTATATACATTTCAAAACGAACCAGATTTTTTTTACCTTTAGCTGGACAAAAAAAAATCTTTCTTTTTTATTTGAGGAAGTTATTTTTCACTAATGAACGGCTTTCTTTATTGGAAAATATTTCCAAAATGGTACTCAAAAACCTTTCTATCGAACCTCATCAGCTGCGTAAAATTTAATGGTCCTAATTCAATACCGAATATTTGAACAGTTGACTGAACAGGATGTAAATTTTTATTTTCAAACATTTAACACTTTCTTTCTCTGTATGAACAAAATACAATGTTACTGTTTGATGTAACGTAGACATGTTATCTACATATGTTACAGAACGGGTTAAAAAGCAGACAAGTTTTTAATTGCATGTGCGCATTAATCATTGGGGCGGTTTAAAGCTGTAGTGGTACAAGTCATATTTGTTTCGTTTTTTACGTGTTAAAGAATCGAAAAAGGGAAATTCAGAAACAAAACTGTTGTATGTCAATTTAGGAATCTCTTGGTTCTACATTTAGCATAGAATTGAAATTAATTTGTATTTTGAAATGCAACTTTAATTTAACTTTAAAAATGATAATAACTCACACCACTCATCAGTGGGAAATTCCAGCAGCTACTGCACTAAACAGTATGTGCCTTATTTCATAATCTCGTCAATGTTAATGAGATTAATGCAAAGAAATGCTGTTGTGCCTAAATGAATACCCATAGAAATGCTGTTATTAACATCGGTGTCACTTATACCGGCTTCGACTGAAACAGATTTAAAATAAATTAGAGCTCATTTATACGAGGGGTGTCCAGAAACTAAGTTCCGTTTAAAAATTTGGACGTTGCATTCATGATTTCATACATGTCCATGCACTTAACTGATTTATTGCCAAACAGTAGAAGTCGTTATTAAATCCTTGAGTAATGCATTGGTAGTATTTTGAGCATTTAAATATACATGAAATATCAAATAAGCATGTATTTTAAAAAAATGAATATCCCGCCACTTGCGAATTACGTTCGATCATCATCTTTCTTAATGCTAGGAACACAAAACCCAACTGAGATTCACAGAGAAATTTGTGAAGTTAATTGGCAGAAAGTGATGAGAGATTTGATGATAAGTGAGGTGGGTGTGAAGTTTCAATGACAGTCATAAAAATGTTCACGATGTAGAAAAAAGAGGGTGGATGTCTCTGATTGATGATAATTTGTTTACAGATGGTGAACAGGAGAATCAAAGATTCACCATTACGACACTGTCAAAATATTTTCCTCGCATTTCCCGTTCATATCTTCATTACCACAGGTGGCATCTTTCTACGATAAGGGCGTACTAAAGCTCACGGCTTTGCTAAGATAAATATATTAACAATGGTGGCAACTATATTAAAAATAGCTAAGACATTGAATTTTATTAAGCAATAAAAATGCTCTTCTAATAATAATTTCCTTATTTTTTAAATTCCTTAACAGACTTGGTTCCTGTATATTCTTAGTATTTACAAAAAAAAATGTTATTCATTTGAAAACACGATTTTTACAATTTTGTCATTATTTACTCATATCAGTTTAAGCAAAATATTGCAATGTTATCATTTCGATCCTCTGAAGCCATTCGCATTAGAAGATGCAGTATAACGCAATGTTTGAAATACCCAGAAGTATTTCATTAATTTCATTTGATTTTTGCTTTAAAGAAATGGTGCAAACTTTGTTGCATTTAAGTCAGTATTTTATTAATTCAACATTTTTTGTTCATCTTGATCTCTATTAATAATGAAGGATAATGCATACAAAATTAAGATTGTGTTAGCGCTTCATAGGACAGACAATATGACTTAAAACTACCCAATTTGGCACAGATATACTTTGGGGAGTGGGAATATGCAAATCGAATAGATTCTTTTGAAATATTAACTAGATTTTAATTAATTAAAAATTGAAAGAAAATTTGGCATTCTCCAGAGATAACTCTGAAAATATAATTATGAAATATTTTACATCTTTTTAAAATACAAAAAAAAATCATTTTTTTAATCATGCCAATTTAATTAAAATGCAATTCCCCCCTGAATTTCGACAATTTTTTAAAATATTCTTTTGCGTAATTTTCAACAATATATTTCATTGCTGCAATGAAATTCAAAACTTTTTTCATCACAAAATCAACAAATATTTAATCACGTAATTTCTCCCATTGTTGAAAACTAAGAATGAAAGATTCTATCTATTATCTGATGAATCAGAAAGATAATTATATTATAATGAATTTAGAAAAAGGCATTAACGGATATCCGAAAATTTAGCATTAACATTCAATTTTAAACTAATTATAGCTTGGTACTAGTGAATGCCCATGAAAATAAAATGGTCTTTGATTGCACAATTTGCACTTTGTTTGTTGTAATTTTATTATGCATTACTCAAAGACTATGAATGTACTTCACGACGCTAGTCGATTCTCCGATATTCTATTAATGATTTATTCTCAAAACTCAGGCGTGTGCAACGACTCTTAAACGGAGAATTGTAATATCACTACCATCAATAAAAATATGAGATCAATTAAATTAGTTAAATAGTCCATTTTAATGATGTTATGAATACGGAAAATCAACAATGATAATATTTCACTCTTTCTTAGATATCTTAATTATTTTTTTAAAAAATATATGAAGTAATGCGCAGTCGATTGTATGCAATCTGCACCATGAAACAATAATCCTGAATCAGGAAATGTAGCATTCTTTATAGAAGTTTTTTTTTTGTTTGTTTGTTTCAGAATTTCGTTCTAACGACTTTTGGAACACTAAGTTACTTTTTAATTGTGGTTCAGTTTAAATCGAATGGAGATCTAATTTGATTCATAATTTGAAAAACTACCTGCTGGACCAGAGACAGCTAGTTCTTTAATAGCCGAAGTCTATAGATGCCTTAATTACATTTTCCCTCTCACTAAAGGTCTGCTGTATCCATTTAAGCAGTAGGCGGATGACTAAGATTTTCCTTTCATGTACTAAAAGGTTATTTTGGGATTCTATTCATCAGTTAAACTAATGATAAATGATTTTCAGTTTGGTGTAAGCATGAATGTGCTCACAATCATAGGATAAAACTAGAGAATATAAAGAAACAATCTTCCAGATTTTACGATTTTGAAATTATGTATAAACAATGTTCGTAACTATCATCTGCTTCTCTATTTGACAGGTGGTGAATCTTCTCTTCTTACTGCAGCTGCTTCTGTAATAGGTATTGGAACTGATTTGGGAGGAAGCATTAGAATCCCAGCTTTGTTCAGTGGAATTTTCGGCCACAAGCCTTCAACTGGTAAGGCGAGCATTTCTTATAATATTTGCATTTGTAACTGATCGGTTTTATCGATAAGGAAGTTAAATTCTTCATAAATTCAAAACCTGGTAAAAAAAAAATTGAAATTAACTAAACAAAAAATATTACTGTAATAACATTTTAATCCTAAATAAATTTAAATGAATTAGAGCATCTAAAAATTTCTTCAAAGCATCAAATTATTTTCATTAAAAATAAAATTAAAATTATTATAGATATTTGTTTTACAAACTTTGTATTTATAGATCATGCAGTAAAGATTTTAAGAAAGAATTTTTAATAAGGTTCAATCTAACTCTTGTTTCTTTTAACCATTACTAAATGAATAACAAGGCGATTTAATATTCTCTTAATTGTTAATTCACAAGCTTCCATGCAAGCATTAAACAGATTAGAGTAGAAGTGCAAATTAATTCACAAGCATAGAAAAGGTTTAGCTTTTATAAACTTGCTGTACAAAAAAAAAATTATCGCCAGAGTATTCAAAAATAAATGCTTGCAAAACAAGATTTTGAATATAAGCTGCTATAGTTTTACAACATTCTATTCAAATCATAGTTTATCTTAAGGATCTTTTAACTTTTAAGTAAAAAATTTTAGTAACTTTCAGGAAAATATCTAAATAGGTATGAAGCATCAAAATTCACTCGAAGTTAATCGATTATTATTTTTGAAGCCAATTTTAACGACCATTAGATAAAAGTAGCATATTGTATCGCCATGTCAGTATGAGTTCTGAAACCAATCTTAAAGTGACCAAAAAATCTCTTCTGCTTTTATGTTTTCTTTATTCTGACCCCAAAAAAATTATTGACTTATATCACCAGAATAATTAAGAAAATTAGTTTTAATATACTAATAACTTTTAAACGCATAATAAATCGCATTTTTTTAATATTGATTTTTTAATACATTTTATTGTAAATTATATGCGTCGAATTCAGTCCTTTTAGTAATGATTGTTTTGTTTAAATGTTTTCTGTGGATTTTTATAGCCCATAATCACCTGGAATATTTAAAGAAATGAAGTGAAAGAAGAATTGTGAAGCTGTTAGAAAAGATTTTTATACATTGCACTGTTTCATGGTTTTACAGCATATCGATTTTGTTGGATTATGAACTATGCAAATTATTTAACTTATTACAAAATTATGAAGTGGTAATGCTTAGATATATATTTTAGATTGCCAAAATAAAGAATTCAGTTACCTTCAAATGCAGATTCAAAATGAAACGCTCATTGAAACAGTTACTTTACTTTAAAATATGTCATACTAATCCTACTTTTCAGAAGTGTATCATAACTATGCCAGTGCATTGTGAAATTCTTATATAAAGTTATTCTTATTATGCATTATTAATTATTTTTAAGATTTTTTTAGACTTTCCTTAGATTTAAAACTACAGGAAAGTGATCTGGAGATATAGTACAATATCCTCCAAATTACATTCAAAGATATGAATGCATTCTTCACTATAATTTATCGGGAAAAGTGCCGATGATTTGTTACTCAGTCTAGTGAATAATGAAGATGATCTACCAGATGGTAACAATTTAAGTATGAATCATAAATGATTAAATTCATCCTGGTGATATCGGCTTTCATCGCATATCCAGTTCTAACCATTTTCTCTTCATTGTCTTTGTAAACCTTGATGACCAAAACAAAGAATACTTCTGCTTTTTTAAAAAAGTTGTTATTATATATAAGATTTAATCAAAATCTGCATAAATACAATATTCCAAGAATTAAATGCGCTGAATGAGCAAAAAATTATCTTTCCTCGGAGCTTATTAGATACGAAATACTCATCAGTGATGCTGAAACCTGACATCTATTCAAACATTTTAGTTGCA
This sequence comes from Argiope aurantia, assembly GCA_026543865.1. NCBI lineage: Eukaryota > Metazoa > Arthropoda > Arachnida > Araneae > Araneidae > Argiope > Argiope aurantia. Next base: position 15,799 of record JAPMOR010077837.1, read on the forward strand.
CTTAAATACATTAAAATCATATTTAGGAGTCTATGCCTTATGTTTAACACAGAATGCTAAAATTTAGTTTCTATTTCGTTAAGTGCAACTCAAACAATCATATCAAAGACAAAAACGATTACTGAACGCCACTTAATGGTATATGATATAGTTAAGTTGAGTTGTCGCTTATTTATGCCTGATGGAACCTGGTCAAATTTAGTTCTCGCGCCATTAAACACAGCTTAACAAACCATGCTACTGAACGAAGAATAATATTGCTTCATGTAACTGAGTTGAATTGTCGATGTTTTATGTTAGATGCAGCATAGACATTTAAATTTAATTCTCGTGCCATTACGTACAGTTGAATTTCATCTTTGATTAGTCAGGATTATTGAACCAAGTAATTAAGTTAAGTTGTCTTTGATTATACAAATATGTTTTACAAAAAAATTCTAGTGCAATCATATTATATTTTCAACACAATCTGTTGTAAAATGAACTAACTGTTTTCATGTTTAGATATAGTTAAGTCGTCAGTTACAAAGTTTGAATTTGAATCCAGATGAAAACTATGATAAAATTTTTACTCTTCTCAAGTTATAATTATTTTTTAACTATCAGTGCAGTATCTAATATGTGTATCGTATCTATCAGTATCTAATGACAAATCTACTGGAATCCTAATCGTATCAATATACTTATCTTTATTTTTTTACTGTTGTGCAATATAAACCTGTTCAATCTCAAAACGAATTGATTTTGAATGATATTTTTACACTTATTCGAAAACTTCTGGGTCTCACATTGGGAACCACAATGAAGAATTCTTACAAATTAGTAAATGCAGTCTTCGAAATTCCTGCTCACACAGTTCTCATCTCAGACGTTCAATCTTCTTAAAAGCTCAATAACTATAACCGCTTTCTCTCTTATTTGCAAAAGGCGCTGTATCCAGTGAGAATCAATATCCGGTGGTCAATGAAGGTGTTCGCCAAATGATCAGCACCGGACCCATGTGTCGGTATGCAGTTGATCTGTTGCCCATGATGAAAGTGCTCTCCGGGGATAAGAGACAAATGCTCAGATTGGACGAACCGGTGAGTAAAATATTTTCTTGTCTTAAAAAATTAATTCTTTGATGTTTTTTATTTCAAAATAGAAACCAAAAGATTTACAAAACAATTAAAACTAATATATAATGGTTATAATTTTCGCCCTATTATTACACATATCTGTAAAAACTCGAAAATAAAGGATTTGAATACTGAACCAAAATTTCGTCTTTATGAATTTGCAAAAAAAAAAGTCTACAACAGATTAAATAAATATGAGATAATTATTGAATCATTGAAATAATTCAACGTTACATATCTTCTATTTTATAATTACCTCAACTCAACCACTACTTTTTTAATTTCGGATTCACTAAAGAAAAAAACTCTTATGTAAGTATATATATCTTAAAATAATTGAAAGAATATATAAAATAAATGAAAATATATAAAAATAATTGAAAGAAAATTCGAATCTCTGGTTTGAAACATAATTGTTTTAGGTTTGGCCCGTCTTCTATTTTTCACTGAAATATTCTCTAAATTATTCAACAACAATAAAGTGAACACAAAATTATCCAAAGACAAAGTTATTAGTGTAAATTATGTTTAAAAATTATTAAAATTAGAGAAAAAATTTCATCGAAATAAATTGGTACACTAAATTGATACTATTTCAAATTTTAAAGTGATATGAAAATGGATTTTATGCAATAATATGTGCTGAAGTTAATTAAAGCAAATTTCTAAAATGTTATTCAACTTTAAATAAAAATATAATAAAAGTTTTTTAAAAAAATGTTTGCGAGCAACTACTTCCAAAGAAGTAATAACGTGATAGGGTTTATAGTTTGACCCAACAGTATACTCTGCAGTGTTTAACGAACAGTTTTTGCATCATGCATGTCTCATCGTACTTTTACTTTTTCGTATATAAAGTATACAAAGAGAAACCATTTTAATTGTCAACAAATTTGAACTCGAGATGTTGATAAATCTTCACGTTTCATACCTCTTTAGGTCCTAAAAAAATATTTTTGGAATAATGTCTTTTTATCGGTTGGTCGGTCTGTGACAAAGATATCTTAAAAACGCTTTAAGCTAAATGGATGAAATTTGATATGTGGTTTTTACACCAAAAATTACAAGTTAACATGATAACTTCAAAATGAAGAAAGCTAGAAGAATAAAATTTTGTAGATATATTTAACATCTAAAGTGTAGATATCGATCCAATTTAGAACGAAATCCACGGGTTGACTTTCTGTCTGTCTGTACGTTCACAAGCATGTTAAAACAATAACTGAAAAACGGAATGACGAATATTTCAAATCTGATATGTGATTTTGTGACAACAATTACAATTCTATGCCAAATTTTGGTTTCAGTCATTGGAAAAAACGCGTCTAAAACACTAATTCGATTTTGGGGTACTATTAACTATACGCAAAGGATTAGTCGCCAAAAAAATCGTCCAGGTTTACTAAATATTTAGTAAAAATGCTAAATTCATGCCAAAGATCAATATTTCCTATTGTTTGCCAATAGCCTGCAAAATATTCATCCTTACCCAAGAACCACAATTTTAGATGGAGGATAATACTTTTATTAGAGTGTATGCAAGAATGTTTTGGGCTGACCGCTTCTATTGATTTTGAGATATAATTAAAAAGGGTCAAACTATAAACATTTTAATGCTAAAAACTGTATACAAGATTTTATAACAAACGATTATGAAATATTTCATTTATGGCTAAAATCGTGTTTCCATATAAGCATTTTTATTTTGAACATTATCAAGCGAAAATTGAAACACTTACTATAAACTAGTTTTTATCAAAAAAAAGTATTTAATTTAATTTAAAAGTATTTAAGTTTTAAAGTTTCATTCTGAAAGTTAATAACAAGTTTTTCTTTAAAAGGCGGACTTCCACTGTTATTATACAGAAACAAAAATCACAAGAGAAAAATTTTAAAATACCAAATAGAAAACGAAATTTAAAAATGCTTGCACAAATACATTTTATCGTGTGAAAATCATTTGGTCAGAGTCAGTTATGTAACTATAATGAATTCCAAAGAAATATTATGTACTATTTCTGTATTCGTAATAAATTACAACTAAAGGTTCTTTGACGAAATGTATGGCTTGAGGCGAGATTAAAAATATTTTTATAAGAAATAAACAAATATTATAATTGGCTAAAAATGTGACCTCGAGAATTTTGTAAATCCCCATGGTTTAGATTTCTAAGGTTAAAAAATGGAATGTATCTATCACTGGATACCCTACCAAAAGACAAATCGATCTTGATGATTGAAATTTAGTATATAAGTTTAAAATCAAAATTGCGCATCACTTAGTAATTTTGAACGAAATCCATCTATAGGTTGTCTGTGTATCTGCTTTCTTTTGTTTATAGAATACGGTGATTCTAAAACGTTACCACTTAGTTAAATGAAATATGATATGCGGTTCTGATCTATAACATGTTTAGACTCAGAAGATCAAAAAGAAGAGGCTCAAAGAACATTGTAATTTCCACTATATTACGAAATCATATATAAGAATGCAGCTGTTGTAAGTAAATGATTGTTGAATATTGTTTGATTAGATAAGATTTAAGATGTAAAAAATTAATTTTCTGGTTTATATTTACAAAACTAAGACTTCAAAAGAAATTAGAAATATTTTTAATTAAAGATAAAAAAAACTATAATTGCTTATAAAATTTAAAAATAATTATTAATAAAGAAGAACATGAGCATTGACTATTTTAAAAAATTAATAATTATCAGGTAAAAAAATATATTGCGCTCCATTAGACTCAAATTTTTATCAAATTTGTTTCATGTCATCATTCAAAAAGTCTAAATGCAAGTAGACGAGGACTAAAATCTAAAAAGTAAATTGAAATTCAAAGATGATGAAAAGAAACTTTCAGCGATTCCATTCGTATGGAAAAAAAAAGGAAAAATACAAACCTTACATCTGCGTGACATTTGGCTCTGCGCCACGAAACAGCAGTCAGTTTTCAAGTCCGCATTTATGAGGTAAGCAATTATTTTTAAACAAATAACGCATTTTACGCCAGATAGTTCTGCTTCGAAAAACATGTGGGTTCGGAATTTTTCAGCACTTCTGGAGACGAAAGAGAAGTTTAACGATGATTATTACACTTAAAATACTCTTAAAAAAATAGGAATTTCAATATTGACTTTTAAAATACACATATGTTATTGAGACTTGTCAACGAAATTATATAAATATTATTATCAGAAATTATATATCTCGTAATTCATATGCGAATGTATGCAGTTTTATAAAAAGATGTCAGGCAAAAGTTTAATAAACAAATTCAAACATCTAGTTCTAGGTATGAAAACATGTTGATATTTTAGGATTGTTTCATCTTTCGTCTGTATTATTTTTAATAATTTTAATTATAGCAATGATAACGTGCACTAAAATGTATTTAATGTCGTTACAATATGAAAAATGCTAGTACATTGAAAATTTTATTAAAATCAAGGAAAAATATTTCATGGATACAAAACTGTCATTGAAAGGTTTTTGTAACATTTTAACGTGACTTAAGAAAGCACGATTTTCATGTTTTGACTATAGAGCGTTTTGAACGTGATTTTTATCATAATTATCGCATGAGACAGTTTCAAGACATTCTAACCTATAAACATTATCATGTTAAAATTCTGTGTGTCATTCTTCTTCCTATAATAACTATAGATTAAATATCATTCCTATATTAAATGAAATTCAGTGTTACAATCAGAATTTTGCTTGACAAATATGAGAACATTCAGCTAAAAAAATATTTTTAAACAAATTTTTATTTAGTATACTAAAAAGCAAAAATTATTTTTGCTTTATTTTTTTTCTCCTTTTTAGTCTTTAATTTGTAATTTATTATAACAAATACAATGGAATCGTAAAAACATTCTTTTTTCAAATTTTCTACGAACTGGGGGCCACTCATATGGAACCAGAACTTGCTTTAATTAATCTATTGGTTGGTCCTGAATATAAAGAATCAAGGAAATGCATATATACCAACTTTCAACACTCTACCACATCGAGAAGTGAGTGAAAAATGTGTAACAAAACTCTACCTTTCCAGGCATGTTAGTAGTCAAGGTAAACTTCAAGCCATATCTTTTCCCTCATAATAGTGATAGACTCCTCATTTCGTTTATTCAACATTATTCAGATATAATACAAGAATTTTGCATTATAAATACAAAAAAAAATAAAAAAAATTGATAACTTACTGGTTATTGTTTAAATGCTTTATCACATCACTTAAAGCAAGATAGACTGTTCATCTTATCTGCAACAATGATCTACCATGATGATAAAGTTAAGGGAAATTAGTTAGCTGATAATAGTTCGTAAGATTTGCATTTTCTATACTCCTATTTTACATCGTTTGTAAATATACTAAAAATGAAAGTATGGAGTGAAGATTAGTAAGGCCAATGCGTTGGAATGATGAAATCATGAAGACCCAACATTTACATATGATCATTTTCTAAGACGTGCATTTGCTTCATTTGTAAATTAATGTAAAATTCTGACTATCATCGGAATCGGATGACTTGCCAACTGATATGGTTTCCAAGATTATCGGAAAAGGGTATAAATCAACAAGAAGACACTTTTGAAGAAATCTTATTTGCCTTATGGATCTACAAGTGCAAATAATAAACAGAAGATTTCATTAATTACAAATATGCAAGATTATTTATTTACAGAAACAGTAGGTCAATTTTTTGTGTGAGAGGGGAGTTACTAAAACGCTTCTTCTTTTATTTGTGACTGGACCTTTTAAAAAATATAATTAAGAATCGTGGATAATTATCAAAGTGGTTAATCCATCCATGAACATTCAAAAATTTATTTCATGCTAAAATAACAACGAATGAGATGAAGTTAACCTTGCCACTCGCAAAGAGGGCACACAAAATCTTGGAGACACAAAGTAAAATTTGCCACCTGAAAGATTTACAAACAAATCCATTCAACAAACAGCAATACAATTTCTGTATAAAATCAATCTCAAATTAGTGTTTTCTCTTCTATTATAAGTTTATAAAAATAAGAACGATAGAAATAAAAGTAGTATCGCTTTGCATCAGCGTATTTCCAATTAGGAAGAATAAGTAGTTACTTAGAGTATCTAGGCTGAGATGCTGCCACAAGCATGTCAATTAAAAAGTAATAATTATAAAATTATTACTTTTTAATTATTACTAAATCAGCCACTGGGCTTTTCAAAAAGATGATTGACAAAATATTGTCGTCACATTTTCCATCCAACTGATTTAAAATCGATGACTTCTAAATTGATTATTGACGTAAAAAATCCAAATGCTTTGTATGATAAAAGATAAGGATAATATTAGCACTATCAAATATAATTCGTTAGATTCCTACATATTTCATTACGTTCATTATTTAATTGTTCGAATATTTAAGAAACCAAGCATCTGGTTCGATAATATTGTGCACTACCTACGACTGCAAAATATCTAAATCAGCTAATGACCTTTTGCTGAAGGACAATCAGCAATATCCAGATTCCATTTGATTTAAAATCGGGGACGTACATATTAATCAGAACTTTCAAAAACGCTAGTACTTAAAGAAACGCGTTTAATATTTAGTAATGCAATTAATATTTTTTATCGTTCTTTTACATAACCACCACAATATGTCCTTGTATTTGGGATAGACCTGATCTTATCAAATGCCATAAATTTGTAACTGTATCGGTCAGAAAGTTGAATGTGCGCATTTTTCCGTCAGAGTATGAGTGAAAAACGCTTTTTCGAGATCACTCTTAAAGGTATATTGCAGTTAATTGAGACATTTAACAAAACGTTATCAGCTTCCAGAAAGTGCTGATGGAAAAATGTACTTAACACCATTTTAACACCCTACCAAAGTTGACAATATTGACTCATCAGAAGTTATTGGAACTTGTTTGAACTGGTTTCGGACAAAGGCTTAGCATCTCGCAGCTATATTATCGAAACGTTTTCTAGCTTTTTCGAAAAGACATTTTAGATAATGAGAAAATCATTAAGGGAGGGAAATTCTGAGCATTTTGAATTAAAAAAAAGAAGAAAAATATCGGCTGGAATAATCTTTCCTTGACTTCCGCAAATGCATACCAAAATTTTACATTTTGTAGTTGAGATCAAATATGCATTTTACATTTCTTTACTTTGACCGACAAAATTCAAAAGTTGACACTACTATGCATTTTCTTATTTCAAGTGAACAAATTAATTATGTTTTATACAGTTTGTTGGTTTCTATGTTATCGATTTCGTGCATACTCGAATAAAAGTACAGACGAGCAATCAACGCTTATTGGATTTAGTACTGATTTACAATTCTGAAAATAAATCCATATGCTAAATGTCGTCTATCTAGTCTTTCTCATTTTTGGTGAAGAAGTAGAAAACAAAACGGTACGCATTTGTGTTTAACTTGGTGAAAATTTTGGAAAACCTCCAACAGTCAATCCGATCACAGAGAGAAATTTTAATTGTGTATATTTCTTAACAGAAAAACGTTTTTCTAACCCTTAATTGTTAAACATTGCTGAACCGCCCCCAAAATCTTCATTATAAGGATATAGTTTGCTATGCAGGAAATAATCAACTTCTATTAGTTGTACAACAAACTACATATAATGTATTAATAATTTTATAATGATCTGAATTCATTCAGCGTGATTTCAGAAAATATCTAGATATCAAAATGTGATCGCTGCGGCTGATACCCAATTACACAATTGCATTAAATTTTTTAAGTAGACTTTTGTCAATTATTTTTAAAAAAATGTTTAACTTTCTTCCAAAAATGTATTCGCTCTTACGTGTATATATAACAGAGCCGTATTAAACCTTTAAGCAATCCAATTTCGCTCTGCGCCCTAATTTCTTCACCAGGTGTTTTTTATAATTCAATCTTTCCATAAACGGAGTTTAAGTACAAGTACTGTAATAAACTGAAGCAAAAGAATACTAACTGCCGGTAATATCCGAAAGAAGAGATTATAACATCTCTAGTATTAAAAAAAATTAAGTTTATAAATAATTTTAAACAAAAAAAATGCTGCTAATAATTTGGAAGATTTTTTTTCAATGCATTCGTAGTCTAAATGCTCTTACAAGTTTTGAAAGACTTGATGAGCTAGTTATGAGTCAAGTGAGCAAGTTGTGAAAAAATTATGTTCCATTAACCTGTAACCGAATTTTGAAAACTTGAAAAAAATCCTAAGATCAGTATTCCGAAATTTAAACGGCACAAGACTTTATTTTGAATAAATCCACATACTGACAGTACTTCATTCAAATCATCAATGTTGCAGGAGCCCTTGGAAATCACATACTTTCCGATTGGATAATCCAGAATTGCGTATATGGATTAAAACCGTATATGGATTTAATAACCTTTTCTTCTTTTTTCATAGGTGAATGTGAAGAAATTGCGAATTTTTTACATGGAAGATGACGGTGGATATCCCTTCCGAACTCCAGTGTCGCGTGAAATGAAAAAGGCCTTGAGGAAGGTATTCAAAAATCAACAACAAAAAGAAACTTTCTTTCAGAGATTTATTGCTGTGATGAATGGACTTAATAGAAGAATTTATTTCAAATGAAAGATACAGATATTTTTTTTCATCTTTGATTCATTTCATTCACGCATATTTAAATATCTTTTGGAAATATTATATTCCAAGTGTATGAAAAGATTAAATTAATTATATGTAAATTAATTACATATAATTAATTTATGTAATTAATTAATCGTAATGTAAATTAATTAATCGTATTATCTATATTAACAAACATTTATTTTTAATCAAAAGCACACTTACAGTTGCAATATTATTTTAAATCTATCTTTCTTTCTTGTTATAAAGGGCAGAAAGCAAGAATTTTCATAAATGTTAACCTAACAATTTTAGTAATCAGTGATAATTTACCGAAACTAGTAAAAAGTGTTGTAAAGAATGCGAAAACGTTAAAGATAAGGACGTAAATACCGGATAATGTTATTTGTCCCTGTCCTTTGTAATATCAATAACCAGCATTTACAAAAATTATTAATCTACAAGTTGCATTCGAAATTTAAATGCTTTATAATGCATATTTTTCAATACATGTAGCAAATACCTGTTGGACTTTGAAATCAAGGCATTCATTTGATTCACGATATACTTACTTCTTAATTTATAAATTTATAGAATTCATTTTTTAAAGCAATTCGGAAAGCATAGCTTTAGATGCGTCAATTAATTGTAACTGCTCAGTAAAAGAAAATGCAATATTAATGCTAAGAATATAGTATTTTTATTACTTTTCTAACCTGATTCTTTATTTGATGTTATTAATAAACATTTGTCAGGCAGTTTTTAACAATTTTTTTCCGCAAAATTTCGAATTATCTGATCTCAAGACATGTGATATCAATATGAAAATGTTTCAAAAATCTAACCTGTTTTTAATTTTCATCTTTCAACTAGGCTGTAAGGCATTTCGAAACCATCTGTGAAGTGAAACCCCAGAAGATATTCCAGGAAAAATTACAGGACGCTGTGGAGACTTGGGTGTGCGTCGTCGAAGCTCTTAATGACCAACAGCTGCGCAATGAGATCGTGGGCTATCAGAAAAAGCTGAATTTCACGAAGGAAGTCTTCAAATCCATGGCTGGCAAATCCAAACATACATTCCCAGTCATCTGCTTGGCCATACTCGACAAGTACATTCGAAACTTCGATGTCAAACTGGCGGAACCTTTCTTCAAGCTACGGGATGAACTCCTAGAAGAATTCAACCAACTTTTAGGAGAAGATGGTATCTTCCTGTACCCCACGTATCCAGATGTAGCACCTTACCACATGGAAATGTTATTCCGGCCCTTCAATATCGGATATAGCGTCATCTTCAATATTCTTGGTTTGCCAGTTACCCAATGTCCTCTGGGCCTTGGTGACAAAGGACTTCCTTTAGGAATGCAAATTATTGGTGCCATGAATCAGGATAGGCTGACGATGGCTGCTTCTGTAGAGCTAGAAAGGGTGCTCGGTGGTTGGATCAGCCCGTGCGATATTAGAAAGTCGTCGATCAAGTTAACGGAAGTTGTGTAAAATATCCTATTACCTCTCAAGGCAAAAAACTTGGTAGCTCATTTCTTTTTTCTACATTCTACAATCAGTATGATTTCATTGTCAACCATCCGACGCAGTTTTCCAAAGAGAGGGATTCTTATACTATATACCAATCTACTGTCATGTCCCTTAATTCATAGCTGTGCTATGCCATGTTATTTCGTATAATATATATCTTATACAAAGCATATTAACGCAAAACTTCTAAGTGTCAACTGTTGAAGCCTAGGATGTGACCAAAAGTTTTAAGGTCTCATTTATCAAGGAAAAACAATTTTAATCGTGTGCCAACTACATTGACACAAGAATATGCATTTATTTAGTCACTCATAATTCAGAAACATAAATATCGTTCTTCAGATATCGGCCGACGTTTTAAATGATTCTTAAACATTGCCTGTTTACATGTTATTTCGAAATAAGATCTCTCATTTTTATACTATTTTAGTCTTTGTAGAATTATATCTGTGTAGTTTAGTTTACTTAAAGAATTCTCATTATTAATTTAATGGTGGTGTTTTGTGTTTATTCATTCTGGTTATGACCATTTTGGCTCTGATTTTTAGGAGAAATATTATTGGATTTTTGTACATATTGAACATTTTTTTTTGAATAAAATTATATAACAGAAAATTATATATTTCAATACTTATTTTGTTATGCAAGTTTTTTTTATTTCATATTATACGTAACATTTTTATTTCTAATACCAATAATAAAAGATTTATAAAATAAAATTATCGATATTACATATAAGAATACTATGAAAAATGTGATGGATAATATACAAGTACAATGTATTTTTGAATAAGGTTTCCACCATAAAAATATTCGCTAAGGAATTTTTGAAATATGAATTTTATTTCATTTCATCCGAGATTATTAAATTATACTATAATTAGAAATGCAAAGAAAACTTTTCCAAATCAATAAAATCGCACTTCATTATATATTCAAAGAGCAATCAATATTTTAAATACGAAATAAGAGTTTACAAGTTACACGAATGAACGTAATGAATAAATAAAAGTGAAATACCAAAGACTTGTAAGAAGAACTAGCAAAATCGAAACCCAGCTTAAGAAAATCTTTTACATAAGGGGGACCGTAAAGTGTTCACTGTTGCTATGCAGTGTAAATTAAACAGGTATACGGTAGGCACAATCTTAGAAAATCTTTTTCGGAGAGCCTTTATACCAAATTATTGCAATCTCTACAGGAATCTAAGGTAAATCGATGAGCACAAATGAAGAGTTCGATACAGTTATATAATAGATATAATCTTAGCTTTTTTTTTCAATGATAATCAGCTTTTTTTAATATTTTCAGAACCTAATTATCAATGAATCGATTTATTTTCTTTAAGTTTGTTTTCATTTATATGACACCAACAAAATGCAAACTTGAGAAAAGTTGATTTCAGGATTTCCTAATACATATATATAAATAAAATAATGGATTATAAACTAAATAATGAGTAGAAAAATAAAAAATAATTGAAATAAAAAAAATCTGCTTTTTAGTACACAAACAAAAATGCACTTTAAAAACACTTTTTATAAAATTATGCATTCATTGATTCTGATGATAACAATTTTCGTGTGAAGTTGCTTCATAATTAAAGGGAAGAGGAATTAGGGTTTGAAAGAGATCTAACTTTTTTCGAAATCAGTTAAAAGACCGATACAAGTGAAGGCAACAACTCCTTTCAAAATTTTCCTAGCATTTAAACTGCAGCTATTTTAGAAGAATTATTAAATTTGCCAATACATAAATCTGTATTAAGAAAGTAAATGCACTTTTTGATAGGTGGATGCTTTGACATAAGACTTTAAGTATATAATTCAGAAATAAAGGAAAACATGTTGATAGCATGTACTCATGTTTAAGCTAAACATGAATTTGAATTTAGGAGTATGTCTATTCTGAAATAACATACTATATTCCATAATAATTCCAGTATATCTATTCTGAAATAGCATACTTTATTCCATAATAATTCCTGTGTATATATTCTGAAATAGTGTGACTAATTCCATTAGAATTCCGGTATATCTATTCTGAAATTACATACTTTATTCCATAATAATTCCAGTATATCCATTCTGAAATAATCTAAGTAGTTCCATAATATTTATTCTAAAATACAACATATAGTTTTATGGAAAAAAACTGAAATAAGGGAAAATAAACATAGAAATAATATTCACTCATCTTTTAATAAAACAGAATTTTTAATGTTTAATTCTAAATTTTTGCTAATGTAATTCCTTCAATGCCATGTTGTGATGAAATAATATTATGAAACATTTAAATAAATGCAGTAAAATGCCATTTAAATGGATTAATTTGGAGCAGACACGATCTGGAAAATTAGATAATTGACGAAATAAGTTATTTCTTAGGAAAGAGAAACAAAATTTCTTTGCAACATACTGGAGCAATATTGTTACATTTTGTATACTCATTTTTTGTATTCGAATATCACTTCTTGAGCATATTAGATAAAGTCAGTGGTTTTGCTGTTTTTGCTAAAGAAGATTTTTTTCCACTTATTTTTCTCTCACTCAGTACGATCTGAAAAAATTAATTTTATTAACTTTTCAGGTATTTGTTTAAAGGGAATTGACTTGAATGACACACAGCCACATGACAACGTATTAATGCATAGAATATGACTTCACATTGTTTTATGTCATACACTGGCATCATATCTTTCTTTCTGGTGCATTTAATCTAATACTGAACAATAAAAAATTTGTGATGTCACCAGAATAAAGTTACAAGTCGCTTAATACTCATATCTAGAAAGAAAATTTTTAGTAAAAATGTTTCATCTTTATCAACAGTTGCCTAAAAAATATGGATACAGTCAACAAAGTTCCTCTAACCAAATAAGACATAAACCCAGCATCTCTTTTTTCGGCCTGTGCAACAGATGAAAGTTATCTGCTAGACAGGGCGATAAGGGTGACGCATATATTTCTAAAAAACTGAAAAGAAAAGAAACACATGGCCTTGTAAAAACCCCAAGCAAACCCACTGAACACTAAACAGTTACATTGACTACAGTTGTAATTTTCGGCACGTGCTGAAACAGTTCTTACTTTCTTTTGCCTAAGAAATATTCGTATTGTACATCATGAAAATTTTGCATTTAAAATTTATCATATTATTTGGCATGTGCTTTGCCATAACAGAACAGCAAAATTCTACTGACAGAGTACCACCTGGGCGAAGAGGTTAGTGAATTTACAACATTTTTCTTAATTTGAAAGAAAAAAACTCTATTATGATAAATTAACAAAGATTTGTAATGAATGTGCTTCTCTGAAATGAATTAATCATGTGCTTTGTAACCATTTAATTTTAAATCTTTTGCAATATAAAAATTCTTTTTAGATAAATCCATAATAAGAAACGATCTTTCGGAATAAAAAGATAGATTCCTAAAATTAAATTTTAGAAGTTTATATATAAAATTACCTTTTGTAATAAAATATCATAAAATGCTTAACAAAATTATTCGTTTCCAATTCATTCGAGAACAGATAAAATATTCTTTTTATTGTTAAACGCACAAAAGAAAAGACAAAATCCTCAAGCTGATAGCTCGCAGAAATTATTAAGAAAATTCTGTTTGTATATTATAATGTCTAAATATCTGTTACATAAATAAATATAAAAATAAATAAACAACTTCTTTAATATTAATAATAATAATATTTGTTTTGAAAACCATACATTTAAAAAAAATTGTTGTTCTTATTCATTCCAGCCAAAATAAATCGTTGTTTAGTAACCCTTTGCTGAAAATTTGTTTGATAAATTCTGAGAACATTGAAACAGGAACAATTCTTCTAGAAGATTGTATAAAAAGCACATTCAATCAACCAAAATTTAATTACAATGATAAAAATTTATTTAAAAAAGGCTTTAAAAATATTTTTACATAGCATTAAAATAAATTACTTAAGGTATTCAAAAAATTAAATTAATTTCAGTATGCAATTAATTCATTTTGCAATAATTTGTTATTGACATATTAATTACAAAATAATATCGCGAACATTTTTATTATAAAATTGAATGGAAATTCATGTTTTAATCTAATATATTGGAACAAATCACAAGCAGCTTGAAATGTAGTGGAAGCCTAATATGTGTTTTAGTTTACAAAAGCATTCAACATTGCTTATTAAATCGAAAATGCATATGACTTCGCATTTTATATAGTTTATTATTTACTAGCCGCCTTTGGCGACCAGCCGGTTCGCCAGTATTACCACTCGCTACAATTTTCAATTAAATATTCTAAGTAACTGGTCTCTTAAAGGATTCTGAAACAAAAAATTTTTAATCTTCAAATTTTGATAGTTATACCAAACTTATACTGTTTAGATTGTTTCGTTCAATTTACTATATATATTTTTCTAATTTGTTGTCATTTCCGGCAAAACTTCAACTTTAATTTAAAATGTAAATGATGAAATTACATTAATATTAAAATATTTTTTAATAAAACCAAGCGTTTTATTTAATTTATCATCTTTATTGTTATTTATTAATTATTATTATTATTGAATATGAGTATTGCAAACAGAATCACTCGGTATTTAAGTCCTATGTTAACTACAAAATATTTTTCATAGTTTATGTAATATCTCAAACAATAATTCAACAAAAATTTCTGAGATTCAGTATAAAATTCAGTTTTTAGTTTTGCTTTCAAAAGGATTGAAATGAAATCAATAATAATATTTTGTTCCTGCTTATAAATATATTTCAAAAATTATGAAGTCTAAATTTAATGCAGTAAGGTATCATATTCTGATAAATATTCTGGACACACCAAATTTTAAATAAATGAATGAATGTTTCTATTTTCCACGATCACCTAAGACTTATTTATGAAGTTTTAAATGTTAAAAATTTAGAATAACTCACCATTTTCATAATCTTAGGCCAATTAATCTTGAGAAACCTGCGCGCTTATTGGCGTATTTTCTTTGAAACGATAGATGAAAAATCTAAAATTATCCTTTTTTTATTGAATAGTGATATTCAAATCTTCATAAATCAGTCAATTTAAGTGATTTGAAATTAACTCTTAAAAGTCAGTGATTTAGTTGATTGGAAATTAACTCTATGACCACCATAAAATCTGTGCTTTCTCTTGTGGTGTATGCATTCTCCTTAATATCCGATCGAATAAAACATCACATACAAAAGTACTACTTAGAACAAAAACATCAAAAGTAAACATAACATTTCAATAGTTGCCAAAAACAAAAGAGAGAAAAATGCAATTAATAAGCAGACGATATTTAGAAAAGTACAGATATTTAGACTGGAAAATGAAATTATCTGAAATTAAAAACACGCGCAGACGATATTTACAAAAGTAAAAATATTCAAACCTGAAAAGGAAAATATATGAGTTATTCCATCAATAAATGCCATAAGTTTGTTTACATCTTCATTATTTTATGAGTCATTAAATATCAAAATGGATCCGTGACTGAATAAACACCCTGTATAGAGAGTGTAAAAGATCATAAAATAATTTTTCTTGAATTTATTTTTTAGAAAAAATAATATTTCATATTTGTTTCATTTCTTACAGACACTTGCCAAAATTTATAATTTTGCAGATTTCATTTCCAAAAAGATTTAATTTATGTTCAGTTAGAGCTTTAATCAATGTGATCACAACACTTTGAAAAAAGCTATTTTTTTCTCATGAATGCGAAACGTGCTTAATCCTCATTTTTATTTTTGACGAAAAAAATTATTTAAAAACATAGTTAAAATATTTATTTAAAAATTCATTAAAAATAGAAATTTAATTTTAAGATTAAAACAGTAGTATCATTTAAAAGATAAATTTTTGATCTTTAACTTCATGTAAAAATCTTTTTAGTGCGGTAATATTTTCGGCAGTTATAGCAGAAACACGTCAAAATTTCGCTTAATTTTTAAATAAATAAAATTCTAGTTAAAAATTCGAAAAAATAACCCCCAGGTGCACATTCCCGGCCTCCAAGGTATACACGTGCCAAATTTGGTAGCTGTAGGTTGAATGGTCTGGTCTGTAGAGCGCCAACACACACACACACACACATTGAGCTTTATTATAAGTATAGATATAGATATAGATTATAACCACAATGCTGCATATGCATAGTGAAATCCTTCTATTAATTCAGTACTGAGTTTATATGAATTCACGTTCCAAAATTAAATTTAACAATTTTTTAACTTCATCTTTAAATTTAACTTCCATAAACTCTATAGCATCAGAAAAGGTGAAAACTTTACTATAAAATTCTATCCTTACGAATATAAAATGAGCAACGATCAAAAACTTTTTTTAAAAAAATTATTGCATTTGATAAAAAAAATATCATGAGAAACTCAAATATCATTTGCTAGAATCTTATAACAAATGAAAAGTTTTTAAATTATACAATTCTTAATACCAAAATTAAAATTAAAATACTTACCAAACAATTGAAACTGACTGTGACATGCATGATAAAAAAAATGTTGAACAGTTTGTTTTTTTTTTAATATCGTATTTTATAAAATCGTTTGGAATTTTCATGGTATTGCCAAAAGATAAAGTAAATATGTGACAAACAATTTTTTTCTATATGTTTGTACTGTAATTAAAATTTATCATGAGGCATTAATTAATAATTTTAAAGAATAAAAAAATGTTTCGATAAAAATTAAATATCGCTTAAGCATAAAAATATTTCACGGAATAGGAGCTTATTATTTGATAATTCACTAGTAAAATTTTAAGAACAGAAAAGTAAAAGCTTTAAAAAAATTTTTAATAAAATTTTACAGCTATTGATAGTGTACTAGCGACATTTTTTAACTGATTCATAAATATGAGGAATTAAAGTGCGGAAATAAAATTAATTTAATGTACAAAAACAAGGATACAATATATTATATATGTACAAAAAATGGCAGAAACTTTCCACATTTCAGCGAATTGTAACTTTTTTTTATTCACCTGCACTGTTATTTTTATCATGATAATTTTTTGTTCTGTTTCGTATCAAAAACCTACAAATGACATAAAAAGTAGCTTGCTTAAAGACTTTTGTGAAAATAAAAACAAAAAAGACACAAATTCAGAAGCAAGTAGAATAAATTTTCTTTTAGACAAATTTAAAAACATATTGTTGAATTAATAACTCTAATATAACCTATCATATTTTTTTTAAATAATTCACAATTTATTTATATCTTCTCAATAATATTATCGTTTGATTTATCGAGTACTAAACAAAAAAATATATATTTTCGAAAAAAGTTCGAAGAATTATAATTCACAAATGGCAATAACGCAAAGTAGAAATATCAGAATTCTGGGAAAAGCGGTTAGATTCTCTTTAATGGTATATTGATAAATTTAACACTTAAAGAAATAAGGATAAACTTTCAAGCAATTTTTAATGAATTCTTTATAAGTTTACAATTCACATCTAAATTTATTTAGAATAAAATGACGGAAAATAGTTATTGAATAAAAAAATTGCATACATCAAAATATATTTATTCTAATTGGAGTCATTTTGTTTGTTTAATTTTTTTAACAAGTGATCTTTCGATATTGGAATGAAAAAAGAATAGAGGCAATTAGGATAAATTTTCCTCTGTCTAATTTATTTTATGTTCGTTATAAGGTATTTGTATTTGGCAACCACATCTACAGAATTTAAATTTTGAATTAAGGGAAGAATTATGCCGATTGATGGTTTGATTAATTTAACGGCTCTTGAAACCACATAACAGTTATTTATGGTAATCGCAATTTTAAACCACGTTCAAATGAAAACAGCAACACCATAGACAAAATCGTATCAACAAAACACAGCGCCATCTCTGTGAGATATTTTGTTTTATAAATTAATTAGTCCCAAAGTCTGCTTATAAAAAAAGACATTTAATGGAGTTTGATTTTAATTGTGATTTTCTTAACCCTAATCGAAATTTTCTAAAAGCTCTTTGATATCTATAAATTGGTTGAAAAGGCATCACCAAGAATTAATTCATACACTCATGATGTAATTAAATAATATTTCAGAGTTTTTTTATGTTTGAAAAGTAAATATTTCCAACGTTTTCCTTGTGCTATTATTACTTCATATTTAAACTAAAGCATCTTTACAGATTACATAATTTTGTTAAACGCAATATCATCTAACAATATTTTAGTGTTAGACGTACTCAAATAATATACTCAGAGGCCAATTCTTACTTTTTAAGCATTTGAAGCAAAACTGAAACATTTTTATTTTTTCGTCCAAGATGTAAAAACAAGTATCGTAATCGGCCAAAAATTTGGACTTCGAAATGTGGATAAATGTCTACGCATATTCATGTTTCATACTTTTCTGAATCCGAAAAAAAAAATCCATATTTTTAGAGTTAAGTCAATATCTCTTTGAGTACGAAAACTAGTGCTTTAATTTAGCATACGAACCGTACAACAAAATCTTACATTTCTTTTCTTTATAATTTTGATCGAAATCCAAGAATGGAAAAACTTGTCTAGCTGTATATACACGTGTCCTGATGAGATCGAAAATATAACGAACTATAGATACATAATATTTAAAACATAGTTTTATTATCAGTATTATAGTTTCGCCGCTCAATGGTGGCGGGATGGTCGGTTCTACACAAAAAGAAGTATTATAGTTTCGAATCAAAATCTCGATCAAATCTGCCAACGAATTAAGTTGATTGTCTATCAATCCAACTGTGAAAGCGATAACCAAGAAATTCAGCCAGCTGGGTGTATGGATTTTAGAGTATAATCTGCGCAATAATATTGCACATCCGTATCTAATTTTAGACAAATCCTTCAAAGGATAGACTGTCTGCTTGTCTGTATGTGTATGAAAAAACGATATCTTAGAAAGGTAACAAGCTGGATAAATGAAATTTTATACACATCTTGATACTAAATTGCGTATTTATATTGAAATTTGAATCAATCATTCAGAAGGATATGATATATGACAAAGATGAAAGATATATATGATGAAATATGACTCTTCTACATATGACAAAGCTAAGCAAAAACATTTTATATTGTGCAAATTTATGCAAAAGTCAATGAAAGTCATTGGTTTACAATTCTTCTTTCAATCATAAAATATGTCTAATTAAAGCGGTAAAAAATCCGAGATACGAAAATATTTCTTCATCAGATGGGAACAGATTGTAAATTTCAGAACTGTCTGGAATGTTTTCGGACGTTAGATCTCCATACAGTTATATGCTAAAAGAAATATTTGGATAGCTGTATAATATCGCATAGAACTGGTTCTTTAGACAAACAGTAAGCAATTCTATTTTCTACATATATGTAATTTAATGAATAGACAAATTATCATGTATCATGGACAAATTACCATAGATCACTCAAATAAAGTGAAAATGCAGATAAAAATTGGTAAAATTCTTCATTTTACGCAACTTATTTATTTATTTAATCAATCATAACATTGTAGTGATTGTGAAAATACTATATAAAAATATAAATTTAAATTCTCTTTCACTAAAATCATGTAAATAAAATTTTCTAAATGTTCCAGATTCAATTGTTTAGAATATTAATCTTCATTCAATAATATCCTGCTCTGAATATTTTTAGTCACACAATTCGTAAGTGGGTATTTTACGACATAATTTGCCATTTTAAGCGAGGATTACACATAAAATTCTACTCGGAGATATTCAATTTGTATAACATAGACAAAAAAAAACAATATTATAACACATCGCAATTAAAATAAACAATTGAAGGATAACTTATTGAGAAATGTATTTCGCAGATCATTTCAGTGTTCTGAGGCTGGCTGTTATTTTTGTTTTGTCTTCTATAATGGTAAAAACAACAGTTTAAATGCACTCGCATTAGAGTTTAAAACAATAATTACAGCTGCACAACCAGTTATTGTTTGCAGATGTTGAAGAAAATTTCATTACTTATAACTCATGCTTCATCAATGGGATTGGCACAATATGTATCCAAACATATGTTCTTGCTCTTGATGATTTTATTACGTTCAATTTGATTAAAAATGCGCCGGCACTAAGACTCTAGAAAATTTAACCAAATATCCAAACAAGATTTCTTTAAATAATCTGTACTTGCCATTTTGTGATATTTAAATTTACAAGCGTCAACATTTTTTTTTCAGTCTTTAATACAAATAATTTTATTTTTCTGAACAGATAATGCAGGGTCGGTGTTTTAAGATTTCGAATGTTTTTTCATTTTTCTTATAAATTTTTACCTTATCACTTCTGAAACAAATATCAAAAAATGCTGGAAATATTTGCAACAAAAAAATTTTTTAATTACATTTTAAAGTGCATTCATCACGAATTTTATTCATAATTAAAGACATTTCTTCTTATTCCTGCAAATAGTATATTTTTTTGTAAATAAATACAATTTTAAAAATAAGCTAAAAATTGTTTTCTGTAAGTACGCACGTATATGTTACAAGCAATGTGATTTATCGGTTTATTTTAATAATAAACGATAATTATTAATAACCAGACTGATAAATTCAATAATTATTTTTATCGATTATTAATAATTAAAACAGATCAATCCCATTAATCATAAAATTATTTATAAATAACAAACAAATAGGCAATAGGTATAGCATCAGAATTATTCTTTTTTTCCCATTGGTTGATGTATATGGCGCCAGAACTTTCATCAAATAAATCTAAATGTAATCGCGCCATTCTAATTCTATTATGTTTTAATTATTTAGGATCTATATCTAAAATCTATTTCTAGCTTTCAATGAATCGAAGATATCATAAAACACAGAATAACATTTATTGACGAACACGAACACAAAGATACATCGTTCTGCGTTACATCTCTAATTAGACATTACAAATTCTGAATCGCCAAGTACAAAAAAGAAACGTATCTAAGTTCTACAGAAACTGCGCATGCGCCGGTTTCCTGATGACTACAGCTGGAATAGGGGAAAGACGTCTCTAAGATGGAACACTCATAAAAATTCTGCTAAAAACCTTTAGCTATAAATTATTTTACATTGGTATTACACAATTAAATGTTCTCCGAGAATAAATTTAAAATATTTTAAAAGCGACAACTAATGCCTTTTCTTTTTAAGTCACTGTTATTGTTGTTTATATTTTGTAATTTGTATGTTTTTGGTAATAAAAACGGTAACCATTCTCAGAAACAATTACGTTATTCCATATGAAAGCTCAATAAATTGCATATTCAGTGACGTCGGCTTCACGGGCAATTTAATTTTTCTCTCACTTTCACAATATTAAAAAAATAATTAAAAAAACTTAAATTGCAGCCATAATAAAGATAATATAAATAAATGTATAGAATATTTTCACCGGAAAAAGTGGTAATGATATTTTAATCAAACGCTATTATTAAAAACCAGTCGCCTTTGGCGATCAACTGGTTTGCCAGCATTACTGCTCGTTAAAATGTTCAATTAAATATTTTATGTAACTTGGTCTCATAACAGGTTTTTCAGCAAAGTATTTTTAGCTTCAAATTTTAATAGACATATAATACTATCATGTAGGCCTTAATCCGTTCTGTTCATTATCATTACTTATCTATTTATAATCAGCGCACGTAAAATTTAATTTTAAATTAAAGTGGAAATAATTAAACTGCAATTAATATAAAGACATTTTTTTACTGAAGCTATGCATGTTTTTTAAATTAATATGAGAACTGCATCAAAGTCTTATGTACATTACAGAATAGTTTTCTCAATTTTTAATATCTCAAAGAATTATTTAATAAAAATTTCAAAAATTCATCGTAAAATTAAGATTTTAGTTTTATTTTCGAAAGGATTTAAATGACGCGAATAACACTATTTTATTTTGTTTCGATCTATAAATATACTTAAATGAATAATAATAAAATCTAAATTTTATGCAGCCCTTTGGCCCTAAAAGATTATATATTGCGAAATATTCTTGACACTTCACTTTTTAAATAAGTAAATGAACGCTTCTATCTTCTGCTATTAAATATAATGTATATGAAGTTTTGCACAGAATAGTTTAGAACCTTTTCATAAAACATTTTTTTAGACCAATCAATCTTAATAAACCCTCGGTGCTGATCGAAGCATCATCTTTGAAGTGGTCTAAAACCGCCTATTTTTATTGAATGCTGATATTCAAATTTTCATAAATACGTCAGTTCTAGTGACTGATTTAGTTGATTGGAGAATAACTCTTTTTATTTAAAATATTAGTGTCTAGAGAATACGGATAAAACCTAAACATTCGTAATTTGTGAGAGAATTTATTAACTCAAGTAACATAAAATATAATTATTTATTTCATTTAGAACCATTTTAATACATGCATTTCTATTATTAACGGCTTACAAATTAGCCATTGACCCCTGAATTGAAAGGATATATATTAAAACATGTTTGCCTTAAATAAAGCTGATTTATTGCATTAATAATGTGGATATTGTAAAAGATAATAGAAAACTTTGCCTTGCATTCATTTTTTTAGAAAACATTATATTTATTTATTTCATTTCATACAAGCACTAGCTGAAAATTACACTTTTCTAGCTTTGCAGTAGTATTTAACTTATTTATTAATTTGAGTTTTTGTCAATGTATTGGCAACTCGTTGATAAAAGTAAATTTATTTTCTATGCACGCGTAATATGCTCGTGCAAGTGAAATTTTATTTTTATTTTGAGTGAAATAAATTGTTAAAAAATATGGTAAAAATATTTTTTTAAATCCATTTAATAAAGGAACCTAATTTATAGGTTAAAACATTAGTATCATTAAAAAGATAATTTTTTGAACTTTATCTTGACGTCAAAATCATGTTTGTTCGATAGTATTTTCGGAAGTTATCGCGAAAATACGCCGAAGTTTCTCTTAATTTTTAAAATTCTAAATAAAAATTCAAAAAAAAAAAAGTGTTCGCGAGGTGCATATTTCTGACCTCCAAGGTATATACATGTGCCACATGTGGTAGCTATAAATTGAACAGTCTGGCCTGTGGGGCGCCAACACACACACATATTCATCTTTATTATAAGCATTAAGGAATATAATATTTTGAATAAGAAATATGAAAATACAGTCAAATAAGATAATTAAAATATTAAAATCTTTCTTTCAATGTTAATATTAACGCGAATATTAAAATATATAATAAAGCATTGTTTATACGTCTTTCAACAAACTGACATAAAAAGATATATAAATAAAAAGATGTTTGATTGAAACTTTAATAAATAACTATGATTTGTATAAATTTAATACTATTAGTACACATTTATTCAAAAGTAAATATTTTAAAGGTTTTAAAATAGCAATAATATTACTACTCTGTAGTAATAATATTACAATAGAGTATTGAAAATAAAAAATTAAATTTAAAATCTCATTTATTTTTCCTAAAAGTGAGTTTTTTTACTAGTTTTGACGAACAAAATAAGTTTGTAATTTTGCAATGCATCTACTGCATCTTTAAATAAAGGTAGAATAACTTCTCGCATTCTTTTTCGTCAATATCTCTATACTGATTCATCAACTGCAAGAAATTCCGAAATTTTGATATCAGTATCACAATCGGTGTCACAAACGACATATAATCAAAGTTTCACGTCCTTTGCATCGTATAAACAAAATATTCATAGCACTGTAATGTTACAAATGCAAAAATTAAAATTATGAATGAATAAAAAACATATAGATGGTACATTACTGTAATCCTATATATGGCACATCCTCATGCAATTTTTGTAATGTAAAAGCACAATTATGAAAAATTAGCTTCCTTTGGTGACTAGTTTGTTCGCCCAGATTATTGACTTTTTAGGCTGTTACACTATGAATATGGAATGTATTTTTTTTAATCATTTACTCTGGTTATTAGATATGACTCAAAAACATGAATTTAATTGCATCAGCTTCATGCAAATTAAAAAGTATATATATAACGAAATAAAAGCGGATTTGAAAATCCTATTAACTACATAACAATTGGCAAAATCACGCGATTGAATATTTTATGGATGATTTTGAATTCCATAGCATTTAAAAGCATAACTGCATAACAATTGGCAAAAGCACGAGATTGAATATTTCAAGGATGATTTTGAATCCCATCGTAGCATTTAAAAGCAATGTAATGAATGATACAGTATATCAAATTAAATTTAAAAAATATTATTAAAATTAAGGTTAGAATTCAATGGAAATGAAATTAATAACATTAAAGATGTATTTATTTATTTATTTTTTAGTTTTAATATAATACAGAAACTATTTTTGTAGGATAATTGTTTTGGAAGATGTGAACATCAATTTTCATTGGCAAGCAAATCATAACTCATCTGGCGAATTTAAGTCTACTTTTGCGATCGATATTTTCTGTGTGTAATCCATTTCTTGATTTCATTTATATATACTGACTGAATGTACTTTCTTGTGAATTCCTTCTAATGAGTTCTCGTGAATTTTTATTAGAAATGTTCTGGCGAACCATCTCCGGGACATTTCTACTAATATTTTTAAGCTGTATTGATTAATTATGCGAAGCGTTGAATTCATTGCAGCTATAAAGATGTTCAATGAAGCAGACTGAAAAGCAAATGATGGTGTGTTGCAACGAAGAAGCAAAAATAAACTCACGCGAAACTTAAAACAATTTGTTATTGAACTTAGAAGTTGAGTTTTTACACAACGCACAGTTTTACAGTGGTTTACACAGTGTAGCGTGATGATTTTCAAGCCACCCCGGCTGAACTCCTATATGGTGAAAATATAAAATTACCATGCGATTTTCTTCAGAATTTTCTTCAAGCACAATCTGAATTTATCCAGAATTTAAAAAGCACCATAGAAAACCCATTTCCTTTCATAATCATTCAAGACAAAAAACATTTGTTTTCAAGGACTTAAGAACTTGCTCACACGTATTTGTCCGTACTGGTAGTTCTCGTCGTAGTTTGCAACAACCTTATCATGGGCCGTATAAAGTTGAAAGAACAGATAAAGTTTTCAGTTTAAAAATAAATCAAAAAGAAGTCAACGTTTCTGTAGACAGATGAAAGTCCTATTTTCCTGACAATTCTACAGAACCTGATTTGATTTCCAAAATTTTAGCAACTGTTAAAAAGAATTCAGTAACTGTATCACATACTGCAAATTCAGAAATTCCTTCGATCAAGCAAGTTACCGGTGACAAAAAAGTAAGATTTACTGCTCCAAAACTAGTCACAAGTACTTGACGTTCAGTCCACATTCCATCTCTTTACAAGTGACGTTTCTTCATTGTTCGAGTAGCTCACTGGGAGGGGGAAGGGGATGCCAATGATGGGGGGGGGAAGCGTCTAGGCTCTGTGACCTTGAACCTTCCGCTCGACTAATATGATGAATGAGTAACAAACAACTTATGTTGAGCATGACTATTGAGAATAGAAAACCTTTTTTTTTTTTTTTTTTTTTTGGGGGGGGGGGGAGTTCTGTGGTGCAACGAAGAAGCAAAAATAAACTCATGCGCAAACTTAAAACAATTTGCTATTGAACTTAGAAGTTGTGTAACAACTCAACTCTGCTTTGTTGATTGACTTGCATTCGAGAGATTTGAAATACGTATTAGTGTTACATCTGTTAATCAACGATCGTTATATTTAAATGTTTTAAATGTAAATATTAAATGTTTATGTCGTCTGACTTTGGATTGAATTATTTTAACAAAAACACACCTAATGTATGGCAGCACGACTTCTTCAGTTTCGCTTTAGTCATCACAATGGCTTGTTTACATTTCATTGTTACCACTAGAAATCTATATTTTTACTAATAATAAAGATGAATGTGTGTGTATGCGCCTGTGAGCGCTGTACAAGCCAGATCCTCTGCTTTACAACTATCAAATTATATACCTTAGAGGAAAGGAATGTGCACCTCCTAGTGATTTTTTTTTTTTTTTGAAATTTTAATCATTTAAAAATCAAGTTAAATTTTGGTGTTTTCCCTCGATAATTTTCAAAAATTTTACTGCACAAAAATGAATTTATACCGTTTTAAAACATTGGAAAAAATGTCTTTTTAATTACACTAATTTAATAATCGTGGGATTTTTTTTACAGAATTTCGACATTTCTTAAATATATTTTTTTGCCTAATTTCTAACAATGAATTGCATTGTTGCCTAGACCGTTTTTCAAATATCTTGACAATAAAATAGATTATCGGAAGTTATGTTTTCTAAAATAAATCAAAAAGCGAATATTAAAAAGTATATGCGTGATTGATATAACCGGGGCATATATCTTAAGATAAGATAATGAGGGGAAAAAAGTGCTCCTAATGAAACTAAATTTTCCTTCTTTTTTTCCCCTACTTTCTTGTATACACAATATAGAGAGAGTATTGTAATCGTCGAAAAATTCAATATTTTGACGAATCTCCACATTTTAGATCTCCCTGAATTAGAAAAACACATTTTTAGAAAATGTCCGTCCGTTTTTTTTTTTGTTTTTTTTTATAAAGTTAACTCAAAAACGATTTGATCTAGACGGTTAAAACGTGTTAAACGATCATTATACCAAATTTCTATCGGCTTTTGAACAAAATCCGCTGAGAGGAAGTCTGTCCGGCTCTTCGAATATAATTTAAGACGATCTTTACAAAACGAAGAAAGCTAGATAGATAAATTTCAATACGCGGAATTAACATCTATAAACTATACACCTATCACATTTTGAACCAAATTTAACAAAGGATTGATCGTCTGTTGATCTGTTCATTTAGGAACATGTTAACGCGATAATTCAAAGATGCACTGACTATCAAATTTGGCATATGATTTGTGACTACATGTGTATTGAGTCAAATTTTTGTTTCAATCGGTTGGGAAAAACGAGTCAAAAACACAAATTCGATTTTCGGATAATATTAACTGCATGGCAGGAATTAATCGCCAAACAACTCGCCAAGGATGGCATGATAGATTCAGTAAAAATGTTAAATTGAC
Organism: Argiope aurantia; assembly: GCA_026543865.1. Taxonomy (NCBI): domain Eukaryota; kingdom Metazoa; phylum Arthropoda; class Arachnida; order Araneae; family Araneidae; genus Argiope; species Argiope aurantia. The sequence goes on from JAPMOR010077837.1 coordinate 43,136, forward strand.
ACCAAAGATTAATATTTCGTAACTATTGTACGTTAATGCTATATGAGACGTTCTCTGAGGCAATATCTTTATTAGAGTAAATGCGCCAAAGTTTCGGCGAGATCACTCCAGCTGGTTTTATTTGTAATATCAATAAAAGACTAGGGGAAAATCGCGGCGCTAAATTGGATTTAAATAAGTCCACAAAAAAATACATTGATATCCATTCATTAAAACCCTTATTAAACCGGGGGAAAAACAGCCGGCCAACGGGATTTTAAATTACTGATCTTTTAGAATTCGGACTTATGATTTTGAATCGAAAAAATAAAAAATAATTTCCATTAAAAATAAAAGGACCTAACACGGAAATTATAAGCAAAAAAAAAAAAAAAAATGTACTGTGATTTAAGATGGTGTATACATAATAACCAACAAACATCAATCGGCTATTTTTATCACACACACATTCATAAATTTATTTTCTCACATTTAAATTAAGTGAGACACTTCTACAGATACTTTTGACGGTAGCAACAACAAATGCAAGCAAACTAAGGAAAATCATTTAGCTTACTAATGTTATATCATATCTCAGAGCTTCAATACTACAAAAAAAAAGTTTGTGAATTAGTATTTTTTTAGATTATAAACTGACTTCAACGAAATCGTAAATACGATTACTCAATGCTGGGGAACGTTTTAATATGGTTAAAAAACTCTCCCTCTGTGTGCTGTGCTTAAAGCCAGGATACAAATTAGCTTTTTGTCGCCAATCTGAGTACTTGTGTAACATCTGCAATGGTAATCATAATTATCTCTTGCACAGACCTTCGATCGGAGGAGAAAATGTTACTCATTCCGAAGCAATTCCTTCGGAGCCGAGGACTGATTTATCCCCCAACAGATGTGATCTTGGCCGATTCACAGCATACTTCCTCTGCCTGCTTACTTATAAAAAATAAAAGCGTTCTACTTCCAACTGCAATAGTACTTATTCAGAATAAATATGGCCACTTCTCAAGAGCTAGAGTAATACTTGATAGCCCTTCTCGGGCAAATTTTGTGACAAAGCAGTTTGCTGACAGCGCGAATTTACGAAAACAAAAATTAAATACATCGGTTTCTGGATTAGGAGGAATTTCTACTTCGATTGAATATGAAGCTGCTGCTAATATAGCCAATTGTAATGGATCATTCTTTTTATCACAAACATTTTTTGTAATAGATAAAATTACGGATATGGTTCCGGCAACAAATGTTAATTTAGAGAATTTAGAACTTCCGCAGGTTATGCTTGGTGATCCGGAATTTACACGGAATTCCAAAATCGATGCCCTTTTGGGTGCTGAAACCTTCTTTGAAATTGTTAAGGGGGAACAAATACATTCATCTCTAAATTCATTAATATTTCAAAATACTGTATTTGGTTATGTCGCTGGTGGCTATGTAAATACAAACAATCAGGAGCCATGTACTAATTTATTTAGTTTAGTTTCTCGAAATGAGAATATAGAAAAAGTAATAGAAAAATTCTGGTTAGTGGAAAATATTAGTGAAGAAAATACTATTCTTAGTACTGAAGAAGAGTTTTGCGAGGTGCATTTTAAAGAAACCCACACTAGAAATAAGGATGGTCGATTTGTAGTTAAAACGCCGATGAAAGAAGGTTTGTTGGGTGATTCTAAAGCCGTAGCCAACGTTAGACTTAACCAAACAGTTAAGCGATTGCATAAGAATCCCATGATGCAAAATTTATATAAGGATTTATTGCAGAATATGAAAGTTTGGGTCATATGGAAAAAGTGAATAATGACCTTTGTGAAGGATTGTATTATTTGCCGCATCATGGAGTTTACAAACCTGAAAACTCAACTACAAAATTAAGGGTTGTATTTAATGCCAGTGCCCCTAGTACATCGGGACAAAGTTTAAATGATTTGCTTCTTGCCGGTGCAGTGAAAGAAAATATTTTTGAAATAATGACTAGATTTAGGACTTATAAACACGCATTTACGGCAGATATTAAGATGTACCGTCGAATATTAATTGATGAGTCACATAGAAATATGCTAAAAATATTATGGAAGGATAATATGAATGAGTTTCCAACTACTTATCGTCTTAACACTGTCACGTACGGCACAAAATCGGCTCCATATTTGGTCATTCGTTTTTGAAGCAACTCGCTTTGGATGAAGCGAAAAAATTTCCGTTAGCTTCGCAAGTTACACTAACAGATGTGTATATGGACGATTTTGTCTCGGGTGCTGCTACTTTAGAAACAGCCCAAGAATTACAGAGGCAGTTGATACAAATGCTGCAAACTTTTAGCATGGATAAATGGATTTCAAATTCATCTGAACTCATAAATAATAGCTCTGAAAAAACTAACCAACAATATTTTCTCGTTGATCGACATTCTGCAGTAAAGGCCTTGGGTCTGAATTGGCAACCAAAAGAAGGTTATTTTCTTTTTAAGGTAGACTTAAAGATCAAGCCTTTCTACACTGAAAGAGACTGTTATCAGTTATCGCTCGTTTGTATGATCCATTAGGTCCCGTTGGTCCTGTTATCACAAAGACCAAAATTTTTATGCAAAAATTATGGATCCAACAATTGAACTGGGAAGATACTCTCCCTCAATCAATTCAGCCAGAATGGTAGAATTTTGCGACATGTTTGAAAGTCATCGAAAATCTCAAAATTCCTAGACATATCTTGACAGAATCTTATGAAAGAACTGTTATAGTAGGTTATGCTGATGCTTCTGAAGCTGCTTTCGGAGCGGTAGTTTATATGAAATCTATTATGGAAGATGGCACAGCTGTCAATAAACTTATTGCCAGTAAATCAAGAGTCGCTCCGATTAAAGTAATTTCGATCCCTCGTTTGGAGTTGTCAGCGTGTCACCTTTTCTCGCAGTTGATAGAAAGAATTCGTCCTTCTCTCCAGATGCTAATCAGTGAAACAATCTGTTACACAGATTCAACAATTGCACTTGCCTGGATAAAGACACCTCCATATAAACTAAAAACTTTTGTTGCTACTCGGGTATCAAAGATACAAACTCTAACAGCAAACTTCCAGTGGAAACATATTTCTTCTCAACGTAATCCTGCAGATATAATATCTAGAGGTTTGAACCCTCATGAATTCTTAACCAACGACTTATGGTGGTGTGGTCCTGACTATTTACCGGACTCTAAAAAACATTCTAGTGTTGAACTTGATGAGTCTGTAATTTCAGATGAACAATATCTGACTGAACTTAAATCACAGTCAAATATTAGTTTATCTTCTGTAAACAATATTTCATTTCTTGAGGATTTTTTAGCCATAAGTAATGACTATTTAAAATTAATTCGCGTATTTAGTTTTCTTTGCAGGTTTTTAATCAATATTAAGAATAAAACAAAAATTACCGGTCCAATCACAAATAGCGAATTGGAAAGAGCAAAAAGGAAATTAATCGAGATTTTTCAGGTAAGTGAATTTTATAAAGAGATAAAGGCCCTAAAAAACGGAGAAGCTTTGAAGAAGGGTCCTATAAGTCACTTAAATGCTTTTTTAGATGCAGACAATTTGTTAAGAGTAGGTGGTAGATTGGGTCAAGCAGATGTCAGTTATAATTATAAACATCAGATAATACTGCCTAAAAAGCACAAAATTACCACTCTAATTTTCCAGTATTATCACTTAAAGAACTTTCACGCAGGACCTCAATCATTATTACATTTTGTTCAACAAGAATTTTGGCCCATTGGAAGCAAAAATATCGCAAGAAAGGTTGTGCGCAACTGTATAACTTGTTTTAGGTGCAAACCCTTAGACCAATTACAGGGGAATTTACCTCCAGAACGAATAAATCCCAACCCTGTATTTTCTAATACAGGTGTAGACTTTTGCGGTCCATTTTTCATAAGGTACAAAAATCAAAGAAAGGGTAATTTACATAAGGTGTATGTAGCTATTTTCGTTTGCCTAGTTACTAAGGCTATACATCTTGAAATAGTTTTTGATCTTACATCACAAGCATTTATTGCTTGCCTGAAAAGATTCTTCTCAAGTCGAGGGAAATGCTCAACCTTATTTAGTGATAATAGTAAAACCTTTATAGGCGCCAACAAAGAATTGAAAAAACTCGCTTCACTTGTTAATTTTCCTGATGAAAATTTATCCAAGTTTTTAGCAATGGAAAATATCTCCTGGAAATTTCTTCCCCCTCGGGCCCCTAATTTCGGAGAACTCTGGGGTTAAGTCCTTCAAGCATCATCTAAAAAGAACTGTTGCTGATGCAAATTTATTTTATGAGGAATTTTTAACTGTTGTTACTCAAATAGAAGGCATCCTAAACTCAAGACCTGTTTCACCTTTATCTTCCGATGCTTCGGATTTAGAACCATTAACTCCAGGTCATTTTTTAATAGGCAGGCCCATAAATTCTATCCCAGAGCCTTCAGTAATAAATGAACTAGACAGTAAACTAACCCGTTGGCAAAGACAGACAAAAATAGAACAAATCTGGAAACTCTGGTCGATTGACTATCTAAATCCTTTACAAGACCGAAAAAAATGGCGGTTTTCAAAAAATAATATTAAGGAAAATGATATGGTTTTATTAAAGGAGGATAACCTACCCCCCTTTTAAATGGTGTCTTGGAAGAATAAGCCAAGTTATTCCCGGACAGGACGGCAAATTCGCGTTGCAATTGTCAAAACTAAAAATGGTCATTTTAAAAAGCCAATCTCTAAAATTTGCCTCCTACCCATTCAGACTTGATTTTCAAGTTTGTACATAAAAAGCTGTTTATTGTTCTGTACATATTCAAATGTTTATTTTTTATTTTTACATATTCAATTGTACATTTATGGTTCATACTTATTTATATTTCTATGTATTTTTTATATATATTTTCATGTTTGAATTCGAAAAAAAAAAGTATTTTGTTGTATATTGTTGATTATAACTTTGAATCTTGCATTGTAACTTGTGTTGCATAAACACGCAACGCGGGGCGGAATGTTACTGCTTCGTTGGCGCTTTTTGTTAAAGAATCTTGCAACCATGCGCTGACTTGGCTTCAGCGATAAAATTTATTGTAACCCTATTGACATGGGATCAGTTTTCAAAACAGTTTCGTACTGAGTCGTTGCGGGGTCGGTGAAATAAAAAGTTGGCTTTCGAATTGTCGTTTGATTTTAAATAAGATTGCAGTCCACTTATTAAAAAATTGAAATGAACCAGCTTAAATATATGGTAAATTCGTACCACAAAGCATTATGATAAAAATACAAAAACTCCTAAAATGATTGCTACAAAAATTACCACTCGATGTCCACAGCGTCAGGTAAAAGTGCGCCAGCTGAGACAATTGGAAGGGTGCTCAGGAAAGCTAATTATCATGGTATGGCAACCAAGGGAAGAAAAAAAAAACTTCACTTCCAAAAGCTAATAGAAATAAAAGGATTGCCTTTGCTAAAAAGCATATGTTAGAGTCTGGAGATTTTTTGGAAAACCGTTATATTCAGTGACGAAAGTAAATTGAACTTTTTGGGAATGATGGTCGATGCTATCTATGAAGGAAGCCTAATTCTGAACTATTTCCACAAAATACGATTCCCATTGTTAAGCATGGAGGAGATTCATTGCTTGTATGAAGTTGCATATCCATAAATGGTCTTTAACGATGTCATAATGGATAAAATGAAATATTTGTATATACTAAAGAAAATTTTAGAACAAGGAGCACATAACTTAAATTTGGATCAAATTTTAGTTTTCAGCACGACAACGATCTCAAATATACTACCAAAATTGTGAGGATTTGGTTAATTTACAATTGAAAAATGCAATTTCATACGCCACTCGGTCCCTAGATCTCAATGTAATGGGAAATTTGTTCTTCGGAAAAATCTGTTCAGAAATACGATGTTAAGAATAAAGAACATTTAAAAGGGGAGCAGGAAGAGGAATGAGCCAAAATAACATCCCAAGTAACACAAACTCTTGTTTACTCAATGAAATGAAACAATATTTGGACGCTATTTTAAAAGCTAAAGGATATGCAACACTATATTAATTTATGTTATGTCTTTTTGCTACAGAATTAAACTAGCTGTATACTCAATTTTGTGACTAAAAAATTTCTAACCTTGACATAGAGTTTCTGTTATATTAAACATTATCATCCCTTTGTTCCCGTTTATAAGTTAAACATGTTTCTTAGTGTGACTGGGTAGGTTTATTGGACAATAGTTATTTGATTGGTTTGGGTGTTTGCCGAGTTTATGAATAGGAATCCATATATCAGTTTTCCAAGAATTTGAGAAGTGTTTTAATATGTTAATAATTTCAGTGAGTTGGAAGATTTGTTTGAAAGGGAATGCTATCATTGCCATTTACGCCAGAGCTTCCATAATTCCTACCAGTTTTAATGTAGACGAAGACTTCTAATGCGAAGCATGAATCAATTTCATTATTAACTGGTTTTTGTTGGAAAATAAACCATCAATAAAAATTTTCTGAAAGAATTCCTTCGAACATAGTTAAAATTTTTATTCTGATTTTAAATTAATCGTTTTGGAAAATAATTCGTTTCTTTCTTCTACTTTTGCCTCTCTGCTCTAATTTTTATGTGCAATTATTTTGAAACAACGATGTCATAGATGAAAAGTTCTGGCAAAATAGTTCCGAATTTAAACGAATTATTGAGTTTTAAAGCAACAAAGCACTTTTTTGTTTACAAACTTTGAGCGTAGAATTACTTTGTTTCACGATCGGTCCATTTGATTTTTATGGATTACTAGCTTCTCGAACACCAAATCAACTTACTTTGAATTTTAGTGCATAATTTCCATCACTTTAAACCACAACCACTAAAAATGCATCAAAATAGAATTTGGAATCAGAAGGGGGAATATATAGAATTCCCCCTTCCTCTCTTTTGACAAAATGGGGAAATGCATCTAACAATGCAGCACTATTTTTTAAAAAAAGGAGCTTAAAACATAAAATTTTATAGAAACGATATTACCTAAGAGAAAAAAAAATTTAATAAAAAACTTAGTTTTAAAATAAAATGCCGAAGGACAATGCTTTTTAGTGTTCTTGAAAATATTACAATACATATACATTTTGCAGATCAGGTATTCTAATTCTTTGAATGAAAAAGATAATCTAAATTTTATTCTTACCAAATTATAATAAAAAATGTCTTTGTGAGAGAGAAAAAGAATTTTGTTTTAAAATATAATAAAGCTTTTGCATTCAGATCTGTTGACATTTTTTTTTTTTTTTAATTTTCTTATAAATAATTCATCATGCTATCTGACCTCGAGATTGATACATTTCCATGTTTTAGACCTATTTGAGTTCGAAAAAAATCGTTTTATATAGATTCTATTTAAAATTATCCTTTTCAGTGATTCTAATGCTTCTTTGAGGAAATTTTCGTTAATATTTACTAATCTTAACCATAGAACCCCATTGACCTGTTTTAATTTGCGATAATTCGACTAGCTCTAACTAGATTTAAACGTGCAAAGGATATGATACAGAAGGGATGAAAATCTTCGATCATACATTGCAAAGGAGGGTGGAGTGAAATTCTTATTTCCCCATGACTCTGATAATTAACGCTAGAAAGAAAATTCAAATTAGACGAATTTTCATCTTATCATAACGAACAACTGTTGGTCTTAAAAAACTTTCAATGGTTGCAATAACACAGAAATAAACGTTTAAAAATGATTTTCAGTGCTGTAACTTCGATTACTTGTGACACTATGTCCAATATTACAACACAGGACATCAATTACTAGAATTTAAAACTAAATATTCATCAAATACATTAGATATTCCTAAATGTATCGACAATATAATTAAGAGTAATAATACACTGCCAACTTGATCAGCACTGATTATAAACATTATGCAATCTCTGTTCATATTTTATAAATTGATAACTTTTTCTATATTGATCTTTAATCAGTATAAATGAAACCTATTTATTAGAACTTCATGCTGTTACGGATGACATTTGTGAATAAATGCAATCGCTCATTTTAGTATCAAATATCTTGGAATATGTTTGCTTAGAATGCTGGAGTTTAAAACGTCAAAAGATGTTGAATTTTTTAAAATCACTATTCAGTTGATATCAATCAATGCATATTTTTTAATACGGCACGAAAATGCACAATCATCCTAGAAACAACAAATTGTAGAAAAATGTATCAAATGAATGATGAAACTTTTTATAACTTTGAAAAGGGAAATAACATATTTTTTTTAATGTTGCATGTAAGAAATAGAAATTTGAGCGTTCTGAAGAGTAAAACTACTTACACCAGCTTTATTTTGAAAAAAGCATTTAAAGGATATACAATAGATTTTATGTAAAATGGCACTACACCAATTAGAAACTATTTTTTCAGAAGTAGGTAATCACTTTTACAGATTTCAATGTGTAAATATAGTATTCTAAATCATATTTTGTAAATTTTTTTACACATAACACAACTTTACGCATATTCTGTAATAAAGTTATTACAACGCGTTTCTATAAATGAACCTTTACGAACTCGGCAGTTATCTGGTTTGAAATCCGCCATATTACTGAAAGTCTACTGCATATTTCTTTGTGAAATATAATCAATGTATTTCCAGGCTTGAAAATGCTTTATATTAGTCTTGGTCGCAATATAATAATTCAAAACTGCATATATTTCTTATAAGCCCGAATTTGACCACAATTTTTCTTTCTCAGATTCTAATGTAATGAATGCAATTCAACAAGTCCAACTTCAACTCAATTCGCTGGAAACCGAGAGTCAGAGACACAGCGCTAAAATACAAGACATTCTAAGAGCCACGACGAGGCTAGAATCTCAGAGGCAAGAGTTTATAGGTATTCTAGACAGATCAGAGTCTCACATATCTCAGCGGTTAGAGGACGTCAAAGGAGACGTGAGAAAGGTATTAGTTCTTCCAGAACTGATTCTTGTATTAGATAATTATTTTTGAAATGATTAAAAGTAGCTTCACTTCAAAAGTATAAAAACAAAATTGTGTAATTTATTTGTGGCATCGGCTAGAAAAATAGGGAATTCTATCCAATTTTAGATTCATATTTGATAATTTTTAGCTCAAGTTATTTGAAACTAGAAAAACCATAATATAATCATCCACCCCCACATCCTTTGTCTGCATCACTATCAGATACGCAAATACCAAAATCTGTTTTGGCATAAGGGTCTTTAAGGGGGGGGGGGGGGGGTGCTTTGAATGATTTATCAATCGTTAACCTCACACTTTATTTACATTATTTGTTAGATTGCAGCAAAAGTCAATGATCTGAGGTCTGCAATTGTATGTTTATGCTTATTCATTATATTCTCCACTCGAGGAACAACTGGATTTACTACTAATATTTACTTTCAGAATTTTTTTTAATTTTATATTTGGCATTGTATGCTTTTGTTGGGTGTTAATATTTGTTTCGATTCGTTTTAAGTGATTAGTTTTTGTGTATTAATGAAGTTTTTTTAGCTCATAGAATTCCGAGCTTTATAGTCAATATTAAAATATATCAAATTAAATATTAAATATATAAAGTCAATATTAAATATATTAAAATATATAATATATAGTCAATATTAAAATATATAAAAAATCCACTTCTATTTCTCAACAAATGTCTAGGCATGCATAACTTCAAGCCGCCAAATAAGTCAAAGAATTCAGTTCCAAGCTCGGCTGAATTTATAAGTACCAGGTTTTATCACCATAAAATTTATACTGCATTAAAAACTTTTAAGACTGGAGATAAGAGTTTTGCCTACGGTTACAATGGCACCATCGGTGTAATCGCACATGTCTGAAAAACGTCGATGGTCTGCTGGCATATTGGTAAAAGTTCAGCATATTTGTTATATCAACAAATATGGCCATTTATTAAAAAAGTAAAATTCGTTTCACACTGAATCATTGGAATGAAACAAATAACTAATTAATTTTCAGTGCAATTTTTTTTAAAAAAATGCTTTGTGTCAAGTAGTTAAATCTCTTCCTGAGGCCAAGAGTTTCTTTTTCAGAAGAATACATTTGTAAAATAAACATGTCAGATTACTAGGCTTATCTAGGGCACCTGACGAGAAATATATATTACAGAGAAACAATTACTGAAAATGTTGCCAAACTGCTGATGTTATGGCTGATAAAACATAATATTTTCAACCTAATCCTAAAACAAAATGACAAGTGGAAAGAAACTTGCTAAAAACCTGAAAAAAAATTTCGCACAAAATCAAAACAATGCTTATCAAATTCTTCAATAGTAAGGTTTTTATTCAGAAAGAATTAATTCCCACTAGAAAAAAAAAATTGTTAGCAAGTATTATTCAAATGCTTTAAAAGTCAGAGTTAATTGCATTCATTCAAAATACTTAAATGAAAATAATAAATATTTATTGCATGATAAGTGCTGATATAGTACACTGCAATTCTTTTTTTTTATTTCCAAAACGCAAGTTTAAAAGATATTATTTTAATGATAATTTGGCCGTTTGAAGCAAATTTTAAAATTCAAATAAAAAAAAGCTGATGGCAAAAAATTAACTCAAAATATACTTCAAACCAAACAGCTTTGAAAGTATACTTGGAGGGCTTTTCTGAAAAAACGCACAGGCATTAAAATAATTATTTAAACAAGTGCAATTTAGCTGGCAGGACGGGGAAAAGAATATTAAATTTTAAAAAATTATGTCTAGATTATATATATATATATATATGCATATAAACTCCCTGCATGTAACCTTTAACTAGTATTACACTTTTCTACTTTAAAGTCTTACAGAGAAATGAACCAATAAAAAGCTATTTTATACAACTCGTTAAAATTATTAATTGCCATTAAATAATTTTTATGTACTTAATAATTGCCATTAAACAATTTTTATGTACTTAAAATTAAAACATGCAATAGAATTTCACATCATTTATTCACAACTTGTCTCATGACCTGTTTAGCTTGTACTATATAATTTTTCTTTCTCTTTTTAAAATATACAAGTCTTACAACATTGCAACTTAATACTTTTTTTTCCTATTGAAATGCATTGTGTACTTCGTTTTTTGCAATGTAAATATGGATTAAGTTATTAGTCTATTTCATGACAAATATTGTTGATGTTTAGTATAAAAGTGAGTAAATACATCATGATAACTTCCTCAAACAATAACGTTTTCTTGTTTTTATTGTACTGACAAACTGTTCACAACTGACATAAAAAATATAACAAAAAAAGCATGTATTTAACTATCTAGTTATTTAAGATTGAATATTGGGAATAGGTTAACATTCAACCTTAATGGAAAACGTTGAACAAATGTACAAAGCAAAACCTTAATACAAGTCTCCTTTTGACAGTCATTTTTTGATTTAACACAAGACTAGACAATATTTAACCAAAGTAATTTTAAAATTAATATTTAATAAAGTATAAATATCCTATTTCTATTATTTACTACAGTAAAATAGAAGGGAAGATAGATTTTTTTTGAAATCTGAAGAACTGAATCTACAATGCAAGACAAATATTTTCGAGAAAAAAGAAATAAAAGTGCAAATGCAAAAAACTTCATACAGTAATTTTTTTTTAAATTTAAAGGTATTTTAAATAAAATGCCAAATTCAGATTTTTATTTATTGAGCACAAAACATCTGGAGATTAACAGACCATTCACTTACAAGTTCAGTTTTTTTAAATAGTACTTCACAATGGAATCATTAACAAAAATTGCCATTTTTATCAAAACCACAGCTTTTTTAAGTTACGTTTTTGATTAAAAAATAATACAGCACTATGTCCAGTTTGGAAATCATAACATTTAGGACAAGTGGAACGAATGTTGGCCCTCACTAATAGCTATCTGCAATTTTTCCTTCATGATCTCGATGCTAGAATAGTCAGGAAGTTTAAGGTAGTTTACACAAGTCATGACAGATGGCAGATAGTTATCAGAACTAGTTTCGTCATCTGAAGTCTTTTTCACAATAGTGAGAGGAGGGGACAAAGACTTCAGGCCCCCAATGGGAAGCCTGGGAGATCCAGTAATGAACTGTATGAATTGTCGCTGCTGATTAGCATCATAACTGGACAATATTTCAAACAGAAATTTAATTGCCTGGCTTTCGTAGGTATATCCATGATCTGGGCGGCAGCTATCTGTCAGGCTTTTAACATCCCACTGATTATGTACATTGCCACAAAAAAGATAAGCAAGCTCTTCGGGATAAAAAACCTGAAGTCGGTTCAAAGAGAACACAGATTCAAACCCTTCTCTAAAAGCTCGCATTTGCTTTGATACTCCTTCAGTCATTGTCCAATATTTTAAAAGTTTCAAATAATCTTCTATATTGTGTATTGAAACTGGTACATCCTTGCCACCTTTTTTCATTTCAATGCGTGAATATCCTGGTAGTGTGAAATCCAAACTCAGATCCTCAACAGAACAACCATCAAGAGTTATACTTTCCAGACTTCGCTTCAAAGCAACTGGGTTCAAAGAGCTATCCTTTTCTAATTTCTTCTTTTCAATAACAATTTTCTCCAATTTGATAATATTGTGCGCTAAACTTTCATCAATATGTTGCAAATCACCAAGTGACAGATATCTTTCTTGGTTAAGCATCCATTTAAAAAATGCCAAACTCAATGGAATATCTACCAACCTGGAATCCATTATTGCTTTTGCAAGAAATTTTCCAAGAAGTTTAAATTTATTACAAACTTTGGTTAAAGAACTTGTTCTTGCATTTCTAGAAACAGGCATTGGGAACAATCCAGCTGAACTATGTACGTAAGTTACAGTTGGTTCTTTTCCATCATCGGTGATAACTTCAACAGGATGCCACATGTCAAGATCAGCTCGTTGCAATTCCTTTGAAACTAAGGCATAGAATTCCAGAGTAGGTCCTAGTCCTGTTCCTACTTCATTTTTGTACTGAATTTCCAATAATGCTTTTGAATCCCCATGATCTTGCAAAATAGTTTCTGCTTGTTTTAAAAGGCTGCTTCGAGAAACAGTTCTCTTTCTTTTTTCCAATCTTGGAGTAATCTTCTCAGCATTTGTAAGTTCAGGCACTGTGTCAATAAGTCTCTGCAATGCTCTTTCCCTATCAAATGATGTAACATAGAATAAGAGATGTCTTGTCTCAAAGGGAAACAAAAATGGAAAATTGTACGCTATATGAGACAACCAACTAGGGGTATTTCCAGTCATGATTGCCAATGGATCATGAAGTTGACGGTTAACTTTCAGAGTTAACTCATTATTAATGAAAACTGCTTGGGGAACAAGTTGTGACCAAGAATTCAGCTGGTACAATAAACCCCAGTGATAACTCAAACTATGAATAACTCTAAGCAAAATTATTACATCTAATGAAGGATCTTTAATTGTGTCAAAACCAGAGAGTTTTGCAATAAAGGAAGACGGGAATGCAACTTCAGGAACAGTGCCATTATCCCAAAGAGCATCTTTCTTATTCTTAGAAGACCTAGTTCTCTCTGATGCACTTTTTGAATGACTGGAGCGACTAGATGAACTTTTCTTTTTCCCTGAACTAGTTTGAGGTGTATTTGTACTGTTGGATGAAGCTCCTTCTGAATCTTCAGGTGGTATCGGACGATACCAAATAGTGTGCGTTTTGAGCCACACAGAAGCATATCCTACAGGATATTCACATTCCAGGCTCTGTGCATTGCTGGAATTTTGACTTTCGCCACTCCCATACTGTCGGACTGCTTGATACAGGGTCATATTATATGGCAAAACATTCTTTCCGATAAGAAACTGTAATTTGGGAGATCCATGACCATGGTCCATTCTTATATCAGCAACAATCAAACCACCATCTTCATCAGAACTATCATCGTAACTTAAGTCACTTTCACTTTCATCATCATCTTTTAAAGACCCAAAGCCTTGATTAACTAAGTATCTATCGATATTATGAATTGACGCCAAAGGATCTATCATAACTGGACCACTATGCCACTGCCTCAAAGTTGTGCAAGAAGGGTGACGCTGAAAAAGACATTTAAGTTGGTGCATGTTAAAAAATTTCATGATACTGGCTCCTGGTCTACCAGTATTTCCATTAGAAGGTTGATCATAAACTTTGACAGGAAACTGTTCTAGATGACTGACACAAGCATTTAATTTAGTAATCAAATTTACAAGAGGCGATTCATCAAAATTTTCAGGCTGAATTTCAGGAATCACTTGAAGTGGACTTGCAATGAAAACATGCAAGAATGTTCTTAAGCGATCTTCAAGACTTTTAACACTAAAAGGTGTAGACTCTCCTTGTGCAGATAGATACTGTATAAGTTTCCTGACTAACCCACTGTGAATGAGTTCAAAGGAAGAAATATCATTCTGAGTGACAACATCACGAATTTCAATTAGAGAACACAATCCACAATCATCCATGCATTCTAAACCTTGGACAGCCTTGGTTAAGATATTTAGTACATTTATCACAGGATGAGAATTTATTTGATCTACACTAAAATATTTATCATCAAAATTCTGGGCCTGTTCTTTGATCCAGTTATTAATTTTCATTCTACTATCAACTGTGATTGCTAAATCAGCTCCACAAAGTGTAGCAACATCTTTATCACCAGCGCCAAATGTACGTTTTATAGTCATATATCGTCGTTTTAAAGCATCTCTTATCTTTGATGCAACATTAGAGCCATTACTTTCATCCTCCTTTAACAAAGAGGAGGAAGCCTGTGAATTACTGAATACAGGCATCGAAGCTGATGCTGAACTACTCTGACCTCCCTCGGATTTTGAAACTTGTGGAGCATCAACTAGACAATCAAAACTGTGCACCTGAATAGAAGAACTAGATGAAAAGGAGGTACTAGCTTCAGCAGCATTATTTTCTATCTGCCAAGTTTTTGCATCAATTTTAGCCAGAGCTCTGATTTCATGTAAAACACCTTCTCTTATAAAATGCACTCTAAACTCTGAAGGTAATTTTTGCATCAATATTTCTGCTAATTGAAGAGCAGCAATTACTGTCCGAAACTCTTGGGTAGCAAGCATAGAAGCAATATGCCTAGCAATAGCCTGTTTCTTCAAGACTTGATGAAGTACATCGGGTGGTGCAAAATAAACCATACGTAACATGGCCCTTAAGCATTTATGCTTTACAGTAGAGCCAGCAGAACTGCAATATATTTCAAACAAAACAGGAAACAATATCTTTATACTTGAAATTACCAAATCCTCATTCTTCTCAAAAAAGTTTGTTCTTGCATTTTTGGATTGATCCTCAGAATTGATAATATGTCGCCGGAGTTGTCTGGAAGAACCTGTACCTTCATCAAACTGCTCCATAGTTTGAAGGTCAATATTCAAAGCAGCTCTGTCTGAAATATACAGTTTCACATTCCCACGTTGATAAGCTTCCTCGATGTTTTTGCTATCATTTTTTTCATGAGAATGCCAAAAACCTGTATCATCCTTCCACTGCCATATTACAGAATTGGGAGGATTGTTTTTCTTTTTAGCTGCCACTATCAAGGCATTAATGCTGAATAAATCATCAGGTGGTAAAGATGGCATAATTTCGCATATTAGAGATGAAAGCTCTAAATATTCATGGGGACTCCTAGGAGTTAGTTCTACTTCCTTTGCACTGTCACAGTTTTCAGTTAATAAATATTGCAAAGTTTCTGCGAAATCTTGTTGCAAAAGGAAGACAACAATTTCTGAGCAGAAAGCACACATCAGAGCTAACATATGGATAACAGTTGTAAAAATTTGTGAGCTAATAATAGGAGGTGACACAACTAATAACTGTTGAATGTTGGTTAGTAGATCATGACTACCAATTTGCATTAAACAATCATGATCATGCTGAAAGCATTCAACAAGCCCTGAGAAAGCTAGACAAATACTTTCTACAGATTTTTCATCTTGTCGGGTAAGCCATCCACTCAAAATGCTTAATGAATCCTGGACTAGACTAAATTCATGAGGTAATATGTTTTGACAACAATTTGCAATTATGGCAAGTGCAGTACGTTGTGCATTAATTGAAAAGAAATCCAAATGCATAAGACATGCTGAAATACCTTTTGCTTGCAAAATAGCTTTACTGTGCCATTTTGATAACATTTTCAAGGCAGTTAGTGCCTGTTCAGCTACATCTATACACTGTATGACCTGAACTTTATTCAAAAGAACAGGAACAGCTTCTACAACAACAGATGATGATCTAGGCAAGGCTTCTATTAAATAAGTTAATGCTCGACAAGCTTGATTCATTAACTCAAAATTATATTCCTTTAGCAAAAGATTTATCAGAAGAGGTACAATTTGTTTGACAGGAAATCCAATTAATGTGTCTTCATTTCCCATGACTAGCAATTGGCTGATTTCAATAAGCACCTGAAGCTGATGTTCATCATCTTCAGCAGCTTGTAATTCCTGAAGTAACTGTTGAGCACGACTGCTGGTGGCTGTTCCCATGGACTTGTGGAAAAGTTGCTGCATGCGACTTTCCAAAGCACCAAATAAACTAATCGGAATTCGTCTAGAATCCATTAAAGCCTGTAATCGGCCTATTTCCCCATCTATTGAATCAGAACTTCCTACAGCAGCTGCATTACTAGCTGAACTGAGGGCTTGAGCAGACTCACTATCTATATTATCAGGAATATAAATTCTTCGCGTTAAGAAAGGATTTGAAATTTCTTCAGCACTGGGTATATCTATTTCTTGCTTTACCGAAATGTTGTTAAATGCATTGCTTTGAGAACCACTAGAACTAGCAGCTGGTGGTTTGAAGTATGACTGTTGAGTAGAATTTCCATCTCTTAAATTGGATGTTTTACTAAACTTACACTGATCTTTAGATGATTCATCATCCTTTTCCACTTTAATTCTTAGAACATTATGAAATTCGGAAGTACCACTACTGCCAGGTCTACTTTCCAATGGGCTTTCAGAATTCTTATTATTTTGGCAATTTCTTGTTCTCTGCATTACAGATATCAGGCTCTTTTGGAAATCGCTGCTTGTTATAAGTTTACGATCTGAAATATTCTTTAAAATCTCGTATTTCTGCTTTCGAGCTTCATTTGACATCTCATTTTCATTACATGAAAAGCTGGCTAACTGCTGAGCAGAAGAAATTTCAGCCTGAGACAGCCTTGAACAAGCAAGAATAAAGTCCTCAACTGGGGGATTCATACCTGAATTATCATCTAAATTTAAATTACTTATCCTTTCATTAGAACCAGTCTCTGGCATATTAGATCTGGAATTATCACTTGTACTTGATGATGGAGAGGTACTACCTTTCGAGACACTTTCTGTTGGTTCTGCTCCTTGCCCAGAAAACAATTCATCATGGGAACCAGAAGTTTGGGCTTTATTTGCAGAAGTATCTTTCTCATCCCCCCTCCCTGAAGAGATATCACTAACATTATTCAACTCATTTTTAGAGCTGGTAGGAGCGTTGCTCATATTGGATATTTTGGCCTTTTTGGTACTAGATTTAGCTCTCTTCGCTACACTTTCTTTGGAACTTTCACCTGTCTTACGTTCTGAATTTAAAGGATGCTTCCTTTTCAAGCTTTCTTCAACAGGGGTTTGAGAAGAACAGTCCATGGAGCTGTCAACAAGATTAACAGATTGCGCTTGTTGCAGCCCAAGGCTTCTACTTTTTGAACGTGTGATAATAGGTGATCGAGTAACACTGTGTGCTGTAGTGCTTGATTTTCGTGATTTCTTGCTCACTTTATTTTCACTTGAAGTTGACCTCCTACTTCTCAAATACTTCGTAGATTCGTCGTGTGATCTTAGCAGTCGGGTAGAAATTTCCTTTCCACTAGGACATGGAGCAGCCATAGACTTTTTCGGCATAATCTATGATATCCTTCCAGGAGACTTTAGTAATATTCTATGCATTGTGGGACATTATGTTAAGACCTTTTGATAATAAAAAATGGGTGTAAGATGGCAAGTAACAGGCTTGAAATTTAAGCTGCAAGAAACAAAACAAAAAAATGAAAATTAATTAACATAAATGTACAACTATATCAACAGAAATTATTAAAGAATCAGAAAAAAAAAAAACTTGAAATTCTAAAGACATAATATAAAAAAAAAGTTCCTTAAGAAATTCTTAAACATTTTCACTAATAAGAGCCTATTTAATTAAAAACATTACAATTATAAAATTTTTCAAGGCTATAATTTCCGTACAAAATGGCACAAATTTATAACAATACATAGATTTTAGATTACATGGTTTGTTTGATCCAACATTAAACTCTACAATACTCTTTTTTCAGTTTCCCCCCCCCCCCCATTTGTATCCCATTCTAAAAATCGTAACTACAAGTTACATCACTTTTTTTTTTCTTTTTTGCCCAAGGTAGCATTTTAAATGCATTTCAGAAATTAAATACAAATAAACTACTTGAAGAAATTGAAGAACAGTGGATGAGGAGTTTCCAGGTTAAAAATCTAACTTTAGAGGCAACTTGAACATCAAGAACGCATAACTGGTAATTTGCATCAGGCTGTGATAAGAGAAAATATCTTTATATAAATAAAATGTTTCAAACTACTAAGATAGTTTCAAAAAAAAAAAAAAAAAAAAAAAAGAGTGCACATTTTTTAAAAATATCCTATGAATAGATTTTACATTAAGGTAACTTTCCTATTTTATTCCTTTTTTTAGTTCTTACAACTCCCCCCCCCCTCAAAAAAAATCAACTTGACTTCAAGTGAAACCTCCAATTTTTATTTTCATTTTTAAAATGAATAATAAATCCATTGTAATATTTTTTTAAAAAAGAACCTAGTCCTTATTAGATCCCAAAATATAGATGTAACACTAGAAAATTATTTAAAAAAATTAATATCAAATGAGAAAATAAAAAAAAAATGCTCAAAACTGAAAATATCCATCTATTTAAGCAGATAACAACTATACAAGACATCATAAGGGAAGATGTTGACAAGATACAGCAAAATCAGTTGTTAACAAAACTTTGGATGGAAGAACAAGTTCAAAATATAGGTCGCAGTTTTATTTCAAGGTCAGAACCAGCACCAGATCCACTAATCACTCTTGCAAATACAGATATTTTAACAAATCTCCAAATTTTGCAATCTACTCTACAAGGCCTTAGAAGAATGGCAGACACATTACAATCAAGTATAAATATTGTAAAAGCAAATTTGACAGATTTATCAAATGTAACAAGGTAAGTATGCTTGATTTTATCAAATCAAATGATGAAACAAAACTATAAACAAATATGAAAAATTGAATACCATAATTTCAAGTTTTAATCATCTGTGTAAATTAAGAAAAATAATAATAAAAAAAATAAAAGAAATGCCCAAAATTTTTTTAAAAAGAACCAATTCAATGACAGGGGAAGGAAGAAAAAAAAGCTGCTGGTTTAGTTGCAAATTCTAACATTCCAATTAAGAGTGGAGAGGGAAGTTTAAAAACCTTTATTTTATAAGAACAATTTTTAAAAATTTTTATTACATTAAATTTCTTTCAAAAATGATGTGATTAACCAAAAGGCAAAAGGTGGAAATCCAAAAAGCAACATGTGAAGGAACAACATGCAAAAATGATGAATTAAATAGTTAATGTAAAGAAAAAAAAAATTATCAAAACTATAGTCCAGTTGGCTTTTCTATTTATTTCAAAATCTTTATTAAAGTAGGAAATCAATAACATATGATTTTCTCAAAGTCACTCTAAGAAGTGTATTGTTCCGGACAAATTTAAATGCATACAGGACAATAAGTATGAGGGGAGAGCCAGTGCTTTATTATAAACATACATGACTAACATATTTTAGTAAACATTCCTTTTATGGTCTGTAAAATACCTCAAACATATTACTGGCTATTTTTTACAGATCTTTCATTGGCATGACTCAACAGGCATAGTTTGCTTTTGAGCACCAGTAATATCAGTACATAGAGCAGCTTTCTTTTGCTTACAAGATTTAGATGTTGAAAAAATTTCAGACCTAGGACCTCATTTTTTAAAAATAATTATTTCTCTGCAATTTAGCAGCTTTGACAGACATTTTATTTGCATTTTTTTTTTATTTTTTTTACACTAGCTTCTTTCTTTTTGACATTAGAACACCTGCTCTGTTGTTTCCTGCTCCTGAATTTATGCTTCAAAGAGATTACTGATCATTTTATCCTGATGATAATCATTTTACACAACTGAACTGCAGATTTCTTAAAAAACAAAAAAAGATAAAAAGAAAGAAAAAAAAAAGATAGGGATTATCATACAATTGTTTAAAACAATAATGCAGAAGCTTAAATTTATTTAAAATACAGAACAATGATTTTTTAAATTATAAAATTTCATAAAATCAACATGTTTCCATTCATGGAACTTAAGAAGGCAGGGTCATAATATTTGCCCCCTTCCTTTTATATAGTAACTAAATGAATAAACTGTATACCTAATTAAAAAAAATATTAAATCATTGAATTTTTTCTTTACAGATCTATATCTAAATATGAAAAAGAATCTTTAGTGAACAAATCCTATTTACAATCATCTTTACTAACACTCGCAGATGAGAAAGCTGATCCATTTCTTACTGGATGTTTAAGTCCACTAACAGGTAAATAGATATGTTTTGATTTATTCTTTTCCTCCATATATTATATTCTTTCCCTCACTCAGAATCAATACACTGACTGATTAAAGACAATTAAAATTACACAAAACAAAAAGCATAAAATAAAAACATAAAAGATTAATACTTGAAAATAAATTCTAGAAGCATAATCTTACAAATTTTAAATATATATATTAAAAAATTTTTATGCATATTAATTTTGGTTACATATAATAAAACTTAAAATCCTATATAATTAAATAGTAATCGCACATTTTTAAACTGGAATTTCTCGACTTGATATAGTTCTTTCTTATTTCAAATATATGTTCCACTTTCCTGCAGCTAACTTTTATTTTAATTAATTTTAAACTACTCATGTTTTATTTTACCTGGCTATTATTTGTAAAAAAAAAAATTCAAAATTGAAAGAAAATGTTAGATATTTAGAATGTTATGTAACTCATTTTTAACAATGTACAAAAATTTGAATGAAATAAGTATTGTTCAGCAAATACATGATCTATAGCTTTAGCAGGACTATAATTTTTTCAAGTCTTATGTAAGGCATTAAGTTCTAGGGAGAGAAAAAATAAAAATGAAACCATCTAATCTTAAAACTTGAAATATTTTCTTCTATAATCCAACAAAAATGCATTCATATCTACATGAATATATTATATTCTTATTGAATATAAAATATTCATATTATATTCAATAATTATAATATGAATATATGCATTCATATTATAATTATTCAATATATTTCAATTAATATCCAATGCATTATGATGCAAAATCCAGTTAGTAAAAAACTGGAACATTTGATCCACACTTTATAAATAGTTATACCAAAATTTAATTGAATTCAAAAGATGCTAAAAAAATACCACATGGTAGCATTCTACTTTAAAGATTTACTTATGCTTTATTTAAAAGAAATGCCTCCGAGACTAAAACTTCATTTAAACATGAAAACAAATATTACAATGAAACAAAATTGACATTTCATTTGACACTGATTGTATTGTCCACTTGTTAAAACATTAACCTTTGACTTTATAAAATATTCTCCATACAAAAACTAAATTTTGTGCAACAATCAGAGGATTTAGTTAAAAAATTAATGAATTTATATTTCTTTGCCTATTATAATTGCTTATGCCTATAAGTTCCATCATTTCAAATATTGCAGCAATAATTTATGATCATTTTATTATAAATATTTTTTTATGTAAAACTAATGCATTTTTAAAACATTGTAATATTACAATCAATTTTTAAAATATTACAGTAATATTGTAAATGAACCATATAGATTTGCATAATTTTATAGTAGAAAATGAATAAATTCTTAGAAAATATTACAATACAAGAATTAAAAAAAAAAAAAAATCTAAATTAGATTTTGAAAACAAATTTGCAAAAACTAATATTTATAAGATTAAAAAAAAATAAAAAGGTTTTAGTAAATTAAAAACAATGATAAACAAGCTTATTTGAAATTATACCATCAAATTGAAAAATGATTGACAAAAATACTTACTGCAACAATCAGTGCACTTATAGAGGCGTCAATTTATTCAGAACTTTCTCATTCATTTGTACTTTTAAGTATCGCTTCCTACAATAAAACAAAAAGTGTATATGAGTAACTAAAAATTCTAAATTACATAAGATTTATTATACGATTTTAATTACAAACACTCAAACTAACATCCTTTAATATATTCTAATTATTAAACAATATCAATAATCCATTTTAAAAATTATCAGATAAATACTATAAAATTAGCAAGAATGCATACTAATACTATCTAATATAAGAAAACACAATTATTTTATGTAATAATCATTAATATTGTAATCAATGCACACTTTTAGACATATATACATTATTTTTAATTACAGGAATGCTTTATTATAAAAATATTAACAAAATATTATTTATCAAAAGAAATATTAATATTTTAATATGAACAAAATAAATGTCTCTTTTGTTAAAAAAAAATGAAACAATATAATAAAGAGAAAAGAAGAAATTAACTATTAAAATGTTACATCATTAAAATTGAATATTCTTTATTAAAAAATCAAGTTCAATTATTGAAATACCAACAAATATAATATTTATTCCACCTTGTTTCAGTTAAAATATAAATATTCTTTAAATTGATTAAACTAAGACAACTCTACATTGAATTTTGAAGAATAAGAATTTCCATGCACAAGATAAAAATTAATTCTCTAAATATGTTAAAAAGAAACCCTTTAAATAAAATCTATTTCAACAATGCACCTTCATTTAAATGTTCACCAAAATTTAAAAACAAAAGAAGTTGAAATCTTATAATTACACAAATAAATAAAATTAATTTACTATTTAATTAAATTGTTAAAAAAATTAACTGAAGCCTCATTCCTCCAAGTTTAAAAATACAAAAAAGTAAAATAAATTATAAAAGAATAAATTGAAAAATTTACCAGATTTGCATATTTTATTACTAAGTTAAAAAAATTTAAAATATGAAAAAACAAAATTTAATTTAGCCAAATAGCAAATACATTATCAATAATAAAAGAAATAAAAAACTAGAATTAAAAATAAAAATTACATGTTTTAGTAGTAAATTAATTGCAGCACTACAATTATTTCTTATAGTGATTAAAAAATGACACCCATATTGAAAAACGGTACTTAATCGAACAGTTTTTTCTTCTTTTTTTTTTTACATCTTTATTTCCATCTGAATTAGAATAAAAATGCTTTTCTGTGTTGCATCAATTTAAAAAATTTCATTTTTTATGGCTATATTAGGTAAAAAGATAAAACATGATGCTTTAAAAATGTTAATTGTAGTTCTCTCTTGACAAAACAAACCTGCGCAAAAATAGTTCACTGGATTCCAGTCAAAAATCTATCAAATCTTAATAATAACTTGCTAAATGTTATTGCCGATATTTAAGCTTGGTGAACAAATGGACCTTATTAATGAAATAGTATAAAAAATAATGTAATTTTTAGTAATTTTCAATTTATAAATATTGTACTTTAATGCATTTAATATAATAAATCCATTAAATCATTCAACTAGTGCATTAATACATCAAAACTCCAAATAATTAAAAAGTAAATCATGCTATGAAGAACTTAAATCTTAAAATATATATATATATATATATATATATTAACTAATAAGTCCAGAGAGGGACTAATTATTATTAAATCATTTCCATTATTTGCAAAACATCTAATATAAACATAAATTGAAAAAAATTCAGCAACCACAGACATTTAACTTCAAACACAATCCAAAATATGGTAAATGTCTATTCCATTGATTTAATAATCACTTTCAGATCTTTTAGTTTTAAATATATAACATTTTCCCTACCTTTAAAGAGAGTTGTACTAATCAGAATAAGGAAAAATCAGATGTATAATAAAATGGACTTCAAAAATAAAAAAAAACTCTACTAATCCCCCTCCTTAATAAGACAAAATAATATAAAAATATTGGGAATCAACGAATAATCATAATTTTGAAATTAAATGAAATGTACTAGAATTATGTAGAATATTAAAAATAAGGGGAAAATTTATTACAACATTCTAGTATTTAAAAAAAAATTTAATGCAATAAACTTTTTTTTAGAATTTGTAGTGTTAAAAAAAATCATATGACTAAAGAATGGAGAAATACTTCCAACGAAAGTGAAATGACAAAAAGAATTCAAATATTCTGTCAAAGGAAGAAAATGTTTTATATGAAATTTATATCGCAGATATAATTTAACGTAAATTATTTAAGTGCAGGGGAAAAAAATCAAGCCATAAAACCGATTCAAATTAAACTTTTTGTATGCAATCAAACTAATGAAAATGAGGCAGAGGTGAATACCTGTGCGAATGAACACAGTAATTCAATAAAGACAAACGATTCCGAAAGAAATATACTAAAAAATTATTAAATATATTAGCATATAAATAACATTTAAAATCGGACATAAAGAAGACTTACAATACTTTAAAATTACATATTGAAAATTATAAGAAAACTCTAATAACTGACGTTCTTTTCCAAAAATTATGAATACGCAATCGACATCCATACAAAATCGAAACGAACGCAATTCTTTTTCCAATCTCAACTGAATCGCATCAAATGCCAAAATCGTTTGCTGCAACACAATAAAGAAAATAAACAAGCGAACCATGTGACCGGAATTTAACGTCACGTGCCGTTTGTCAATTTCCGGAACAAAGGCAAATTTTCATATTTCAAGAAATAAACCATCACAATTCAACATTTAAAAAAACTAATAGTCAAAACTAAAAAAAAATAGTAATAATAATCATAAATGTTCTCGCCATTTAAAATTAAGCTGATAGATAAAACAAAAATTCCGTATCAATACGGGAAAAATAAATAGCGAGAAAATAAAAGGTCTATGCATCCTCTAAGCAACTTATAATAAAGATCTTTACTTGTAACAAAGATGAATGCAACTGATTCATCTAAAGGTGAAGATTATAATTATGTATGTTATGCTCTATAGGTGTGAGACATTTGGCATTGACCTAGAGCTAACAAAGTCGGTACATTTGTACTTTGGCCCTTGAGCCCATTTTTTTTTTTTTTTGAAATTTTTATTAGAATAATTAAAAACTGCGCAAAATTTAGCAGCTTTTTTTCGTGATAACTTTCGAAAATTTTAATAACAAAATTATAAAATCATCTTAAAATTCAAAAAAATTCTTTAAAGACTAAACAATTTTTTTTGTTAATTTGTTTAACCCTTTTTTAGAAAATATTTTCCAAGAAAAATACAAAGAATTTAGAACAAATACTAAACGAATCACGAACGATAATACAAAAAACAAAAAATCTGGAAGAATACCTAAGTCACAGATAATTCATTAAATTTGCAGATATATAGATTCTTTTAAAGTCAAAATTAATACAAAAAATGAGACATGTAAAATAATGAAATTAAATTTGTATTTAACACAAATCACTATTGGTGGTGCAGATTTCAGGAAAGTAAACAATCAAGAAAAATTGCAAAATATTTAAAATTTATATTTAAATCACCATTAATAAAAAGAAAAGTAGTAAATTTTTCGACATTTTAAGTTAGATTAGAATGTTAAAAGGCTCAAAATAAAACACTGTATCCATTTTTATGAATTTTCAGAGAGTTAAGGAAAATGCATAGCAAAATGAAACTAATGACATAAGGCTTCTAAAATAATATAAATTATCAAAATTAAAAATATTTTGCTGAAGAAGCTATTAAGACTAAGTTACATAAAATATTTAATCGAAAACTTTAGTGACCATTAATCCTGACAAACCAACTGGTATCATAGGTGGCTAGTTCTAGAAGCATTAAATAATAGTTGCATTAGTTATAATGTAACTATTATTTTCTGTTAAAACAAAAAATGTTAAAGCTACAAGTTTATTCAATTCTGATATATATATTCTGTAACTAGAAGAGTTTTTTATTTCTAAAGTTATATCATTTCTGCATTTTGATAGTTATTCCTGTTGTCTTATTATTAACAAGTCAATTATTTATTGTTACTATTTTTTAGAAAATGCAATCATATTTTAATAATTATTATAGCGATTTTAAAAGTGATTAAGAAAAATCAGAACTTACTATTTATTCACTACTTAAACTTCTGCCTTTCTTTCAAAATTACTTTGATAAAAAATTTGAATATTCAAAAAAATTATGCACTAGTTAACAGCAGCTAAATTTGTATATTTTCTTTATTATTCTACTCATGGACAAATAAAACTTTCAAATATTATTAAAAAATTATGTTCTATATTTAAAAAAAAATGTTTTTACAATTAGAAGTTGTTAATTTTAGAAATAGTTTTATAGTTAGTTTTAGAAAATCATTTTTATGAATTCAACCTCCAACTGTAAAATAAAAAAATGCTGAAACTTAGGATTTTAGGCAAAGCAAATTATATATGCGAGTGTGTATGTGTGTGTGAATATAATTTTGCAAATGTGTTGCCAAAGAGAAGAAACTTTTGAAAATTTAACTATGATTTATTTCACTACGAGAGATATAATTAATAAAGAAGTGATGATAAACTTGCAGCAGCTCACATCGCAATGTAAGAACAAAGTGTCTAATCTAAGAACAAAATTTTTCCCGTCAGTGCTTTTTCTATAGTGTTCTAATAGAGATTTCTTTACTACATGTCAATTGGGCAATTGAATCTTGTGTAGCTTTGAAAAGTATGTGTGAATGTTAGGAACTTTTATCCTTTTGTTCCGAGTGAGGGGAATGAAAAAAAATCATTTATTTTCTAGAGTGTATGTTTGCATTTTTACATCTTAGATGCTTAAAGTGTTCAGTGCTTCATAATTTTTTCAGCAATTTGATTAAATAAAATGTGTAGAACTGTTATCTACAGCTCATAAAAAATCGGTTATTACAAGGGATTATATTTCCGGAATGATTAATACAGACTATATTTCAAATTAAAATGAAGCGAAACTATTTTTATTCCAAAACAAGCAACCCTTGTTGCCAATTTTTAAAGGATAAACTTGCAAAAACAAAGATTATTTCAGATTAGATCAGAATTTAGTTTAGTTATTTTGGGTTTTATGGCACAAGAGATATCTGGCTATGTTTCCTGAAACACATGGTTGAAGGTCAAAAGCATAGAGCAAAGTTCTAAAGGGTTAAAGCAAAATTTACAAAAAGAAATGAAGATAAAATTGTAGATTAGGTTTTATAGTAGAGGTTAATTACATTGGTTATTATATTAGTAGAGTTCAGATCGGCGATTTATGTCTTTCTACTATTGAAAATTGGCAATGTATTATGTTAGTACGCCTTTCAATTTTCAAGAATAGCTACAATCTTTCAATTGCAATTTAAAATCTTCCTACGGTCAAGAGAAGTTTTAAAAGAAATTTCTTAAATATTTTATAAAGTTTCGTAACATTAAAATTTTTAAAAATAGGTGTTAGAAAGGATTTATAGGTAACTAAACTTTTCTAAGCTTATATGCAAATACTAAAAAGATTCTAAAGTTTAGACTAATAATGTCTGAAATTAAAATAATAAGATTGAGCACTTACTAAAAATGTATAAAGTGGAGATTTTACTTTTGATGTTGCTGCGTATGTTCAACTGTTAACCGTTTTTGTTGGATGCATTTTTCTAAACTGATTATAAAGTTCGTAAATTGAAGGCTAAGATGTTTAAAGACTCATTACCTTAAAAGATTATCCCTAGACTTAATGGTACCACTGTATTGTGGGGTCTTGTTGTGAAAGATAGTTTTATACCATTTAAAAACTGAACGATTACAAATTAAATATCTATCCATTTTTAGTTTAATAATTCAGATGTTTAAATTATTGCATTCATTAATAAATAATTTTACTACTTTTATTTTTTTGGTTACATCTGTTAAAACATTTTAGTTCGGGATTAAACAGAACACTTAATTTTAGCAATATTAAATGCATTTTAATGAAAATACTCATTCATTTCCTAAATTTATGAAAAAATTCTGCATCCACTTATAATTTACAATTAAGAACAAAAACTGCATATTTTCTAGTCAAACTATTAATACTGATTTGATGGAATTACTTAAAAAAATTTTCTTCAGTATAATTTTATTAACAGTATATCCCAATTTTCATGACAAAGAGAAAAAATGATAAATATTTTGAAATAGAATCATAATATTTTCATTTTAACAAAATCTAGAAATATTTCCATTTTGCATAATCAACTTAATACATGATATCTTGATTTAAACAATTTTATCATTATTCAGCAAATAAAATTAATGAAACTTTTTTTTAAAATACTGAATATTGTTTTTAAATCTCATAGCCAAGTTTTTGTTTCTAATATATAATATTTTTACTTCTGAAGGCATAGCAACTTTCCAACCTTCATTCTCCCCACCCTCATGCTTCAATTTTTGAATACCTATTAACTCTTATCTCTCAAAAGAAGCTTCTGTAAAATAACTTAACCAATCATAATGTATGTATTATGATTGGTTAATTATATTTATAAAAAAGGTAAAATCAATTAGCTAAATCCAGTTTTTGTGGCTGGAGTGTTATTTTGCAACCTATTACAAAAATGAAGGCTGAGAAAGAATAAATAAACACTGCTGAAATTTCTAGGGAACCATGAACTTTCATATGAAGCAAAAATTGACCCACTAGTTAATACCGAGAACAAATCCTTTGATTTTAATCTTTTTAAATATAGCTATCCACACACCTTATATAGATATTGAGGATTTATATTAGCTTTAGAGTCAAACTACTTAATTCAATTAATAACAATTCAGGTTTTATTTATTATTTAAATAAAATATATTAAAATAAATAAATAAAAATATTAAAATAATTTTATAATAACTTGTGATGAAAGTTAACAATTACTTATCATAATAACCAACTTAAATCAATGGCAATTTCAATGTAATCCTTGAGCTTATTTCCTGAAATTGAATTAGATTCAAATTAAATTAAATAAATGAGATTCAAAATGAATATCAAGATTCAAATGAAAGCAAATAAAATCTGATTATCTATAGTACAGAAATACAATTACATAAAAATTTTGTTTAAATATAATAATGGTAGAATATTCTACAGGAAATTTTTTGATTATAAGCAATACTGTTCTTTCATTCTGTTATTTATGATAGAAACTGTTCAATTTTTTTTCTATTTAAGTATAACGTTTTAAGTATAAATAATTTTTTTTGTATTTAAGTATATAAATTTTATTTCTATTTAAGTCTATGATATATCTTAAAATAAAATCAGACACATTAAATAATAAAAATTCAAAATGTGTAAATTAAATTAAATTGCAATTTCTAAAAATTAAATATTTAAATAAATTGTAGAAATTATTAAGTTATAAAAAAATATAACATTCCAGAAACAATATATTAAAACATTTTAGGATTTAAAATCGGATAAAAAACACACAATAGTAAAATAGCATGCTGAAATCACAATTCCAAATATAAGCAACTAACAAGATTCTCTTTTGTAAGAGAGAGTTGGGAGGAGAAGGACGTATTTCATAATTTTTTTTACTTTATTAGTTTAGATTTAAGAAGAATGTAATTTATAAAAATCTAATAGTATGTTCTTTAATTTATTTTTAAAAATACAATAACAGCCAAAAACAAACAACTAAATTTTATTAGCACAGTTAAAAATATAAACATTTTTGTCCAAAACCTCCCTTATACAAGGGAGGAATGGGAAAAGGTTTGGGAAAATTAATAAATAATATATTTTGATATCCTTTTCATTCAATGATTCACAGAATGGACATGCCAAAGAGCTAATTTTGAAATCTTCCTTGGTGTTGCTACATCTTGAAAATTTTATTTTCTTTTGCAACCATTTCCAATTATTGCAATATATTAAATATATTTTTCTCTTTCAAAATGCTTTTTCTTCCATATGGTAGTTTTATATAATAAAATAAAATTATTCATTATTTCTAATTTAACATGCCAAATGTTTTAATAACTTAACTTCATCTTTTTATTACTTACTAGCTTTTATTACTTACTTACTGTTATTACTTACTGTCGTGATATTTTATTATGAACTAGCCACTTTTGACGACCAGCCGGTTCGCCAGTATTACCACTCGCTATAATTTTCAATTAAATATTTTAAATAACTGCTCTCTTAATAGATTCTCAAACAAAACATTTTTAATCTTCAAATTTTGATTGTCAACTTATACTGTTTAGATCGTTTTGTTCAATTTACTATATATATTTTGCTAATTTGTTGTCATTTCCGGCAAAACTTCAACTTTAATTTCAAATGTAAATGATGAAATTGCAATTAATATTAAGATATTTTTTTAAAAAAACCAAGCGTTTTATTTTATTTATCATCTTTATTGTTATTTATTAATTATTATTATTATTGAATGTGAGTATTGCAAACAGAATCGCTCGGTATTTAAGTCTTATGTTAACTACAAAATATTTTTCATAATTTATATAATATCTCAAACAATAATTCAACAAAAATATCTCAGATTCAGCATAAAATTCAGTTTTTAGTTTTGCTTTCAAAAGGATTGAAATGAAATCAATAATAATATTTTGTTCCTGCCTATAAATATATTAAAAAAATTATGAAGTCTTAAATTTAATGCAGTAAGGTATCATATTCTGGACATAAGAAATTTTAAATAAATGAATGAATGTTTCTATTTTCCACGATCAACTAAGACTTATTTATGAAGTTTTGAATGTTAAAAATTTAGAAAAACTCAACATTTTCATAATCTTAGGCCAATTAATCTTCAGAAACCTGCGGGCTGATTGGCGTATTTTCTTTGAAACAATCAATGGAAAATCTAAAATTATCTTTTTATTGAATAGTGATATTCAAATTTTCATAAACCAGTCAGTTTAAGTGATTGATTTAGTTGATTGGAAATTAACTCTTTTTATTTAAAATATTAGTGTTTCAAGAACATTTTGTTATTTGTGATTTCCACAGCAGAAGGTTTATGTAAAATGAAAAATTTGTTATTTATTAGAGCAATTATTGAATCGAGTTACATAAAATATAATCATTTTCCATTTAGACCATTTTAGCAGATCTGTGTCTTACTAAAGGTTTACAAATGAGCTGTGTGGCCCTGATTTGAATGGATATTCTGTTCATATTAAACAAAACTTGCCTTAAAATAAAACTGATTTATTGGATTAATAATATAGAGAGTGTAAAAGACCATAATATAATTTTTCTTAAATTTATTTTTTAGAAAAAATATTTTATACTTGTTTCATTTCCTACAGACATGTGCCGAAAATTATATTTTTGCAGATTTCTTTTCCAAAAAGATTTAATTTATTTTTAATTGGAGCTTTAATCAATGTGATGGCAACACTTAGAAAAAAGCTAATTTTTTCCCATAAATGCGAAATGTGCTCCTGCTGCTTAAATTTTATTTTTATTTTGTACGAAAAAAATTGTTGAAAAATAGTTAAAATATTTATTTAAAAATTGATTAAAAATAGAAATTTAATTTTAAGGTTAAAACATTGGTATCATTTAAAAGAAATTTTTGATCCTTAACTTCATGTAAAAATCTTTTTTGTGCGATAATATTTTCAGAAGTTATAGCAGAAACACGCCAAAATTTTCACATTCCCGGCCTCCAAGGTATACACGTGCCAAATTTGGTAGCTGTAGGTTGAATGGTCTGGCCTGTAGAGTGCCAACACACACACACATTGAGCTTTATTATAAGTATAGATGTAGATTTCTTTTATTATATTGTTTATTAACATTATTATATTTACAGTAGAATTTCCCTTACTGAAATTATGAGGTAAACATGATTTTATGTAGAAAATAACTTTTTTACATGAAATATTACAGAATGATACAGTATGAATTCACACTTTATAAGATAAAATTATTAACTAAAATTAAGAATAACAAAACATGTTGAGAGACATTAGTACTCCTTAGTAAATTTTAGTAAAAGAATACAATTTTATTTTGTGCTTTTTGTTTTAGTTAATAAGATGCCCAGCTTTTTTTTATTGCTGTTCATTATTGCTTTATATTAATATAACATAATAATGTATCCCAACTTATATATTTTAATAGATTTAGAATCATCAACGTGCTATTGCATTGTAATACAGAACAACTAAATTTATTACAAAGCATTTTTAAAAATAAAAAATTTTACTCACTAGCGTATTTAACTATTTAGAAAATGTATTGAAATGTAATTTAGCATGTCTCATTCCTCCCTAATTGATGTTATCCCATTCCTCCTACTGTACAATTTTCTATAAAATGGCATATCATAAACCATATTATATCTAAACCTAATTAGACTGTTAATTTATAAACACTGTATCTTTGAGTTCATTTTAATAATTTTTATTTTACAAATAAGATTGAAAAAAAAAAAGGATTTTTATATACTTCCAAGGCATGTAAATCATATTTTCTTTTTTAAATGCAAATGCTATTATAGCTGGTGTAACAATTAGAATCTAGCAAGGGGCTATAGTTGCTTTTCTTAATGTAGAAATTAGTAGATTATATTCTTTTGTTTAGACATAAATGCAACTGTCCAATTTCTTCCAACTGTTCCCTATCATCAGAATCCGAGCTTGAATTAATAAAGAACCAGGCATCTAAACATTTTTTCCCTACCATTCCTAAGTACATGGATCCCAAAGTATTTTTTAGTATTATCCTTAATTTGGAAAAAATATCACAATTAAATTTTTTAAAAATGGAATTTTACAGGAAGCTTTCAAAAGATTGCTCTCCGAAAGTAAATGTTTGAAATCAAATTTTTAAAAGTAATTAAAAATCATCCAAACAAGATGATGTCTGAGGCTTAATTCATCTCTTTTATTTTTAAAGTTTACTCTTAATTATACAGCTGTACACAAAAAAACATGTATATATTTTCTCAAAACATGTAAGTATAAATGCAATCACTAAAACAAAGAAAAATAGTTTGTAAAATATATAAAAGAATATTTTAATTATTATTATTGAATTTTAAGTGGCTTAAAAATGTCTTTTAAAAAAAATTATGCTCCAACATTAAAACTTCAAATAATTTTGAATCAAAAAATTTAATTAAAATTTTGAAAAATTCTCTTAGCTGGCAAGTACAGCTAAGAATTAACTACATGGTAAATGTAGAAGTTGTAAAACTAACAGTTTGTCTTCTAAATCAGTTTAATGTCCCCCTTTCTCATCATGCTCTTCGCAATTTATATCTAGTTTTTCAGTAAACATTATGCTGATTTTTTTTTTTTTTACTTTGTCTCACACATGATAGATTATGCAAAGAAAGGAAACACTCAAATAGGTAACTTCAGAAACATCAATATAAAGAGCAGTCAAAGCATATCTTTTCTTGTATTACTATTTATCATCTAGCAATAAGACAAATAACCTTCTAACATAAGTTATTTACTTTTCTGTAAGCATTAAGTCTTGGAACATTTCCCTTTCTATGGTTAATGTTATATTAGATGAAAGAGTATTTAAAGTATAATTTTTATCATAGATATCAAGTATTAATATTTAAAATTAAATTTATTTTTCAAAACACTATTTTTAGGGACATTAAGATCATAATTTGTTCCGCTTAAACAGATACAATCTAATAGCTTTCGGTACATTGTTAATTTGCATTATTACTAACAATTTATTAATTGCTATTCTATTTTTAAATAACAATGAATAAAATCACATGAATTAATAGCAGAGTTCTCAATATCAATTTTGTTAATAGTGATAAAATTATAAATTTATTTTTAAAAAACTGAACATATGGCCAGAAATTTTTTAAAAAAATGTTAAAATATCACTAATGCATGCAAATTTTACACAATGTGATAAAAAAAAAACTTTACTACAAAATGTAAATTATATTTACTATGAACCTCAAATATCCTTAGTTTTCATTAACTCTTGAGTTCTGATTCAGAATTATCTGAAACAGAATTCAGAAACATACACTCAGTAAAGGTTTTCTTTCAGGACAAACTGGTCTTAGCAGGATGTAAATTCTACTTAATAATTTGTTACAAATGGAATGCATAAAGCCAGAATTTTAAATCATTCTAGATATTGAACTATAAAAAAGTTTCATATAATCTACTTTTAAGACATTTTGGAGTTAAATAAACCACAAAGCAAATCCTATAAAAAATATGATAACAAAGAATTTTAATATAATTTATATGACATTAATACAATATTTATAATGCATATTTTGTAACCTAGTTGCAATAACTACACAACTAATTTTACTTTGCTTGAGTTATGCAGCTTATGGTTATTCAAGATTATATGTTTCAGAGTCAATAACCCTAGCTTTCAAAACATTTTTCTTTTTTTTAGATTACAGATAACTATTTGAATGATATCTAATAAATAACTTGAGTATGTTTTTTTATATGATAGAAATTTATTTATAATAAGTAGCAATCCATTATTTAATCAAAATCTTGTATGCTCTTTTAAATAACATTTCTAAATAAGATTTAAGGAGCCATTATTTCTGTAAATCACATGCAAAGGAATTATAATTCATTAAAAAAAGACAGTTCCAAAAAGTATTATATTTGAATTTTAAACAGTAATAATATATAAAATATTTACAATTTAATAAGCTTCCTTAAAATTACAATTATTGCAAAATATTATCAATGTGCATAAACTTTTTTTTCTACTTACTATTTATAAATATATATGAACTGTTCCAAATATGTAAGAGATCACATTTTAAGGTTATGCCCAGTAATTTAATACTTTAGGTAAAGAAATTAAGCAAAAACTACATAATAAAAATTAAAAACATATTAATCTTTCACATATGTTATTTCATACTATATTATACAGGATAATATATCACTATTTTCAATAACAGTAACTCTCACTTGTTAAAAATACAGAAATTATAATTTGCAAATAAGTTTGATTATAATTTGTAATAACAATGTTATAAAATAAACTGCATGCAAAGATATCAAATTAAAAAAGTTTTAAGCCTATCAGATTGTATCCTTCAGCAAAATTTAGTTTAATATATGTATATGTTTCATAAATTTTTAAAGAGAAATTTAAAACTTTTTCAATTTTTTTACAAAAGCAAACAATTAAAAAAAGCATTTATTTTATTGCATACTTTGAAAACCATACCATACATTACATATAAATACTTTAATAAAATAATCCCCTAAATTAAATTCAATACATCAATACATCTTCACTAAGAAAACAACAAAATATGGAAAAACTAACTAATAAAATCAAAATCCGTAGTAATTTCTAGAATTTACTCTTCAAAATTATCAATTCCACTGCATAATAACAAATACATAATTTTTTTTTATTTAATCTTAGCATTGACTTGTATCTTTACGATAATTGTCTAATTACCTTACAATAACCTGACTTTTAGAAGAAAAAATTTGTAACAGCATAGCATATAAAAAAAAATTTGCATTAAAAAAGGAACGAAATCAGGTGAAGTTCACGGTCTCCTCAACACATATAAATCATAAAGCTATGACAATTTAAAAAAAAAATCGAAACGCCAGACCTATTTCCGTTTTAGAAATAAAAAATGACTTACCAAAACGATAACACAAAAAAAAGAAAATCCCGATTAGTTAAATATTATGAAATACTACGTAACATGATTTTAATCTATTTATTTAAATAATGCATAATGAACAGTAGGTTATTATAACGGCAAATTTCACCAACAAGTCTCAACGAAGCATGGCCGAGATCTAGCTCGTATTGATTCAATTTTCGCAACGAGAAATAATATAAATACACGAACAATTGTGATTAAATAATTGAACTACCACCAAATATTGTTAGACTTATGCTATCATAACTACGCTATGAAAATTGAATTTGGTTTTTAATTAAAATGATATTTTTACTTATGGACATCGCTTGGAATACACCTCGGATAGAACTTCTAACATAATTGATTAATATCGCGATAGAAATCCAAACAAAATTGATTAACAATAAAACATAGGATTGAAAACGGAACGCATATTATTTTCTTCACAGAGTTTACTATCACATTTTTAAAAAAATCGTCTACCTTCTAAAAATTCACAAAGAAATGTATAGTCCTAATTGAAATCAAACGATAATAAAAGATTCTTTAAAAATAATGCATTCTATATAATAAGAAATAAATTAAATTCACTTTATAATTCTCCAAAATGCCCGTATTCAAAAACATATTGGCGATTCCACTAACACTTCTAATTAACACAAACAAAAGCTATACCATTTGTATGTTAGAAGTATACAAGTACTGTGTTAGTACATAACAATTCACCAAATGTTAAAAAAAGCAAAATTAAATCTCAATATTTTTTTACAGCTAATTTGTTTACAATATTATTTGTTATCAAATGTAAATAAAACAAATACATTACCACCAGCTTGTCTTCGCTCAGCGCAAAAAATATTTTATTTCATTATCATCGATCAAACATATTACACTCAAGCGAAAGAACAGCACAGACCCTACAAGCAACAACCAATTGAATTCCAACTAGACATAATACATATCTAAATTCCCTCTAGATAGTAGTCGATTTCCCTTTTCCCCTAAAAAATGAGCAAATCTAGTTCTTGTTTTCGGCAAAACAGTGAATAAAAGTTAAAACATAAATGGGAATGCTGAATAATGTAGTTTGCTAATAATAATTAACATGAAGGGAAATACTCAAATCGTTTATTGAAATCTAAACCTCTAGAGCTTTTCCTAAATTCTAAATAAATGGAGATAAAAACAATATTTTAGGATTCATTATAAGAATCGGAAAATTTCGAATTTAAAGTCTAATTTTATAAAAAAAAAAATTAAAATGAACAAATAAACGTGAAAATTGCAGCAAAATTAATATTTTCTTTTTAATTTAATAAGAAAAACTGTCAGCGTACGAGAGTGTGGAAAGAGTAAGTTGTTGGCATAGCGGCTAAAGAATTGCAACATTTTCGAAATCTTGAATATTTAAAATTTATGTTTGATTTTATTTCAGCGTACTTCATATCTGATGGTGTTGTTTTGTAAGATTCACTTTTCATTAATATAGTGGATCAGAACAAATGCAGGGTCCGTAAGAAAATACTGAAATCATGAAGAAGAGAACAGCAGATCCACTATTTCAAAATCATTTGCTATTAAATAATTAGAAAAATCTCATTGATATAAAATTTAGAAGATAGCTGTATTAAGTTAATTTTATCTTAATTTTCCTTCGTTTAGCTATTTTCGTTTCGCAATCTTGAGATTTGAAAAAAAAAAAATAGGCTCAATAATTTTGTAAGTGTTATAGATTCTCGACTATAGAACCCGAAATGATTGTTAGGTATAGTCAAAAGATATTTTTCCCGTTCTGAAATGAGGAATTCCTTATTTTGGTCAAGTATTGCAAGGAGAATGTTATATTCTTCAAACGTATCGCTACTTTAGTAGTACTACAATATTGTGCAATATTGTGGACATATTCAGCAATGATGCTGTGAATACCGAGAAATAGCAAATATCAGTAATATTATATAATAAATAGCAATTAATATCAATTTTTACTTAATAATTCATATCAATTTGAGATCTTATTCCAGAAAATTAATTGGAACAAATTTTTATTAATCGCTTAAAACACTATTGGAAATGTTACATTGAATGACCTTGAACAATAAATTTAAAACTATATTGTAAGCTCTAAGTTGATCAACCAGATGATTTTACAATATATTATGTATTTATTAATATGATATAATCCTTTACTATTCATTTTTATATGTTTTACCGGAAGAGAGCAGACAACATTTTTTTGATATCTTGATTATGATTTAAAAAAAAACAGTTTTTAATAAAATTTCTAAATTTTTAATAGATTTTCATTAATAAAACTAATCAATTACTTTTTATAAATAAATAAATTTGAATTTTAAAAAATTTGCTTTAATTTTCTTTTATCTAATAATGTGCGCTTACCTACCTTTTTTGTATTAGAATAATCAACCATTCATCAATGAGTAGCAAAATAACTTTTAAAAAATCTTCTACGATTTTTTTTTTCTATTTCTTCTTTTTCTTCTATTCTTTTAAAAAATCTTCTACAATTTTTTTTCCTATTTCTTCTATTTAGCCGATATTTTATACTAATATTTTTAATGTATACTTTGATGCTGTAAAATGTGCGTGATATTGTATTTTTTATAAATGCTTTTTTGAAAAGTGTTAATGTTACTTTTATTATTAGATATTTATTTATTTGCTTTTTCGTATTCGAAGAAAGCACCAAGAAAAAAATATTATAATCGCAAAAAAAAAGTTTATTTTGAGATTTTGATGAATCTCTACTTAAATAATTTTTAAAATTATATCCATGTGTGAACACGATTACGCAAAAATGCTTTGAACTAGATAGTCGAAATTTCATATGTAGTCTTTAATCCTGTAACTTCCAGACCGGCTCATCATGCCAACTATCAAACGACGGACGAAAATTGTTCATCCCCCCCCTTTTTTTTCAAGAAGATCGGTACTGTTGGGGAACAATCTTATCTTTTTAGCAATAGTTTTTTCCCCTGTAATTCTTGATTAATGTCTCCAATGAGACAATTTTTGTGTGAAAATGCCGAACTTACATTAAGC
Organism: Argiope aurantia; assembly: GCA_026543865.1. Lineage (NCBI taxonomy): Eukaryota > Metazoa > Arthropoda > Arachnida > Araneae > Araneidae > Argiope > Argiope aurantia. Next base: position 82,095 of record JAPMOR010077837.1, read on the forward strand.
TTTCTGCTTGCTAATTGATAAATATTCTTGTTAAAATGCCTGTATGTCAGAAAAAATCAAAAAATTGTTAATTTTAAAAGAATGGCGAACTAAATTCAAATTTTGGCGACGAAGATGTTGGATTCGATGCATCAAATTCTCTATAAGTTGTAAATCCTCTACTTTGTTTGATTCCATAATAATCTCAAACCAAATATTGGAAAATATATAAAAGATAATAAATAAGGATTTTTTTTAAAAAAACAACCTTTAGAACAATATAAAGTATTTTCCAATTTCTATTTTTGTTCTACGAACACCTGAAATATCTTAATAATGAATTCAATAATTCAAATGTTTATTCCTTAAAAAGTCTTATTGATCAATATAAAATGCCATGATTTTTTTTCTTTTGGTAAAATATGTTTGTAATAATTAAAAATATTTTTCAAAGTTCAGTTTTTTCCCCAATATCTGAAGCAGTTTTAAATATAAACGCTATTATTTATATGCTCATTCTTTCAAATTTTTTTAAAGATTATGTGGAACTTCTAATTGCATTTAAAAAACTTAATTCTTTAAGAAATGTTATTAAAATTTCCCGTTGATTAGAAAACTCAGGGTTAGATTGTTGTATTAACTAAAATTCCACATTTTTCTTTTCTTTGTGTCATTTACATTTTATGCTTATTAACAACTGTGTGTACCTAAAAAGGCATCCCAAAGGAAGGGATTTTGATTTGGTTCCTTTCAGTAACGTATCTACAATATTTGTAAATAATAAATGTCACCTTGTAAGAAAATATTTTTTTGAAGTAGACATTTTTTTGTCCTATGTTACTTTTTATTGTTATTTATCATTTTAAATTCTAAAATATTTAGTGAATTTTGGCATGCTTATTGTTGTAAAATTTTATTTTTTATACACCTACTTACAGTGGCTCAAAAAATTGAGAGTACACCTTACTTTTATTTGATAAATCCGACTTTCAATATAAATAACACATTGCCGTGAAGAGCAAATGTATTTTTATTCTTACCCATAACAAATGGTTTAATTTAGAGTAAAAATGAAGAAAAATTAACGTAAAACTTCTAAATTGAATAATTTCAGAAGCATTTTAAATAACCAACCATACTCAGATTTTTGAGTCAAGAAATTGAGAGTACACCAATGAAATTGTTGCAATATCTCGCATAGAAACAAAGTGTCACTGTGAAGTTGCATGTCTTTTGGCTTCTATAATGGTACCAATGGTATAATGGTACCAATTCGACCAATTTTTGGCTGTATCTGAAGGTATTTTATCCCATTCTTCTTGCAACACATGTTTTAAATAAGTTTTGTTTTTAATTTTGTGTTTTCAAACCAATTTTTCGAGTATGGCCCACGAATATTTTATGGCATTGATGTAGGGGTACTGTGGTGGTGTGTGTAACTGCTGTTTACAATGAAAAAGACATCACATTTTGACGTTATGAGCATTCTGTTTGGGTTCGTTGTCCTACTGAAAAATGAAATTTCCATCTAAACCCACATTTTTAGCACTTTCCTTTAGACTGCTGCGAAGTATATACAAGTAAACCATATGGTTTATAATGCCATCTATAAGAATTAAATTTCCGATCTGGGATGAAGCCATGCAACCTGAAATCACGATTTAGTCACCAACATGTTTACCTGTAGGACGTACATTTTTTGGATCCAAAGCAGTATTAGGCTTTCTCAGTACGATGACTGACACTGCCAGAAATGTTGAGTTTCCTTTCATTACTAAATATAAGTTTCTTTCAAAAATTATTGGTCTTCAGTTGAGGAGTGTTTGCAAACTTTAAAGGCTTTATCTGAATTTGCAAGCTGATGCGACTTTTATATCCAGCTTGTCTAATGGCATTTCGCACAGTTTCAGCACTTACACTTTTGCCTATGATTTGGGAAGTTTCTGCAGTAAATTGGAAGAACCATATAGTCGCAGCAATCTAAAGGAAAGTGTTAAAAATTTGATAGATAGAAAGATAGATTGGTTTAGATAGAAATTCCATTTTCTAACGGGACAACGATCCCAAACAGAATGCACGTAACCACAAAATATGGTGACTTTTTCATTGTAAACAGCACTTACACACACCACCACAATACCCCGACATCAATGCCATTGAATATTCGTGGGCCATACTCGAAAAGCTGGTTCAAAAACACAAAATTAGTAACAAAATCCATTTAAAATAAATCTTGCAAGAAAAATTGGATAAAATATCTTCAGACACAGCCAAAAATCGGTCGAATCGGTACCATGACGTTTAGAGGCCATTATAGGAGCCAAAAGACAAGCAACTTTATAGTGACACTTTGTTTCTATGCGAGATATTGCAACAATTTCATTGGTGTACTCTCAATTTTTTGAGGCAAAAATCTGCAAATGTTTATTTTAAATGCTTCTGAAATTTTTCAATTTAGAATTTTTTAGTTGATTTTTCTTTATTTGTACTCCAAATTAAACCATTTGTTATGGGTAAAAATAAAAACATGTTTTCACTTCTCGTAATGTGTTATTTATATTGGAAGTGGGATTTATCGAGTAAGTGTACTCTCAATTGTTTGAGCCACTGTATATTTTAATAGGTTTTCAGTATTGGAACTTTCTTCTATTTTAGATACTAATAAAATAAACCTGAGCAATTTCCCTGGAAATACATTTCTTTATGTTCAAATAACTTAAAATGCTCTTAAATTTTATTAAATATATAACAGTGAGTTACCTAGATGAGTAATATCTTGAAATGAGAAAAAGGCAACTCTTAAACTATTACATTTTTATAATATAGCAATGATTTTAAAACGGTGCCTGCATATTTATCAAAATTTAATTTTTTTTTCTGATCTAATTTGCCTTTTACTAAGCAATAAGTTATAATCATATACAAAAGTTAAAAAAAAAAAAAAACTAATCAGGAAGAGTTTAGATTTTAAAAATATAAGAATACAAGACCTCCCCCCCCAACAGTACGCAAATGATTATTTGTTAAAGATTAAGAGATGGGGATTTCTATTTTATTCCATTTCTGTTTTCAGCCGTTTTGAATTTTTAAAAAGTTTGTCGAAGAGTTCAAAGAACAGCGGGTTTCAGAGGATTAATCCAAATCTGTAGATTATATCCGAATTTGAACGAATTGCATTTATAGGAAGTCTGTCTATCAGTCCGAATGCAGAACGGAGTCTCAGAAAAATCGAAGTTTGAACTTTGTCCTTTGAATCATATATGACCAAATCAGAGATGCGATGAACTTATTGATCACAAACATATCAAATAGCGATTGAGCTGCTGGAAAGAGTATTTTTTTAAAAGAATAATTAACATATGTAGCACTTAAAAATTAATTAATATTTTAAAATTTAATCATGAAAATAAACAAAATTATAATTTAAAATATAATTTAGAATGACATTTGCCTGTATACCAAATATTAAATCATCATTTAATAGAGAGATGAGAAAAAAAAATTGGATTCCAAACTAACGAGTGATGAGAAAAATTAATAAGACATTTAAAAATATAAATTTATTAGAATATGATTAGTAATAATAATGAAAATGATAAGATGATTTATATATCTGTAAATAAATCATGTTGGAGGAGAAATTTATTCACAAAACCTTCAATGATGAAACAAAACCTCTGCTAAAAAAGATAAAAATGAATGCGTTTAGCATTAATCGGATCGCATTGTGCGTAGTAGATTTAATCGGAATCTTCCAAACGATTAAATCTACTACGCACAATTTCCAATTTTGAAATATGTTGCTATAAAAGCTTAGCATTTGCTTCTTGTAGCGGATGTTATGAGCGAACATCGAACCTGGGACCTTGTGGTTTGCAGCCGAGTAGCATGACCACAATACAAAAGCAATTGCTCCAGCAGAGTAGCTGTTAACTGACTTATAAGCTTTCACCACATTCTACTTCCCAACAGGTGAAATATAAACGTAGGAAATAATGTAATTATCATGAAATTCGTTTTAGAAAATTTAATGAAATTCTTGAGCCTTTCCCGTCTCTTTCATTTTTTTAAAAAAATGTTTTTGTCAGACTGTGAATCCAATAATTCATTGACGAAAAAAAGTGTCATGCCTGAAATTTATTAGGTACATTAAAATTGCAGATTTGTATCAATCCCCGTTGACTGGAAATCTGTCTGTACGTTTAAGTTAAAGTGCATTGAAAATAGCAAATAAATAGTATGTGGATAAAATTTAGCATGTAGTTTTATCAATAGAACTGAGGTTCTGTATAAGAGTGTTGAGGAAATCTATAAAAAAATTGATCGGCTGTGCTGTAATATTTCTGAACTGCTGAAATAGCTCGTGTGGTGCCTAAATAGGTATGGTTTTATAACCTTGTGGACGCTATAGAAATTAAGCAGGGTTCTAGCAATAAATTAAAATGATCAATTGGAGCCTGAGGTATTGAGTAATTGCTACAATAGTTTATTTATATTTGTGTGAGGAGTTATACGTTCAATTAACTGAATTTAAATTTAGGAAATTTCGAATCTCAGTATTCAAAAGCCTTGATAAACTATTTTTTCTAACATTTTTCGTTTTTAAAAGTTTGTTTAATGCCTTAAAAACAGAAATGCTTGATTATTATTTTTCCTTGAAACATCATAGTTTTAGAAATTGCATAAAAAAAATACCCTAATAAATCATATGTGCGTTTTTATGACGTGTTTGGAAAATAAGTAGACGCTTAAAAACACTGACTTAAAATTATTCAACTTATTAAAAAATTTTAAAATTTCCAGTTAAAATTTCTTATAAATCAGAATAATTTATTAATCTTTTGAGTTCCAATAGTACTTTCTAAATGAATTTTGGTTCAAGGCGTTAAATGATTTTAAGAAAATAAGGAACTGCAACTTTATTTCAATTATTATTTTTCCTTTATAATGCATTATGATGCATTAGCAACAAAAATATTTATTGTAAAGTTATCATCAAAATTATTATGCAAGGTATGCAAAGAGATGCATAAAATGCATAATTCATAAGATTCGTCAAAGGTATCATTCAATTTGAATTGATCAAAAATGAATATTTTACCAAAATAAATTATACATGTTTGTTAGTATTTTTGCTAATATTTCTGTAATAGTGCATGAAAAATTGAAAAAACGAATTAAAATATACAAAAAAATGAAAGCTTATTCACCGAAATACAAGATTTTTTTTTTATTATTTTGACAAACATTTCTACTGTTTATTTGAAAAGAAAAAATGGAAATTGAAGGGCAAATATTAAAATATTATCGTCTGCTATCTTATGAAATTATCGTCTGTAAATTCACGAAGGTGATTCAAACAACAGTTTCGTCATTTTCACAACTACTTTATATAAATTATCGTTTGTTACGCAAAATTAATTTATTGTCTTCTTTTGTTAGTAAAAATCACATAAAATTTTTTAAAGCAATACATTTTGTTTGGTGTTTGACGCTACTAGACGAAACCAGGAAGCCGAATTTGCTGATGCAATACAAAAAGCTGATTAGTTGTTTTGTCTATCTATTCAAATATCAAATACACGATATTCGAGAGATGAGCCTGATAATTACCGGATCATAGCTAGATGTGGAATCCATAGCGGAAAAAAATTTCTTGAGAACTGTTTATTCAAGCGTGTGATTTCTGAAACATAGTAAGTAAAAGCAAGCACGTTGAAATTACGTTTTTAGTATATCTATTTCAGTGTATCTGATTTTATGTTTTTTTTTCTGTTATTAACAAATGGAAAAAATGCTGGCTCGAAGCAAACAACAACAAAAAAAACAACAACATTTCAGTATATTTACGAATATAGTTCTCATGAAAAAGCTAAAAATTCTCTGAAAAAAGTGCCATTTCGAAAATGCTAAATGGTATTATGACAGCTACAATTATTGTTTCATAGAACACGAAAAAAACAAAACAAAAACTATTAATTTTTTGCCGTTGCATTCTTAATACGTTTCCATGGCGATCGTGTGATTGAATTCATATTTTTTTTGTCTCGTTTTCCAAATTTTGACATCCATTTTTGACAGCAGCTGCAGTTTTTAAAAAGTATAGCAAATAATATCTCATTTCCCAATCAATCATTGCTAGTGCATTTTGCATTTCCTTTCTTTCTTTTTTTTTAAGTCTTGTTTTCTAACTTTTGACATCTACGATATCTATAAAGCAAGTGTAATGTTAAAAAATTGTGACAGACTCCAAAAGCTTCATTTCCATTAATTTAATATGAAACAGAGAAAGAGGGAAAAAAAAAACAAAAACAGCTTAAATCAATTCATGCAGATTAGTTTTAACCCATTCAAACAAGTTTTTTTTGTTCAAAAATTTTTTTTTTCCTTCTCAGAATTTTTATGACTTTCTCTGATTACTGTAGGAAGTAATACAATAAAAAAAAAGAAAAAAAAAAAAGGCGAAATTCACGTTTTTAACGACAGCTTTTTTTCCTCTCTTCTGCTCGAAGTAGGGTGGTTCTCCCTCGTCGGGCCTCTTTCTTATCCCCCGAGGCACAGTTATGTGCTTCTAAGACAAAGGAAAGGGGTTGCTTCGTAACCATGACCTAATTTATAGGGAGAAAGTGTTATAGAAAATGTAAGGCTTCCTGTCTGTTTTCTTTTTGGGTTAAGAAAAGGGAATCTTCTGCTGACATACATATTTTTTTTAATATTTTACGACAGTATAAACTATAAATCATTAATTGCGAAACTGCCTGGAGGTAAAATACAGGCTTCTATGAAAAGTGTAAACAATTTTATTTGGGAGAAACAATAAATTTTCTGTTATTTTTCACTCATCTTTATTTTTTTCCCATCTGTATTTTTTTAAATATTTATTTTATCCTTCCTTTTTTTTTTATTCTGATATATATTTATTTATAAGGGAAGCTTTTTTTCCCCAATAAATTTTTATAAGGGGAGCTCTTATCTTTTCTTCTTTTTTAAGTATATATAATTGGTTTCTAATCGTTTCTAAGTGTTCTATCCGGGGCTTTTAAGTATATTGAAGTAATGTAACGGATTTTGTATTTAATTTGTTTAGACAGCAAAATAAATCAAATTCGCATTTTATAGTTTTTTTTTCTGGCCAGTTGGATGCTAAATTCGATACAGATGTACTACAATTTTGCTGTCAAGACCAAATACCAAATTTCATTTATCCAGCCTATTGAGTTTTTTTTAGTTATAGTGTTTGCATACACACGGGCGTAAAATTCCATGCATTCATACACGCATACAAATACAGAATCTATTAATAAAACTCCAATAAAAAGATTCTCCATTTGTCTTCTTGTTTGACCCAGATGTGAACATTATAAAACTCCGTTATTAAGAAATAATCTAATTTTAAATTTCAACATATTTTTAAATACAATTTAATAATTCATTTTATTTTAACAATTCTGTGAATATATATAGGTTTTTATTATTTTTTTTAAAGAATGTATCAAGGAAAAAAATGGCTAAAATAATAAATGCTGTGAAAAATGATTTGACAATTATTTCCTTACTTAAATATAATTTTTAATTATTATAATAGATTATAAGGAAATAATATATTTCAGAGAAAAATAGCACTGGAAAGTTTTTTTCCTATTGAACAAATGGAATATAACATAACCAGCTATACGCATAGATAATGTTATAATATATTAAGTAATTAATAAAGCTTTGATTAATATTTAATAATTTTATATAAACAGACATTGTAGCTATTTTATGGTTCATAGGATTTGTACATTTTGCAATGTTACTTATAATCGATTTGTGTGTAACTTTCTTCAGCCTATCGTTCTATGGCAGCTGTCTGGTCGGAAATCCGCTACGGCAGATGTACAATTTTGGATGCAACAATCCGTACAAAAAAAATTCTTCCTTTTTTTATTTCTTTTTTATTATAGCTTTGATATGTACCTTAACAGATATACTCACTCATAGTAAACCTTTAGATGGATTTGGTGTCAGTTTTACAGTTCTAATTTCAAATCCGTGTATCAGATTTCATGCATGTAACTGTTTGTGTTTTTGAATTATTGTGTTTATATACGCGAGGACAGAGAGACAGACTTCGCTGTGACAGATTCTGTTGATAGTAATCCACAAATTTGTTTCAAAGATCACTTGTATAATTTCACTAATATAGCTCTTTCTGTGTCTGAGTTATCAGACAGACGTAATTCTAATAATTTTACTTTATATTTCTTTATATTATATTGTTTTATATAAATTCTATAATTTTATACTGTATTTTTAAATATGAACGTTATGTGGTTAAAATATTTGCTTACATGAATTTAACGAAAGTATGTTTTAAAGTGGCAAGCAAAGAAATTATTTAATTTTAAGGAAATTTTAAAATGGCTCAATTTACATTTTTCTTATATATGAGGAAAGAGAGAAAGAAAAAAAAATGTCATAATAATAAAAAAAATTTACTTCAAGATTTTGAAGAACTCCTCATTTTACAAGACTAATGGTAAAAACATTATTAGCCTAATTGCCAATTAATTCGTATAAAAATACAAATCTATAAATTTTAAAATATTAGGATTGCAATGTGTCTTTACATTGAGTTATTAAAACATTATTCAATAAATTAAAATTAATTAATTCCATATTTATAATGTACTGGAATATTAATTATTCATTTAACTGATTGCATTATATTTCACTACGCAAATCCTGTAAGATAATAATTTTGTTTGTTATATTTGTTTATTGATTTATTGCTAGCTTGGAGTTAAGATTGTTTTTCCTTATAATTTATCATCGTAAGGAATTACTTTCATTTTAAAATAAAAAATTATTAATAAATGATTATTTTTAATTGTACACGAATTTTATTGCCTTAATTATTTTTACCATGATACACATATTAAAAAATAAATAAAAATGCATCTTTTCACAAAGCTGCTAAAATTTTAAATTAATAAACATGTTATTGATTTGTTTTCCTATAAAATTGATAAATGAGATTTCTTAATGCGCATTGCCTAGAATCGTAATAAATATAAATCCGCCATTGGACAGAATCTCCTTTTTCTACCTTTGTTATCAATGGACCTAATTAAGAACCATCCACATATTGTATGCCATCTTTTTCTCAGAAAGCAATCTTAAAAACACTAAGCTCCATATCAACTACACGTTTGCTATCTGACCATGTTTCTTTCCATCTGCAGTTTTGGAAGAGGAGAATTAAATTGATTACTTGTTTCCACTCTATAACTTTTTGATCTTCGATATCGTTGTAATTGATATTTTATATACCATTATCTGTTATAGCCCTTTTTTTCGATTTATACAATTATACTGATTTTTTTCATTACATTTCCTTTTAGAAGGTTCTCCTGACACAAGGCTTCCCAGAGATTGTTTCGAAGTGCAGAAAAACCTGAAAAATGAGACTGGGGTGTATCGAATACAGCCAGATTTCGCTAGGAGACCTATCTTCGTCTTCTGCGACATGGAAACAGATGGAGGCGGATGGACGGTAATTAACTGAAGCTTTATTCATTTTTTTTAACTCGGAGTAAATTTCATGATCTGTTTTTTTAAATAAAAATAATCTTCTCAAAAGAGATTTCTAATTTAAAAACTTTTTACCAAGCATATTATAATATACATCATATTAAATGAACTTTTTACTGTCTCGTGTACGTAGTATAGAGAAATATAGTAATCGTTAAATATTCAAACTTGAGATTTTGATGTATCTCCATGTCCTAGACATCTGTGAGTTAGAAAAACACATTTTTGAAAGATGTCTATCTGTCTATCTATTATAGCCTTAACATCTTGAGCTAGACGGTTGAAATTTGGCATATGATCTTTACACAAAATCTGAAAATTTCTATCAAATTTTGAGTAAACTCTGTTCAAAGGATTTTTTCGGTTATTCGAATATAAATTAATACGATATCTACAAAAAAGAAGGAAACTAGATGGTTAAAATCAGATACACAGATTTAACATTGATAGTGTAGGAAACTGTCAAATTTTGAGACAACACCAACAATGGGTCTGTACTTTCAGAAACATATTAAGGTGATATTTCGAAAAAGCAATGACTTAAATATATCAAATTAGTTAAGGCATTTTGTGAGTATAAGTGCATTTTTTTTTGTCAAATTTTTGTTTCAATCGATCGAGAAAAATATGCCTAAAGCAGATATTCGATTTTCGGATACTATTAACGCATGTCAGAGATTAATCGCCAAATGACTAGCCAAGGCTGACATGATAGATTCAATTAAAATGCAGAAGTCAAGCGAAAAGTTAATATTTATAACTATTGTATGCCAATGCCATGCAAGGCGTTCTCAGACATGACAAATTCATTGGAGTATGCGAGAAATTTTTGAGGAGACCACTCCCGTTGATTTAGATTTAACAGCTTTCAAATTATTGTTATATAGACAGCGTCCTAAGGAATCTTAAATAAAGGACCGATATAATCGGCATTGAATGATAAATGAATCTTTTGTACAACTCAGTTCTACCTGGAGTTACCTGTGTTTGCTGTCAACTGCGTTACTGATCCATGGTTAAAAATTACGAAGTTCTTTTCTAAATACTTTCACATTTCTTCAGTGTTGGAAGTTGTTATCTAATCTAGGCTTAACTGAACTAAAATTATCGTTTGAGATGTTAAAAAAACGATAACAATCCGCGATATAAAATGTGTTGGGGATAATAAAACGAGATTCTATTCTGTGAATTTCTATACTGAAGTTCTTGATGGAACAAAAATCAAGGGATTAATGAGCCATTATTAGTGCACGGGACGAAATATTATTTAAAGTTTAAAAATATTAATTTGTTTATTATGTGTTTTCAGAAATGTTTGTCAATTGCCTTTACTTTCGAGACGTGAAACATAAAGAATGAAACCATTGTAAAAATTGCAGCATTATAAATACACTTTTATTTTGTATCTTTTTTATATCAAGTTCTTTTCAGTATAAAAATGTCCTGAAAGAATGCCAATGGCGTAACGATGGTAAATAACATTAACTTTGATTTTTTCGCTCCATAGGTTTATAAAAAGTTTATAGTGTTAAGTTCGTGGCATTACATTTTGCTCCCCACATAATATTTCATTTAAAAAAAATGACATAGACTAAACTAATGTTTTGTCTTTTGGCTCTTCTTAAGACTTGTGCTGGGATATTTAACTTCCCTTGTTCCGCTATCGGTTGCTAAAGTGCTCTTTTGTCAAAAAACAAGAAAGGCCTAATTTATCTGGATTAATTCATTATGATTGTTGTAGAATACTAAATGGACTGTAGGTCTCACTTTTTCTATAAACATTCGACGAGTACTGGTTCGTTTTTTGAATGATTAAACTAATTTCTAGTCAACAATATTTAATTAACAATTCCATACTTTTCATTACAGAACGTTCACTATAGGACAACAACCACGAAACGAGACACGAACAAGAATAATAAAGAACAAAAATCAGAATTTATATAGAAGAATGACTGCCACAATTGGCGAACTATTATCTGACATGGCGATAATAACAATATTTTGGTTTTATATTTAACAATTGTAAAGAAGCGTTCACACGAGGCCAACTTTTGCGCGCAATAGAAGGCCACGCCTACTTTAGGAACATCACGTGACCATAAAGGGACAGTGGCAAATGGTTATCTTATCGGGACAACAACCATTTGTAACTGTGCCATTGCAGTTACGTGATATTCCAGAGGTAGGCGTGACTTTCAATTGCGCACAATAGTTGGCCTCGTGTGAACCCTGCTTAATGCTATGAAAATGTTGCATTACAGTTTCAACTGGGAACTACTAGTACAACTACAGTTTCACTTTAATAGGAAAGTGGACTGACTGTATTAGGCATTTTTTCAAATTATTTACTTAGGGTTGTGAAATTTTTTATGCTTGTATACCGAAGTATAAATACGCCAAATTTCTTTGAAGAACTTTCTAAAACAAAACATGCTATTTTTTTAAAAAAATAAAAGATGTACGTTTTTAAAAAATTTAAAAACATTCCAGGCGACATAATTTTAAATTTGTTTTAATTAATTTTTCTTTATTACCATATAAATTTATTTGGAACAAAATTGTGTATTGGTTTGCAATTCCCACGAAAAGTTCATTTAAAAATATATTTATGCAAATTTACTAAATTTTCAGAAGAATTTTTTTTTCTGAACTGAAATTGTCTTAACAATCTAAAAAAGCCTCGAAATATAAAATTCGTACCTTTTTTTCTTTTAATGCGTAACTAAAATATTTATTATCGATTTTATTTAATTTCCTCAAAAATTAAGATATCTGGACCATTTCAAAAATATTTAAATCTAATTATAATATCATTTTGAGAAAAGTAATTAAAATGTGTTTTTTTTTCTTTATGCTCTTCATATATACATTTTATTGAATAATATACTTTATGACACTATTTTAATTGAGTATAAACATATATTTTGGTGATGAAATGATAAAATAAAATTTCACGTTTTCGTCTATTTTTGCTTATTTTCCACTGTCCACTGTCCGCATAAGCACTTAAATTATTCATAGAAGCCGTTTGTAAACATAGTCTCCATATTTTAAGTATAAGATAAGAAAAATTGCCAGATTAAATTTATCTAAGTACTTACAAATCTTTTGAAATGCATTCTTCTCTCTTTGGTTATCAATGGCCTAGTGGATTAAAGCGAGGAGGATGAAATTGAGAAATTTTTTACCGAACGCTATCCTTGCAATGAGACAATCCGATTTGAAATTGGATCAAGAAATAGGATTGATACAGCGTTTCTATTTACGGGTTTAAATCACATATATTAAGTGATATTCTCATACAAAAATGCACAGGAAAATTGAAGGGAGATATTTCTCAGTTTTGTGAAAAACAAATAATCATTAAAAACAAGAGGTTAGTTTTGTTTAAAAATCAGAAATAAAGCACGATTTCCCACAACATTCACCTGGTATAATTTTAATTGGAAAATTTTTATTGAGGTTGTTTAACACAAAGATTTGTCCACGTGCTTTTTGTTTGACACAGAAAACAACCACCACCACAACAAAAATGAGTTTTAAACATTTAAAAATCACTCATTCTAAGATAGTATAAAGATTTTGGTAGTAAAAAAGCTTTGTCAGTTGAAAAATTGAAAAGCATTTAAAATTGAACAGTCTGCAAAGTTTCTCCAAAATGTTCTCGTAAATAACCTAAAAAAAGATGTTATGTCTCTTCCCTACTTGCATAAAAATTGGGAATTTTGGATAAAGCCATGAGCGCCGCAACTATTCAGATTTTTTTTGTTTTCAAAATCTCGCGTATGAGAGTTTGTGCTTAATAGTATAGTGAAGAAAAGAATATAGTTTTTTTTTGAAACCAAAATTGATACAGATCTATAACTTTAATAGCAAGATGCCGTACCAAATTTCATTCATCTACGTCATTGCTTTGTTTTAGTTATCGCACTTAATCTCAATTGAATGTTCAGAATAGCAAACGGGCAACAATTTAACGGATTTAATTAAAATTTTGATATTAATATAGGCTTTAAATGCTAAAAATAGCTGCCAAACTATATCCATCTAGCCTTTTCTATTTTATAGTTATCGTGTTCATATAAGTTTAGAAATATATGCAGACAAGCTTTCCTTGAATGGATATCGTTTAAAATTTAATAAAAATATGCAAATTTGGTGAAAAGAATGCGTACCAAATTTCATACGTCTAACTCAAAGCATTTTTAAGTTACCATGATCACTGACGAACAGATGTTATGCCAAAAAAAAGTGTTTTTCGAGCTCAGGCAGGTCTGAAACGTGATTTGTAAAAATCTCGTATTCGAATTTTTTGGCAAATACAATATTTTTTCTTTATATATTTCGTTTAACGATCAAGTAAAAAGAAGGCCCTAAAATGTTTGCTAAATATTGTTTTTTCCTGAAATATCTAAAAGTTTTATTTTTCAGCAACTGCTTTAACATTTAATTTTTAACGATAATAATAATAATAATTCCATAAATGCTGTCAGTTTCTTGCTTAATTCGAAAAATAATATTGTGTCCTCCCAAGATTAACAAAGCATTCGGCACTAGTCCAAATGCAAAAAAAAAAAAAAAAAAAATCTTTCACAAATTTTAAATAATTATTTGAGAACATTCACATTTCGCAATCGCCAACATTTATAAAAGCGATGGTTTTCGAGCAGCTCAAAATCAAAGGAGTTCTAAAATTTTTTCTCGACGCTAGAATTTTTTTTCGTGAAAAATCAGTTTAAACCGTTTAGAAACAATAACGTGAATATAAGATATTTTCTGCCTATGGATTTTGAGACTTCAAAAACCAAAACTTAAACAACATCATGTTCTCACATGATAAACAAAAACATTTAGAAGTTTTTTAAAAACATAAAATAATGTTCCGGTATTCTTCTATTTTCAAAATCAAAATTATTATTGCACCAGAATTCATTTTTTTCATTCACTAAGCAGGCATTTGTAATTAAATTAATTTTGAGAATAAAATTAGATATTTGAACCAGTTGAATCGGTTATTTTATATTATCGAACAACATCGAAGCTTCAAATATAATTTTTTTCAAGATTTGAGTCTTTTGATTCGAAATAGTTTCTAAACACATGAAAAACTTATCTAATTCGTGACTTGTACTTTTATTGTCTTCAGAATTTTGTTTCTCAGACTTTTGCAATCCCAGCTTATCGAGCTCGTAACTCTTTTTGTTGAACAGGTTTTCCAGAGACGAAAGGACGGTTCCATCGATTTCCTGAGACAGTGGAAAGACTACAAGTACGGATTTGGAAATATTGGAGGAGAGTTTTGGCTCGGTAAACCAGCTTGGTTCTTACATTTTTTAAAAATTCTTTTCTTCATAAATAGGAGTAAAAAATATAAGAACCGCCATAAAAGCTTTTTTCCATTAAAAATCGATGCAATATAAATGGAGTGTTTATATTTAAAGAATAAAATGTTTCTAATTTATATTATTCAAATTTTACACATCTTTGGTGGCCAGTTAGCTCGTCGAGATTAAACCTAGAATGCATGACCTTTTATTTTTTTTTCCAAAAAAAAATAAAAAAAATAAGTGCGTTTTTGAATAAATGCATATAATTTAAGAAAATTATTTAAAAAAAATGGTGATTTATTTTTTCTGGTGGAATTTTAACAAAACAATTAAAATGTGTCAATTGGCTATATCATGAATTAAACAATATCCCATGACACAAACCACATTATAAAAATTCTGCAATAAAAATAAAAACCCTTTTTTACCAATATATTTTTAAAAATCCAAAAAATATTTTCATAGCATTTTCGGTCATGTGGAACTTATAAATGGAAATAAAAACCTATAGCCAAATGGCAACTCGATGCGTGCCATGGTTGCCATGTCTATTCGATGCATGGTTAATGGCTGCTAAAAATTTCGATTTAATATTTTATGTAACTTGCTTTTAATGCCTTACTCAGCAAAATATTTAAAATTTCAAATTTTGATAGACACAAGCTCATATTATTTTTGAAGCTTTACAACATTTTGATCATTCTACTAAGTATTTCCCTAATTTTCTATCTATATCTTAATACGTCCAATTATATCGGAAAAAGCAACAGTATTTAAAAAAATCATTTCAAAAAAAGAATCATTATTGCCTGATTTTGAAGTTAACTTTTAAGTATAGCAAAATTTCAAACATTTTATTTAAAAGCATGCCTTATATTGAAATATACTCAACATGGCAAAATAAGCCGTATGTTTATAACTGGATTATCCACAATAGGCGAATGGAATAAAATATTAGTAGCAATAATGTAAACGATTTGAGTTTCAACAATGCAATATATTATTGAAAAGTGTGTTTAAAATATTTAAAAAAAATTATAGACAGAAAATTTGGTATAATTGGAAAGATAATTTTTCGAATTTCAAGGTAATATTAAAAATTATTTTTGTGCTGTAATATTTTCGGAAGTTAGTTTCACTGAAAAACCTAAAACATTTCGTTTGATTTTGAATTAAAATTCTAATTAAAATTCAAAAAAAGAATCGCTCTGAAGTGCACATTACCCTTCTAAAGTACATATGTGCCAAAATTTATGGCTCTAGCCTAAATTATCTGTAATCTACCTTATCAGTTATCTTATCTAATTAAGTGTATAGCACCAGTTTCCATAAAAAAATCTTTATTATTACTAGAGAATATATTTGCAAATGAGATTTTTTTATTATAATAAAAATGATTATGCTCTATGTTGTTATAAATAATTGGTAATCATACAATAACATACATTAAAATTCAGTATTGAAGAGAATTAATGTGGTGAATTACCCTTTTGCAGCTAAATTATCTTTCTCTTTATTAATTTCAAGCAAAAATCAGATGAATTGGATTGAAGTTATATTTAGCTAAATAATGAAATTAATTGAAAGTATATCATTAGCTTCAGTTTAAAATTTACAGCCATTTCAGGCATACGATCAGTGCGGTCGTCGCTATAAGCGCAAAAAAGCAAAAAGAAAAAAAAAAAGGGATAAAAATTAATGGATCTAGTCTATAAATTCTAAAAACTGAAATAAAATGCTCAGCGAAATAAAATTTTATTCTCCTTTAAATCTTTTATATAAAAATTATATCGTCCAAAATGATGTAAAGTAACATTAGTAGTACGAATATCTGCCATAATGTGAAAAACTCTGTTCTAGATATTTTTCTATATATACTTTTAATTTAAATATCAATAGAAAAGATTTCTTCTACATATTATTATGGTTTAGATATAAATAGAATAGACTTCCTTTAGATATTCCCCTGATCGAGGTATCTATGGAATATATATACTTTTGGTCTTAATATTAACAGAATAAATTTCTTCTATATATTCTTACGCTCTAAAATTAATAGAATAGCTTTCTTCTAGATATTCTTCTGATCGAGATATTTATCGAATATGTATATTTTTGATCTTAATATCAATAGAATAAATTTCTTCTAGATTGCTTCTGGTCTAAATATTAATAGAATAGAATTCTTCTAGATATTCTTCTAATCAAGATATTTATCGAATATATATACTTTTGGTCTTAAAGTCAATAGAATTAATTTCTTCTAGATATTCTTCTGGTCAAGATATTAATAAAACAGAGTTCTTCTGGATATTCTTCTGATCGAGATATTTATCAAATAGAATTCTTCTATATTCTTTTGTTCTAGATATTAATAAAATAGAATTATTCTAGATATTTTTTGATCAACTTATTAAGGAAATAAAATTATTCAAAACATTCTTTTGATTAAGATATTAACAGAATATTATTAGTTTTTGAATAGATGTTCTTTTGATAGAAATATTTTTCTAGAGTGTTTATTCTTAATGAGCTTTGAGTTTCCGATTTTGTTTACAATGTCTCCAACAGCCTCCATTTATAACTAAACAATTTTTGTTACAAATTTTGTAAAGGTAAATTTGACTTCTGAATTCGTGTGAAATTTCGAAAATTCAAATTCTTTTTTTTTTATAAAAAATGATAGTCTGTTTTGAAATTAAATTCTCAGCAAAATATATACATAAAAATATCAAAGTCAATTTATAGATGTCAACGCATTTAAAATTTATTGCACCTCTTTACATACAATATTTGATATCAGAATGCGGTTATCTTGAATTTGTTATGTCATTTTCGGTAATATGACAATTTCGGCAAAAATATTGTTACATATAGTGACATTTGAAATGTTACATATTATTGCCTAGGGGTAAATATAGCATTTGGCAGATATATTTAACTCAGTTCTTTGTAATTTATAATCATTGCTAAGGCAACTTTCAGTGACTACTGTCATTTGACCATTTAAAGAAGCTGGTTGAAAGTGGATGTGGGGAGGTTAAGTCATGGTATGACAATATATTTTCAGAATGAATTTACTGAGCAATGACTGTGGGTTCGTGGAAGTGCGTGTCCCTATTCATTAAGCAATGTAGCATTTAAATTTCTGATCAATATGGAAGCAATTTTTTGTTCCAATGTTAATTTATGTTGACAAGGCTGAATGATTTTAATGACTGTTTATGAATTCTACAGGAGATAATTGATTATCAATTCGCTCATCAGATTGCACGGAATTACAACCGTAAGAATATTTTCAATCTTCTTCCGTGATGTTTTGAAGAATTTAATTAGCATCGTTTTAACTTTTCCTTAAGCTGAATATAAAACAAACAATGAAACTTTTATTTATGACATTTTAAATCTATTATATGATTTTTCAGCACTACATTGCCAAACTGTTCATCTGTCTCTCTTGAAAAGAAGGAATCAACCGACGAAACCAAAAAATTAAATAAATAAAAATATTAAAACACCTGAAACTAGTATATAAATATAGTTGAATAAGAAAGAAACACCAATACAACTTTCTGCTCAATTGTAAACCTCTACTACATTGTTCCCACAAGATCGTGAGAAGATGAAACCATGGCCGTCTATTGCAAAGGCAGAGCTCTGCTTTCTATAAATAACCACATCGATTCTGACTTTCAGTGGCTACGGTAACAGCTGAATTTCCGGTAGAAATCTGCTGTTTGCGAATTGGATGATTCTTTAAAGATATGAGATAATCGTCTGAGATTATATTTAATGAAAATAAAATCTCAGACAATAGGAAAAATTTTACAGCTTTAATATCCTGTAAAAATAAAATAGTGAATTAAAAAAAGTTATTTAAAAAGTGTTTATTTACGAATACAATATGATACTATCGAGTATCAATATTGAATAGACTGCCACGACACAATATAGAAATCTTGTTCACAAATGTTGTAGTATGACTTAATAAAGCTTTTTTTTTTTTTTTTTTTTTTGCGGTTAAACTCTAAAGCTTTCTACAGTATAAAATAATAAAATTTTATCCCAAATATTGCAGGATGTTGCAGTTAGTCAGAATATACGATTAAACTTTTTGTAAACTGTAAACTTTAAAAATTTCAATCAGAATTAAAGGAGAAATTTCCTTAAAGTAAGTTTAATAATTTAGAAATTTAAAATGAATGGAACAGTGAAAAGTAATACTATTTCATTTGTATATTTAACACATTTTATAATTTTGTTTGAAAAAGAATTTATCATTCTTTCTCTCTCTCTGTTTGTGTATATGAAACAAATTTTTGAATTCTTTTGAAAACATTGCCAAAATATCTTACAAAAATAAGACAGAAATATATAAAAAAAAAACTGAAATCTGCTATCTCAAATTTCAAGTTATCATGTGAAGACATTATTTTTTAAGTCCCGTGATATCAATCCAACAGTATAAAAGGCACTGAGGTCGGAGTGTAAGATTATGTTACAACAGACCCCTTCCTGAAAATATCATTTTTTTTTTTTTTTACATTTTTACAGAGAATAATTATCTTTAAATTTTTTTTCTAGGGACCAGAATTTTTTTCCCTTGACAAACCAGTTTAAAAAGGTTTGAAACAGTCACGTGACTATCAGATAACGCATGTGTTGATATTTAAATTTTTTAAAAAAAATTTTAAATTTTTTTTTATTTCATGCCATTACCACAACTTTTTCTGGTGGTCAATTTTTTTTTCTTACGAAAATCCGGTTTAAATTGATTTAGAATGATCACGTGACTATGGTATTGCGCAGTCGTCAACTTTTTAGAAAAGCGTTTTTCTTCCTTCCTTCCTTTTTTTTATTTCAATATCCAATTTCCAATCCAATATCTTGAATTATCTCCATTAATTTGCAGATTCTGATTATTTTACCGCTATTATTAATGTAATAAAACTGTCATAAAGCACTCTAAATAATTTTTTGTAAAAACATCATTTTTACACTATTTTAAAATTCGCAAAATTAGTTTTTAGGGACATTAAATTTATGTCTTTATAACTTTTTCTTTAATTTTAATAACTTTTTCAAAATATTTTTTACAAAAATGCTTTTCATTTCAGTTTTATGTACATGTGCATAACAACGATATCAGATGCTTTTTTTTGTTCGCTTCATTGTTGCTATATTAAAAATTTTAAACAATAATGTGAAGTTTAAGGACACAAGTCTAAAATATAATCTTAATTAGATGTTTCAGATTAGAAGGTTAAACCTCATTTAACGATTTTTTCTAAAAATAAGGAATAGAGAATTCAAAACGCAGACAATATAATTAAATATGAGACTAGGTCTTCTTCTAGGATCTAAGTCTGTATCGCGCCATTTAATTTCAACTATCCCCCTTCTCCTATAGTAGCTTCACGCTTTCCAAACTGATGCATTAAAAAATATGAATTTCCTTAATATTATTAAAAATAATCCTTGCAGGGAAAAGAGAACTTCAATAACATCTTTAATGAATCGTTAGTAAGTTTCAGTAATCGTTTAATTAAATTATCAGTAAAAATCCGAATATAAAGCGAATGCGATTATAAGTCGCAAAATATACAATTAATTATGGATTCATAAATTTTGCTTATTGTTTACGTTTTTTTAATATAAGATTGTTGCAAAGATTAATGAGCCGAGTTCTGCAATTTTTATTATTTCATATTCAAACCGATTTTAGTTATTAATTTTGATTTGAGCTTTTGGGAACCTTATAAGTAGAGAAAATTTTACTGTAAGGAAAAAAGATTTTTATTGCTACTTAATATTTACATTTAAAGAGTAATACAAATAATATTTTTTTTCTATTTCTGAAAGACTCTAATAATGTGTATGAAGTTTTCTCCTACAATTTTCCGTTAGTTCATCTGTGACAATCAAATCCAAAATATTGTTAACAGGTTGGACGCTCATCTAGGTGGATACATTTTATGACTATATCATATTTAACTATAAATTAGAATTCCATAAAATGTAAAACAAAACATCCACTAACTATAAATTAAAATTCCATAAACATAAATAATACATCCACTAACTATAAATTAAAATTCCATAAAATATAAAATAAAACATCCACTAACTATAAATTAAAATTCCATAAAATATAAAATAAAGCATCCCTAACTATAAATTAAAATTCCATAAAATGTAAAACAAAACATCCATTAACTATAAATTAAAATTCCATAAAATATAAAACAAAACATCCACTAACTATAAATTAAAATTCCATAAAATATAAAACAAAAAATATTTTTATATATAATTTTATATAATATAGAATTATATAAAGCATAAAATAGAAAATTAAAATTTAAGTAAAATTCTCTTTCTTAACGAACACCTATTACATGAATTGCAAAATTAGTAGTTGTAGAATTTAGAATCCGTCTTTTAGAGGGGTGTGAACTATTAATTCTTTCATGTATCCCGCATCAGGTACAAGTAATTTGCATATTGTACACCTATCTAAAAGCATTATCTTGTAACATATCCACACCATTTAGCTTTTGATTTTTATTTGATTTAGTCCTAAGTCAATCTTGATTTACTCTTAGTGACAATATATTTTTTAGGAAATGAAAATCTGTACCTGATCACACATCAGGATCTTTACGAACTGAGAGTTGACCTGGAAGATTTCGATGGTGGAAAGGGATTTGCTTTGTATGATGGCTTTGCAGTCGGAAGTGAGAAAGAAAAGTATATGCTGAAATTTGTAGGCCCTTTCAAAGCGGGAGACGCAGGTAAGTATTGATTTATAACATGATTCATCAATTATTTTACACTAGCCGCTTTTGGCCATCAACTTATACCCCAGAGATTACGATTGTGTTTGATTTCAGTTCGACTCCTGCATGACTCGATATTAGTGGTTAATTCAGGACAGGGCTGGATATTTTGACGCTTTAGGCAATTTACAGCCTTATTAGGCTCTTTTTAACAAAACGATAATTTTAGTTTCAAATTTCTGCTCAATTTTAATATGTTTAGGATTTATTTTAAGTTGATATTTGTTATTTTATTAACTCTAACAATACCACTCAACGAAACTACTGAGTTTACCTGAGTCGCCTGGATATGTTTGCCGAATTCTTTCCTCCTTTCTTTAAGTGTGATGAGATGAATATCCTTGGCCTATGCTTTATTCGGTAGAGACGCTCGCCTAGATGGTTTGGAAGTTTTTAAAGAATATTCAAAGGATGTATACATTTGCCTAATAGTATCAACTAGGTAGACACCTCTTTTTGTATAACAAACCCTTAAAAACACCATATATCGCCGTCCCGTTTTTAACCAGTTGAGTGGGCAATTTTCTTTATCTTTAAATGAGAAACTCGGACATTGAAATATTTCGGGAGTATAAGAGAAATCTTAATAACAAGGTTAATTTTGTAACTATGTACATGTTTTTGCTTTCCTGTTATGATTCCAGATTGCCCAGCATCAACATTTGTACATTGTATATTATTGAAATGTGCAATATTATTTAATATACAATATTGAAACAAAATAATACAATATTGAAATACAATTATACAATATTAAAATATACAAAATCCACGTATATTATGTTTGTTTCTTATTAATATTTAATAACTGAACGGATATGATGAGATATAGGAACCTGACTTATAATACTTGATAAAGTGTTATTCATTATCTTAATATTTTATCATTTTCAAAATTTGTTTATTATATATTTTACAATTAAAAAAATAAAGTTTCTTAACCGATTTACTTACGGCCCCCTCTCAATCTAGCGGTACTTGGCAGCTGCCTAGTGGGCCTAGTTTGGAAATACGCCATTGTTTTGTGGTACTTTAAAATAAGAAATTATTAAAATTCTTTTATTTCAAGAGACAGATATAGTAGGACCTTGAAAGAGAGAATAAATTCCACGCTGTCAAACCTCTTGAGCAACCTTGGCATTCACACTTGAACAGGAAAGCAGACCCACTCTTAACTCGTTACCGTAAGCATACCAGATTCACGCGTCTTCATATTTTTCTAGGAGAACAGTTATCAGTAGGCTTGCAGTGCATCTACTATATGTGTGTACTCCGTATATTATCAGAATGCACAGATTTCAATGTCCAATGTTCCCAATTTTTTCAAATTCTATCAATTCAATTGTTACTTCTTTCTGAGACAATGTCACTTTCTTATATTTTTAATGTTGTTCATTTTTTTCCAGTTATTTAGAATGTATTAATTTTTTTTTAGTGAGTGATAATAGTTCCGATTTCTCGCGAAGGACGTCAGAATCAGGCCAACATGGTCCAAAAATTCAGCTTTCTTGGATAGCTACGAGAAATAGTAACAAACGGTTTTTAGGGTTGCAATAAAATTGATCCGAATTGCCATTTTTGGCGAGAAATTGTTCCCGATAATTCAATTTCAGCAAACAAACATTATTCTTAAGTCATACTTAGAATTCCTTTTTACGTTTGTCGTTCTATCCGATTTAATTATCCTTTCATATTGATAAATCTTTCACATTTTGTTTGGTGCAGCCTACTCAATTTAACAACTCTTGCACCAGGAAAGCAGTGGGATGGTCCTAACGAAACTTTCTCTTATACTCTATAATAAAAGTATTCTTGCCGCCTCCCCCCAAACTTAATTACTGACCTTGGGCGAGACCATGAATGCCACGAGTGCTCAGATTTTTAATTTTGGAGTCCCGCATATGAGAATTCGCAATATTATAATAAAGAAAACGGGTAATTGTGGCGAACCAGTGTTATGAAAGAGCCCATTAAAGTGTAATCTTTGGCAATTAATCATTGGGATGTAATTAATATACAAGTACCAGGAAACCAAATATGTATTTTGGGTACATATTCTTGATTGATTAAAATTCAAGCCTGTCACAGAAATTAAGCTGTAGTCACAAGAAAACATACCAAATTTCATTTATTTAGCCATTGCACTTTTGAGTTATCCTGTCTATATTTGGGCAGAAGTACAAACTGACAGACGGTCAACTCATTGTCAGATTTGGTTCTAAATTTGATGCACTTTTACAGTTTAGATGTTATTCTATATACTAATTTTATTCACCTTGATTTGCTCCCCGGTTGATAGTAAGTTCTTGAAAATTCATGACTTGTACTAGTACTAGTACTTGAGAGTTCATGAATCTTGTACTCGGATAGATAGACTTCCTTAGAATGGATTTCGTTCAAAATTTCATTGAAATCTAAATATTTGGTATTTTTATATACCGAATTTTATCCATCTGGCTTGAATTCTATCAAGTTTTTGAACTATTGTGTTTGCAAGTAGACAGGCATAATTCTGAAAATGCATTTTTTGGACTCAGTGAGAGTTGAAACGTAGATGATTGCAATAGAAACGTAATATAGATTGTGTAGAAATGATTGCAATATTTCCCTTTACATACTTTGATATTTCCGAAGTATCATTTAATAAATTAGAAGTTTTACTTATAGTAAAATTTAATTAAATAAAATAATTCAACAAAAATTAGTGTTAATATGAATGCTAATAAGAGGTAATTAATAGATAGAATTTTCATTCATTAATGAAAAATGATTACTCTTGGGAAAAAAAAAACGGCGATTAAATGCTTACAACAACAAGGAAAACAGTTTGAATTTCTTTTCAACAATGCAAAATATTGTTGAAAATTATGAGTGAAAAATATATTTAAAAAATTGTCGAAATAAATTTTTTTAAAGATTGCTCAGTAAATAGCATTGAAAATATAACTTCTTTGAATTTTAAGATTTCTCAAAATTTGGCAGATAGTTACTTCTTGATTAGTAAATGTTCATCATAAAAAAACTTTACAAAATTTTAATGATATATTTTACTAAAAATTAATCAACATTTTAACCCCTTATCTGTTTGATTTTCTTTACTAAGATGACACCTTCTATTTTGGGCATATTTTTTTAGATAGAAAGTTAGATAGAATGAGTTAGAACGTTGTTAAGCGTGTATGAAGAATACTGCAGACTCCGTGGTTCTGTGAATACACTTACGATTTAGATCTATTTACAGAGCGCAGCAACATCTATTCATTGTGCTAGATAATCCTTCTATACACCATGATTGGAATGTGATCCTTTTTGGAGAGTTAAGTTTGGGAATTTATCAAGTAAAATGAAATATTTTATCTTATCAATGAATATTATTCACACCATTACATTGAAAAGCCTTATCTAAACTTACAAATTCTTGGAAAAACAGATTAACCCCTGTAAAGCGGTTTTGTTCCCCATTATTCTTTCAAACTTCTAAAAATTGAGTATTTCATTAATTTTAATATAATACCTATATGATTTAGGTAATGAATTTTACGGAAAACTTAAATAATAAAATATATATAAATTCTTTATACATTTTTGGGAACTTAAAAGAAAATTTAAATCTTATACTTTTACAATAAAAGTAGATAAACTCCTGCAAAGGTTCTTGGGGGGTATATATGTTTTATGCCTCCTCTTTCATCTCTCCAACATTCAAAACATATATTTTTATAAATTTTAATATAATATCTATATGATTTAAGTAATGAGTCTTATGAAAAACTTAAATAATAAGACATTTAACTGCAAATGACACAAGATTTGAGAGCTATCAAGCTTTAAAATAGCATTATTTTAAAATATTAGCTTTTCTTTCATAAATTTCTTAGCTTTGGATTAGTATATTTTTGATAATAATAATCTTAAAATTCTTTAAGTAATTTTTGAAGGGTACAATGTTATTTAAGTAAGAAAATGTTAGGTCTTAGTTAAAACATATATGAGCCTCTAGCCACCTTTGGTGACCAACTGTTTTACCGCGATATTAACAGCTTTGATAATATCAGTCAACTTTGAGAAACTATCGTATCATTACAATCAAATTATTACAATAAATTTATTTTCAAAATAGACATAGAACATACTTATTGGTTAAATATATGCGTAAAATAATGCACTTAACTGATGAATGAAATTTACGAAACCCTTCCGTTACTATGCCAGGGGCTATGCTAGAATTTCCTACCACGAAGATTGAACATGGTGGGTTAGCGACCTTTGATGATGTATTCATGGGGTAATCAGTTTTCAAATGAAATAAGAATTGACAGGTTTGAACCAGTGGTCTGAGCTGCGAAACTCTATCGTGATTTTTTTTTATTCCTACAGAGGATATACAGTCAAGCAGTGATTTTGTGATTTATATGTAAAATGAGACCTTTGGGAAAGAGAAGGGGACCATTGATAACTCACTTAAGTATCAGAAGTTTTCAAAGGTGCTGTGGTTGTGATTGGGGAACTCTATTAAGTCCCCCCCCCACTTAAAGTGTGTATAGTAAAGAAGTCAGTTTCTGATTTTTCTAAAAAATGGGCTATATCGAAAACAGTCTATCATCGATGACATGCGTGGAAGTTATAACCTTTTAAATAAAGCTAAAATTAGTGAAATTGGACCGGTAGTTGAGGCTGGAGAACTAGTTCATAGATAGTCACCGTTATTTTAAATATACGAATTGGCTCGCGGCTTTTTAAGTACATCATATCAGAAAAAATTGACTTGTAAGAAAAACTGTCTGTTTTACTAATAATACTTCTCTTTTTTTATTTAAAGGTGACGGCATGACGTACCACGCATCGATTCCTTTTTCAACTATCGATATAGATCACGACTTTTGGGAAGGAGGCCACTGTGCCAAAGATCACACAGGTGGTTGGTGGTACAATCAGTGCGAAGCTAGCAACTTGAATGGTAAATACCTGAACGGCCTCAATCCCCATGAATATCAGGGGGTCTACTGGCATGAATGGCATGGCCCAAGCTATTCCTTGATGTCTACCAAGATGATGATCAGACCAAAATTTAGGGAAGTAGCCAAACCTACGTCCGAAGTCCAAGAGATACATTCACATACTGAGAATTCAAAGGAATAATTTTTAGTCATTTGGCGCTAAAAATTATTGCCAAAGCAGTCAAAGAATAACTTACTTTCCTTTATAGCGCAAATGGACATTTAAGTTAAAGTGAGTTGAAATCTATAAGTCAGTATCGCGTCATATCGCCAAAAGATGCTTAGTTGCCAATGTCATAACACAAAATTGCATTGGCGATTTGCGTCCATTGAAGCGATACTAATCATATTTAATCTTTGATACACGGCATATGCATTTAGAACGACGTTATGTTTGTTTTATTTAATGAAAAAGATAATAAAGTTATTAATTTTTAAATACATCTCTAATGAAAGTTATATTATTATGGTTGATTGATATTTTATTATGGTTGGAGATAGACTTGAAAGAATAAAATATGTAACTTTTATTGCCATCGAAAATGATTAGCAAGGATTTTTTTTTGAAAAATGGCAGGATGCAATTTTTTTGCTTTACAACATTTTAAATATCCAGTGAAATTTTTTTGTGCATTTTATTTTTTTCAAGTTGTACTTATTTTGTTTTTTTGTGACAATAAATTTTTTTTAATCTAAAATTTTGTTTGTCTTCTATTTTATTTATTTTCATTTATTTTATTTATTAAAACCAGTTAAACTTTTTCATTTATTTTCAGATAATTTATCTCTCTCTATCACACACACACACACACACACACACACACACACACACACACACACACACACGCACACACACACACACACACACACACACACACACACACCTAATAAACAGCAGAGTCTAATTCAACCAAATTTTGCTCATTTATTATACAAGATACAAGAAAGATTACTGTCAAATGTAAGAACTATAAAAATTATTTCACAAAAATTATAAGAACTAATAATAATATTAAATATCCAAAAAGTAATTAAATAGTTAGTTAATTCGAAATTACCAAAAAATTGTGTCTTTTTTTACCTTGAATTATTTTATCATTATTTTTAAAAATTCCTCTTTTATTTTAATATGTGTTTTGACAATGATTTTATTCGTCTTATAGTAATGATATAACCCTGCTTAAAACTACGCTTAAGTGAAACGAAGACCACTTTTCTTACAATTCAACAATAGTGAACAAAATGTGCATTGCCCATATAGAGAATATTAATAATTCAAAGAGAAAATCAGTTGTTGGAAGCTTTTATAAATCGTCTGGTTAGATTGACATGAGGATTTGATTTAAAAGCAGACGATAAAAGATGATAAAGATTTCAAACAATAAAATTTTTTCGCTTTTAATGTTTTATAAATTTCAGCTTGTTGTTTAGTTTTGCTTTAAAAATATTATGCATGAGAAAGGATTTTAATCCTGTGTGATATCGGCTATATTAACTAGTGATCAGATAAAATGACAGCTGAGGAAAGGATAACCATTTAAAAAAATAGAATCATTAAAGGATAGTTAATGAAATTGTTATAATTTAATTTTAAGATAGTATAATAGCCAATTTCTACGGATCTTAACGATTTCTTTAAAAATACATTACCAGTAAACACCAGTGCTAAAAGATGATAGAACAATATTGAAAGACCATTCCTAAAAATCGCAAATTATTGTGTTAAATTTAATGTTTTTTTCGGAAAAGGCACTCTCTAGTGGACATTTTGGAATTTTTTTTTTCCGAAATTCCGTGAGAGCATCTTGTGTTTTTTAGACTGTATATCAAATTTCGTTGCAACCCGTTCACCCGTTTGCGTTGTAGATGCTGTTTATAAGGGAGGTTTAATTATAACCACCTTGTATTTTATCATTCATAAATTTTTGATTTTTTCGTTTATTTGGCAAGTAAGTTTTTTAATTGACCTGCTTGCGATCCCTCCACAGCCTCAGTTCCTAGGCGACTGCCTATTCAGAAATTCGCCACTAATTAGAGTGAAGATAAGAGAATATATCTAATGATTAGATCTGCGACTGACTACTGAGTCAAATGATTAGCCTCGAATTTGGATATAGATTAAGAAAGATTTCTAATTTGAAAACTCAATTGTTCCAGAAATATGATTTTTTAAAATTTTATATTCTTAATGTTTAAACATTTTTTTTAATAAAATTGTTTGAATTTTGTTTCTACGTCCATTTTTTTCAGAAGTTACACCGATTTTTATATTAGCATTTATATATGTCTTCATGCTATTTTACATTTGTAAATACCGTTTCCCAAATTCTAAATCTTTGGTAGAATTTTCTTACGAAAAACCTCGTAAATTAAAATCTAATGCATATATATTATAATTCAAATTTGATATAATAATTTCTCAATATGTACTATTGTTCCTTAGCAAGGGAATAAATAATCTATTCATTTAGAAATATTTTATAGATGCTTTAATGCTCTCCAATATGAAAAAAGATTAAACATTTCATGTAATTTAGTAGTTGAATCCGAATATTTAATGAGTGGATATAAAGAAGTTAACTTTTTTTGTTCAAGAACTAGATAATACATTTCTTAAGCTATCTGAAAAATTTTAACCTCTTCAAGCCCTTGGCCACACATGTGAACGTTTAATTTTTTATCATTATAATTCCTGTCTATAATAAAAAGAACCAACATTTGATGATAACTTAGTGTTGTTTCTAATGGCGCTTATCATAGCCAAGTCCGCTGATGAAGTCAGCTATTTTAAGCCGAGAGAGCGTCTCTTGTTTTTCAGTAGCGCCATCTAGGGCTAAGAGTACGTCTAACTACTCATGCATCACAACTCTTTTTAAGGGGTGGACTTCATTCATACGTTTCATTCACTCATTCACAGATCGTAATTTAGACCTGAATAAGGAGACGATCACCTCTGAACCAGTACCCCCAGTGGTATGACTCCCAACCTGCAGGACTTGGTGACCACGGCAGATGTATACACTCACCAGTCACCACACACACGTACAGTCTTCGGCCGGCTGGGTTCGAACTCACAACCCAAAGGACGCGACTCCAATGCCCTACCAATCAGGTTATCCCGGCCAATGAAAACTTTGTCACTACAGAATATCTCAATAAGAGAAGTAAAGATTTTATGATTTGGCTGCACTGGTAATATTATTTCCGACGTATAGTTAGAGATGTAAAATAAAGCATAAAGTAATTTTTCGGCAGCCTATGCTGTTGGATTATTTGAACAAATCGTTAATATTTGTTAAAAATAATATCAGCTATATTAAATATATTAAGTTCTGGTAATTTATAGAAATGTAACAAAGAAATTTACTGTTGGTATTTTTCTTATTTTATCGACATTAACAAAAGAACACACAGTTATCCTTTGAGGTGGTGCTTTTATTTTAATAAACTTAAACTAAAAGTTCTTACTTTTTACCTCTTTTTTGACCCCCCCTAAAAGCCCCCTTTCCTAATTTTTTTTAAAAAAACTTCTGTTATTTAACTGGTATATTTTGGTTTCATAGATATTTTTTCAATATTTTTTTATGCAAATATTAAAAAAATAACTACAATTCAATCTGAACATAGACACATACCTGAACGATTTAGGTATCAAGACAATATACTGAATTTTATTTATATAACAAATGGAGTGTTGTTTTTAAATAATCATATTTTCGTGTACACAGACATGCGGATATCCTATTAAAGGAAACAGCATATCCTTTGATGGATATTTGATGTGAAACGTGATATAAATTCATATAAAAGGAAGTGTTTGTATATATGTGTGTGTGCGTATTTGAGGTATACAGTCAAATCTGTGACACAGTGTGAAATTTGGCACACAAATAGTCATAGAGATGACTCAATTTATTTTGAAGCTCTATTTTTAAAATTTAATGTAAATTTTTTTAAAATTAAATACTTTGTATATGTAGTATAAAGAAAGTATAGTAATCATCAAAAAATTGGAACATGAAATTCTGACGAATCTTTACGTTCCCTGAGTTCGAAAAACACATTTCTAGAAAATGCTCATCTGTCTGTCTGTGACAAAGATAACTCAAAAATACTTTGAGCTAGATGTTTGAAATTTGGTCTACGATCTACACCAAATTTACATATTTCTATCAAGTTTTTAGTAAAATCTATTCAGAGGAAGCTCAGCTGTTCGAATATAATTTAACACGATAATTATAAAACGAAGAGACCTAGATAGATAAGATTCAGCACACAGATTTATTATCTATATTGTAGAGATTTTTTTAAATTTTGTGCCAAATCCAACTAAGGTTCGTTCTATATCAGTCTGCACTTTCAGAAATATTTAAATGCGATAATTAAAAAAAAAAGCAGTGACATATATTTAAAGTTTGGTATAAGATTTTGGGATGGACTATAAGTGCAGTTTTGTGTCTAATCTTTGTTTCAGTTGATTGCGAAAACATACCTAAAGCTCAAATTCAATGTTTGGATACTATTGACCTCATGCCAGCAATTAATCGTCAAATAACTCGCCAAGGATAATACAATAGAATTCAGTAAAAGTGCCACATTCTCGCCAAAAGTTAATATTTCCTAACTGTTGTACTTCAATGCCATATAAGGAGTTCTCTGTCATGAGAAATGTATTGGAGAGCATGCGCGAAAGTTTTGAGAAGACCACTCCCCGCTGGTTTCGCACGCATTTATTCGTAATGTCGTTTTTAATGATTGAAAAAAAAATAATGCAGATAGGAAGGGAAAACATTTGTTGCTCTGAAACTCGTTTTTCACAGCTAAAGTAATTCATTGAATTTTGTGCAAGTTTTAGAAAAAGTCTTTAATTATTTTTTTTAAAAAAAACTTAAGAATCAAATTTTATTCACCCGATAATGTAATATCTTATATATTTAAAATTATTTTTTGAAATATTTATTCAAAAAATTTCTGTTAGCGATGTATATAATCATCCACTGACGTTTGATACAAAGCGCGTTTTCAAACGCTATGGTAAAAGGAGTCTGAAATTCATATTCTGCTTTTTTTTTTACTGTACTGTGAAGCATAAAAGATTCATGCACTGGGCGTGATTAGAAAACAAAAATCTGAGCATTTGTGCGTTTACGTCTTTGCTCAAAAAAAAAAAAAAAGTTTACAATTTTTATGAGGGGATAAGGTGGGAAATAATACCTTTATTAACGTGACAGGCGAGAAAATTTTGTACTGACTATACTTATCATGGGCAACGCCATGCGACTATTACTAGTTTTCATTATCAGCTTAAAAAACATGTGTTTTTGTTCTATTAATATTATTAATGTTGTGTTTGTTGTACTAAAATGTTGTTTTTTGCTATATTAACCTATCAATCCTTACTTCTTTACGATCATCATTTTCAGAAAGATTGATAGATATTTTTAAATTCCTAAGCGATTTTTTCGCAATCAGACAACTATTAAAAGTGCAGATTCATCACAATTTTGTATTTTTAACTCTTACAAATCTTTCTACAGCAAAAATCACACTCAGTACTGGATAATAAACATGACAGATTTAGAATAAAAATTATGTCGTTTTGACTTTAAACAAGCTTAAAGCGAAATGTAAATCGAAGGATTAAAAAGTTGAATGGATTTTATTATTGCGCTCAGTGTGCTGATTCAATTAATTCAGAACATTCAGATATGTAGCGAATGTTTTGTCGAAGGTTAATATTTAATCTCAGCAAACAGATAAAATGAATAAATTGCAGAAAATCTATGCAATTGTGTATGCAGAAATCACCTTCAAAATGCATATTTTGAAATAATAGCTATTTTTGTAAAACATTTTATTACTACCCCTTTCTAAATTATTGAATGACTTGTCGCCTTTGGTGACAGGCTGGTTCACCAGGAATATCGAATGAGTTTATATATTTTAATTATATATTTTATGCACAACTTTATGTTCATATATTCCGCAACAAATTATTTGGAAACATCAAATTGCTAGATGCATTAAAGCTTTGTTATTTTAATTATCTTATTCTTGCTATATTTATTCCGTATATGAACCTTCCTAATAGAGTAGAGTACCATGGCATCATAGTGCTATTAAAAATTTACTGCATTAATAATTAATTACCTTAGCCTTACTATTAATAACAACAGAATAAATTAACCTAAGAGAATAAAAATTAAAAAAAAATATAGTCAAAATAAGCGTTAAATGTTGAAGAGACCTCATTTAAAGAATCAATTTATTAAAAGAATTTCGCTGAAGAAACGCTTGTTTAAAAATGTATATAACAAAATAAAACTGCAATTTTAAAATTAAAAATTGCAAGCAATATTTATTATTTAATCATTAATGATTTTAATAAACGATGCATGAAGCTTAAATAAACAAAAAGGAAATTTAATAGATAAAAAGTAATTATAATTTCAACAAATCTGATATTTAAAAAAAATAGCCTCAATAAATAATTAAGTGATTGGGATAAGACTTATACAATAGTTTGAGAATAATAATAGTACATTTAAAAAAAATCAAAATAAGCATTAAAATTAACACCTGACTTACTGAAAACTTTTTAAAATACTGAGAAACATTCTGTTTGACTTTTTTTTTCATTGAATAAATTATGATGTTAAATGAAAGACAGAAAGTATGCTTAACTTTTGGAAGCACTTGATTGATAAAAACAACATAGAAGCAAAAAAAATTACATTTAAATTTTAATTTCGGATTTAACCCTATTAAATTCGAGTTATTTATATATATTTTAATATATATAAATAGAAAATTCAAAAGGCTAAAAAAAAAAAAAAATCGATTCATCGAATAGAAAAGATAGAACGAACCCTGTTCCTCTATTAATTCTGTTTCCTGCTGAGAAAAAAAAACCCCAAATCCTTTTTGTTAGCATTTGTAAAAAAAAGGAAGACTAAACAGTATCACAAAAGAAAACAGCATGATAAAATTCATTTTATAGATATCAAGAGCTGTTATGTAATATGTGTATCTGCGCGATTTGTAAATTTTTGTTTTTCCGATTACGCATATATTTGCCTGCTTGCATGATTCTGAGTCTACAAAATTCATTAAAAACTAAAAATTCATTGGGACTGTTTTTCCATGTAGTGGTCGCAGAAGTAGCTGACGGAAGTAATCGCTACCGTTACCCGCTTAAAATCTGTGCAAGTAGGTCAGAGCCAGTGATTTGAAGGTGAAACTAAATAAAAGAAAAAAGAATAAACGAATCAACAGCTACTGCTGCCATCTATTAGAAACAGTAGTAATAAATCTTTCATTAAATATTTTTTTAGAAATTTTTTTTAAAAGTTGAGATTTTGTTTCTTCACAAAAAAGCAAAAGTTTTTGAAATATTTTCGTTACCAGGTCTATCAATGGAAAAGGTTACTGTGCATATATATATATATATATATATATATATTGAATTATTCGGTTTTGAGAATTATTAAATGAATTTATTTTTCAATACAAAATAAGTTTTAGATATAAAATAATGGGAAAATAGAGCTAATATTTATTAAAATAAATTAAGAAGGACAAAAAGTAATCTAATTAGTGGGAATTGTTTAGAAGAACAAGAAGAAACATTTTAAAACCAATTTATTAAAAATGGAATTAATTAATAAATAAAATGAGAAAAAATAATAAAAATTAATACAATTTTTTTTATAAAAATTAATAAAATAAACTATAAAAATGAATAAAAGCTACTTTAGTATTAGATCAATCGTCGAAAAAAAAAGACATAACACATGGGATTATATATTTTATTTATTTAGTTTATTGTTTTTAAGGAATTGATTTTAGGGTGTACTAAAAAAAGTATAAATAATAGACAATTAGTATATGAACAATTTACAAATTCATCTATGTTTCTTAGCTTTATGTGGAGTCTCTGTTCAAAATTTCATGCTTCAAATTAATACAACAAATTAAAATTTTTCTCGATTTTATAATTATTACAACACTTTTTTTATTAATTAACGCGCAGAGCCATACTTACAGGGAAATATGATTTTACTTCCATGGTTAAACCGAATTCATTAAATTGTTTCTCTTTTTATTTTCTCTAACATATGGATATGCATTCCTGCACGTCAAAACAGCTGCCTTAATGTATAAGGCAGCTGTTAATTAACAGCTGTCAGAAATATTTAGCTGCCTTATACTATGTATTAACCAGATTTTGAAAGCAATTTTCCTTCAGTTTGAAATCTTTTATTTTAATTTATTTTCGAAGCAATGTAAGGAATTCGGCAGTAATTTTTTTCATTTTGCTAAACTTTTTTGATATATGTTTATAAAGACTTCCTTAAAATATCTTTAGAACATTAGCTATTTTTTTTCAGCTTTCAATTTTACTTCATAGTTATTTCAACCTTCGTGTTAATAATATTATTTAAAAAAAAAATTCTGTAATTTTTGTTTAAAATTAATTTGGACAGAAAAATTAATCAGGATTTTTAAATTTTCCCATTAATATTTTTAGAAGTAAATTATTTGTTGCTTCAAATTTTTTACTTAATCAAATAATTTATTGCTTCAAAATAATTTTTACATCCCTTAAATTTTTTTAAAAAAGTTCATGTGTTAACTTACTTACAACTCCCCCCTCCCAATTTTAATAAATTAAAAAAAATATTTAGTAAATTTTCTTTATATTGTTATTTAATTAAAATTTGCTGAAATTTTTACTTTCAATTAATTGTAACAAGAAAATTAATCAGGATTTCTAAAGTTTCTCATTAATATTTTGGAATTACTGCTTAAAAATCCTTTCCACATACCTTTAAAATTAAAAAAAAGTTTATGTTATACTAATAAACTTACAACTTTTCTCCTCTAATTTTAACAAATTAATAGTATTTTAGTGTATTTTGAGACAAAAATCATTATTTTAGTTTCTACACTTATACTCACTGAGATCATACATTGTGACAGTATAATTTTTTTTTGTGTGTGTGACCATGCTGCTATACACTAAGCGAAACAATCATAAAGCATCATCATACATCTATATTTCAGGAAAATTATTGGAATCTCCTTTGAATATTTTTAAATGCATTTTCCTTCGAATAGACTGTAGATAACTTTTTTTCTAAACAGCACAGAGTTAAAAAAAAAAAAAAAAGAGGTATTTTAAGATTATTATATTTGAAAATTGAGATGCTGATTTGATGATATCGTTGATTTGTGAGTTTAAAAAGCTTTGCAGATTTTATCTAAGGAGAATTTAATAATATAAAAGGAAAAGAAAATGAATTTTTTCTTACATTAAACATTTCTTATTATTTAAATTGAGATAATTTATTGAGTTCCAAGAAAACTAAAAAAAATATTTCTTCTTTCTCACAAGAAATCTTATGTAAGTCAGTAATCTTATCTTTGCGTGAATTATTCGCGGGGACAACATAAAGAGTGCTACCTGGTTTGAATGTCGAATATCTGCTTCTTTTTGTTATCATTTTATGATTAGTAGGGTTGTGAAAGTCATGCATTTGCCGGCAAATCAAAGCAACTAATCGGTAGTTCTGTGTTATGTGCAGGAAATCATATGATACAAGAGGTGTAGAAGATATTCGATGTATTGAACAGTGCGATGATGGACTGCAAAATATTTTTTAGTAGTTCCAAGATATCGAAAGGATTTATCGTACTTATTCGAAAACTTATTAATACATATTTCGGCAAATTCTTATCAATCTGTTATTATTATTCTTTACACACTCATGAAGCATAAAGTAAAGTTTTTCAAAATATTGTACAGTGTCATATATAATACATACAGATATTTTTCAGCTCCTTTAAAATGTCGAGCAACATCGCTATAATCATTGAAAATTTATTAAAAACTATTTATATGCTATAGTCATTAAAAAATTTGAGTGCACAATTTGGGATAAGGATTTACAATCCGTTTCAGTATGCCGAGACTACCACTTTTCGACGATTCTAACCCCCCCCTAAGGGGTGAGATACGGAAGGATGAACGCATTTCCGGAATTCTTCATTCCTTGACCCTGATTTCATTAGATAGTTTTTTTGTTCTACTTTTTTTCTGCGTATATGTGAGTATAGTGTCGTTTCTGGTCTTACTATTTCATTGAAAGTCAAAATTGCTCATTGATTGTTTTCATGGGCAGTTCAAATGGTAAGAAACATTTCGAGCTGGCATGAAACATATTTTATATATCTTCAAATGTGAGAGATTATCTATTATTATTCATCTCAAAATGTTATAAAAAAATTTAATAATAAATTAAAGAAATTGCTTTAACCTCAAAAATTGTTTTTATTTTGTAAAAAAATAAATTACTACATTTTAAGAATAGTTTAGAAACCTACTATTTATTCATCATAATTTAATGTTTTGACCATTAACAGTAAATAAGTATTGATGTAAAGTATTTTAGTGTGATTTAGTATCTTTTTCCGACAATATTACGAGTTACCAGCAGTTTTTACTCCTGCTAAAACCGAGTATAACTGAAGTTCATCTTATTGTTAAATGAAAATGTCTCCTTCTTTCATCTTTCTCCTACCCCTATTTTGACTAAATAAACGCATCCTGAAGCATGCAAAAAAGCGCAGAGAGTTTTAGAATCCGAGGATAAGCAGCACTTAAATAAATCTATATGAAATACTTAAAATGAAAAAAAAATGCTGTATATCTAAATGATGTATATACAAAGATTAATCTTGCTATTTAATAAAAATATTCAGACATTATCTGATACTATGGATTGCATTTTATCTTCCAATAGTAAGTCAGATTTTTATTAGAGTACTGTACAATTCAGTTAAGTTCCTGATAATAACTGAAGATTCTCCCTCTAGTGAAAATAAATCCAAGGCGAAAATTTTAATTTCGAATTATACTGAAATAGATTATTTATTTTAATACATCACACTAGATGGCAGCATAATACAATCTAGAGATCAAATCGATAGCTGATCATGTAAATAGCCAAAATGAAAGCTGACAGACAGAAAAGAAGTTTATGAAATTCTCTCAGATAATTGCAGATCTGTTCTAAGGGAGAGTCGTCATTACTCTCCTCTGATGTTTACGCTATTGATTGGATTCTCTTTGAATTTGCTCTGGCGTGTTTGAGAAAGAAATCAAAATACTTTACAGATCTTAAAATAAAAGAAGGTTTGGAATTTTTTGAGAGGTTAATACAAATTTTAAGAGTGGAACAAGGCCAATCCGTTTTTGAAAATGAACATGGGATTTCTAATACAAAGGAAAGGGGTACTAGAAGCCTTTTTTTGTCAGTGAATTAAATGAAGAAAACGGACAAATACCAGTTTAGAGTTAATGGATTATAATTTTACTTTAAGCAAATGCGTAGAGAGAGCCAGTTGTTATATACATTCAAAAGGTTAATATGCTAATAGAATTATCGAAATTCGAAGTTAAGAGTCATTATTTTAACTCAACAAATTTGTGCTTATAGCTTTAATTTCATTTTTAGACACCAAAACAAAAGAATGTTATTCAAAAGAAACATAACTCATGAACGAATAAGGTTTTCATTGCCTGCGCCTCTTTGTTTCAGTCTTTAAGGCAATCACCTAAATGTTTGCCACATGAAACCAACGGAAGTGGTCTCTTCAAAATTTTTCTCGCATACTCTTTAATAAATTTATCTCACCAAAGAACGCCTTACATAGCACTGGCGAGACAAGGCAAATTATTAACTTTTGGCATGAATTTAGCATTTTTTTCTGAGTCTGTCGTGTTATCCTTGACAAATTATTTGGCGATTAATCCCTGGTATGCGTTGATAGAAATCGAATCAAAATTGTGTTTTGGACACGTTAATCTCAACCGATTTCTCAACCAATTAAAACAAAAATTTAACACAAAACTGCACTTGTAGCCACAAATTACCATATCAAATTTGTTATATTTATGTCATTGTGATTATTACTAAATTTGATATATTTATGTCATTTTTGAATTATCTCGTTTATTTATTTTCGAAAGTACAGACGGACAGACAATCAACCAGTATTTGGATTTGGCTCAAATAAGCTATAGAGTTTAAATTTGTGTACCAAATTTTATCTATCTAGCTCTCTTCGTGTTGGAATTATCGCGCTAACTTATATTTGAGTAGTCGGACAGACGGACTTCCTCTGAACAGATTTTACTCAAAATTTGATAGAAATCTGAAAATATGGTGTAAAGAGCAAATGCCAAATTTCAACCTTGTAGCTCAAATCGCTTTTGGGTTATCTTTATCACAGACAAACGAACGTTTTCCAAAAATGTGTTTTTCGAAGTCAGAGAGGTCTTAAACATGGAGATTCGTCACTCGAGTTCGAATTTTTTGACGAATTATATTATCTCTATACTACGTAGACGTAAGAAGTGTCTTATTCAGTATAGTATGTAAATAAATAGTTTTGATAATTTTTTAAATTTTTTTTAGAGTTTTCCCCTTCGTTTTCTCCTAATTCTATGGAGTTATTATTGAGCGGCCTTCTCCATCAACAAGAATATAAACATGGTGCCGAAAAATAAGTTTACCAAAGTTCATTTAGCTAGCTTTAAATTTTTTTGGAATTATTGTGTTTACATACACCGA
Source organism: Argiope aurantia (assembly GCA_026543865.1). Classification (NCBI taxonomy): domain Eukaryota; kingdom Metazoa; phylum Arthropoda; class Arachnida; order Araneae; family Araneidae; genus Argiope; species Argiope aurantia. Next base: position 121,454 of record JAPMOR010077837.1, read on the forward strand.
TGTAGCAAACAGATTCCTCTGTGATAAATATCTCTCAAAATAAAATAAAAATCGGTAAATTATAGTGCGAAGACTATAATTGTCAAAAATTTCTTTTGCCCAGTCTGACCCGTTTTTAAATCTTTAGGTGTGTTGAAAGAGATATATCCAATGATTGCAATGCATTCTTTCTAGTTATTTCATAAGTAAAAAAAGGTAAAAATTTACAGGCAATGCTTCTTTAGAAAATATCTATTTTATACAGTTACTTTGTATGTTTATGTAATGGAAATCTGGAGTTACAATTTCGAAATTGAATTTTCAAATGCATTCTTATTAATTTCATTACAATTTCAGAAGAAATGTTGTATCAACATCCATCACCTGCGAACTTTGTTTAAGCTTAACATTAAACATATTATTAGGTTTCAACAAAAATAAACCATTCTTTCCCTGCTAATTACAACACTATTATTTTCACAATAAATAATTTTTAAAGACATAATTTCTGCTTTTTGCATTGACAATTTACAATAATTTTTTTAAAAACTTTCTTATCCCAGATTCATAGAAATTCTCGTCCTTATCAAAATGAGCGAAGTGAGGTCTCACTGCATTATTATCATTGCAACTTTTACCATTCAAAGAGTTTTATGAGAGCAACATTAAACTGTAATTAGATAATTAAATACCACTGGACATAATTATATAATTAGAAGGTTTAATTAAATAATCGGGATACCTTAAAGGTTTACTATCATCTTTCAATGAAATTTTAGCAATTTTTTGCTAAAGATCAGTATGCTCTTCCATTAAAATAATTTCTATACAATTTTCCCTTTTCCTTGATTATTTTATCTAACATCACTAGTTTTTAAGAGTATGTATAGAAACAATAAAAAAATACATAAACTTTGTGATAGCATCGAATACGATAATCTTCTATTGAAAAATTTTAGTTTTGCTCTGGTTTGTTTTTCCCCCAATTTTTTTTTTCAATTTTTTCCAAGATTTTTTTCCAAAATGGTAAACAATGCCTTTATATTCTCACTTATCATCTGTTTTAATAATAGATCATTGTCATCATATTCGGGGTATACATTACAGATATAATAAGCCAGGATCCGTAACCTTTACATTACCAACGGGATACATATGTCCTTCGAAATAAAATATAAACACCAATAGGATTTAACCATTTCTAAATCTCGTTGAGTACTGTCCCATTAGTTCAGATCTCAGTGGAAGCTCTAAAAAAGGAATCCAAACATTATATATCATGTTCCACATTCCACTTTGCAAATTATAGTTTACACCTTATCACACATGATATTAATTTAAAAGCATTCTGTAGGAAAATTCTTAAAAAATAAATGTTTGCAAGATATTTTTTTTCTCTTACTTAGAGCATGATATTAATTTGAAAGCATTTTATATAAACAAATATATTTTATAAAAAAATAGATGTTTGCAAGATATATATCTATATATATTTTTTTGCCTTAGAATACATGAGGAGTTGTTGATCTCAGTTAGTGGAACAAACATGGTACATATGTACTATCCCTCTAAATTCCTCCTCTGTCATAATATGATTATGATCAAGTACAACTAACTTCAACAAAGCATAACTATGTTGAAAAAACGTTACCTATTTAAAAAGATTTCCAAAATAAAAAATGGTAGTTTTAAGGTAAAATTTCTTTAAATTGATGCATAATTGTAACATCTGCAATTTAACACCTCAACCCGCATAGTTCAAAAAGACGCATCCTAAAATCAAAGAGATTGATAATCACTCCAGTAACATTAACTGCAACTGATTGTAGCAGGTATATGAAACAAAGGCTTTAAGAGTTAAAAAAAAGCTCCAGTAAAGACAAAGAAAGTAATGAATACTCTGCAACCGAACATTTCTCTTACCTATGATATATTTTGCATACTGTTTAGCTAATGATGTAGCCTTGTTTTTTGTGTAACATAACTCTGATAAATACTTATTATATTGCCACATTGAAGAAAGACAGCCGAATCTCCATGGCCGAATGGTCATGTCACTGGTCTCGTGATCAAGAGACCTGGGTTCGAATCCCGCTAGAGACCATGCGATTAATAGTATATGTAAATACTTAATTCCTTTATTTCATGATCCAGAAGATACTGGACATTTCTTTAGTTTACCAGACAAGTGTTCTGGACTTTTCTTACTGTCTCCAGAAGAGTATTCTGGAACTTTCTCTGCTTGTATAAAAGCAGAAGATTTGTCAGTTACTGTGTTCTGAGTTCAGTTAATAAATTTGTTTAGCTCTACCTCTTGTGTGTGTCATTGAGTTCTATACTATAATTCTACGTGACAATATTAATTGGACTATTTCGCAACAGAGTTGTCTTTTTAGAAATTGCCGCTTTTTTAATAGATGATGATTGAAAAATGGAACTTTTCTCTAATCTCACGCACTAAAATAGGAAGTTCCGAATTGATTATGGAAATCTTTTTGTCATCATCAACTTATGTAGACAGACTGAAAAGTTAATCAAAAATCAATTGATAAAACATTTGGGGGAAATCATAATAATATGCATATGTATAAATAAATAAAACGGAATGAAAAATGAATCCTGACTGACAGAAATATTCAAACAAATATATAAATTATATGTTCATGAAAATCGGAATTATTCTTGCTTCAACGTAAAAAACAAATAACGCTTTCTGATCACCCATCCTGTTCACATTCTATTATTCTAAAAGATGTTTAATACTTGCAATTCTGAGATATTTTTTTGAATATCTATTATAATTTTAATTTTTGAAAAATACCTTTCATCCCTATGTAAAATGATACATACCTTTTATAAGCAAAGCGAAATTGAAAATATTGAAAAATCAATAATATTATTTAAAAAAATGTATGAAAATTTCTTGAAAAAAATGCGAATTATTAAGACTCGCAGAAAGAAGAGAATAAGAAAACAAAACACACAATTCGATAGGCAAACGATAAAAAATTACTAAAAATTATTAATAATTTCATGTTTCAAAATGAAAATATTTAAAAAATTTCTTTTTGATTAATCGTCAATAAAAAGTAATAACCTTTATGATAACAAAAAAAAAAGAAAAAAAAAAGATGAATCTGTTTATTTGTTAAACAAAAAAATACTAAAGAATTTTTTCTCATTTTCAGATGTTTGAGATGAAAAAGAATCATCGTTAGAAATTAGAATTGCTTATTAATTTGATATTGTTGTTGGAATTTTTTTCCTATCAGCATTAATCGAAATCTTTTAAAGAAATCAACTACTGCTTTTAATATAGCTTTACGCAATATATTTTTTAAAATAAAAAGGGCCAATTCGGATGTTTACAATTTGTTCGGCGCAGATGTGTTTATTAATAAATAAATAATCACAAGCAGGTGAAGAAATGTATTGTGAACTTGCGTCAAACAGGAAAGAAAAAGAATATTCTTTTCAAAAAGTATATTTCTTAGAATGAATTATTAAAGCGCATTTGAAAGAAAAAGTTAAAAAGAAATTAAAACTTAATGAGAAGGCAATCTTCTTTTTTTCAAAGCAAGAACATACTAATAAGATTCTAAAGCAATTTCGCTTTTCAAATAAAAAAAAAAGATTTAAAAAGTGCTTTAAATATTAATTAAATTGAGTGCTAAATACCTTTTTATTTATTTATACTTTCTACAAATATTCTTCTAATTTAAAATTAAGCTCTTTTTAAAAGAATTTTTTTTCATAAATTAAAAATATTATTTTGAATTTTTTAAAAATATAATACAACGAATAGAGTTGGATTACATTTTTAAAAGCTGTATTATCGTTATAGATATAAGCTACCGAGTTGCTGAAATTTTTTTATCGGTTATTTTAAAATCTGCACCTGATCAGATTGAACATTTAATCACAGCATAGCCTGTTTTGTTGCATTTTCAATTATTATGCACACACACGTACGAATAGACGGATCGACAGACATTTAAAAGATGAACGGACTCTTTCAAGAAATTTGATTCGAATATACAATTCTAGTAATAATGTCATATTATAAATCTTACTTATTTAACTCTTTGCGTTTTTGATTTACGATATTCACACGCACAAGGACCGATAGACAGACTTATTGTCGACGGAATTTGTCCAAAATTGAATGAAGGTCTACAATTTCTGAAGATCTGTTCTTTATTAATTCGTTTATCTCTTCCCTTTATTGAGTTATCATGTTCAAATGCCTTCTACTCGAAACTTCCAAAATAATTTTTTTTCGGGCACACAGAGGACTAAATCGTGGAAATTCATCAGACTCTTGAGATTAATTTTTTTAAAGAATTAAATCAATTTCGTTTTGTTTATTTCATTAATAGGAAAATGAATTAATTTCACAGGCATTAAATTAAATAAAAGCATTTATATTGTTCTAAATTATTTATATTGGCATCGGAATCTGTGGAAACAGCAAGCATCACGTATTCTTCTTACGTGAAATTAATGAATAAGATTGCTAAAAGCTTCGAAATTAATGAAAAAAAGAAGACTAAAATTGAGCTGATTCGCGATTTTGTAATTCTAAATATGCGCAATTTATAGAAATGATCTGTTAAATAGATAGTATTAAAATTCTGTTGCATTTAAGGAATATAATAGAAAATTTAATGACATGAAATAACATATATTTCTTTTGAAAATACGGTAATATTTAAAATGTAAAGTATAAATATTTATGAAATTTTATAATAATTGAAGAAGTATAAAAATACCTTTGGAGAAGAAAATCGACATTGTTCAAAGTCTATCTAAAATGAGTTAAAATTAGAACAGATTATAGATTTAGAATTTATTTGTTAATTATTCAATATAGTAGAGTTAGCATCTCGTGATTATTTAAACTTTACAAATGAACTTTTTAAAAATGTTAATTCATAAAAGCTTTATTTTTGGTTATGACATTTATGACTTTATATATGTTTCGAAATACTAAGATATAAAATTGAAAAAAAAGAAAAAAAAAAAGGCTGAACTGATAAAAAAAAAATGTGAACATTTTCGAGAATGTAAGAAATATCCACTCTAATTCGAAGGTCTCAGTATATTTTAATTTTAAATTTCCATTTCCTTTTTCTCTGTTTCATTATCTTTTATGAAAATTGTTATGCTATTTTATCGTTTTCTCTGTTTGACTGTTCTACTTCAACTGATTATTACAAAAAGTAAATAGTTGTATAAATAAAATTTGGTGCACAGTTTCAACATATAAAATGTAGAACTAAATTTTGTCGAATTTTGATCCAAATCCTACAAGACTCTGATTATCTGTCCGTCTGTACTTTCTCGTGTATGTAAAAACGCAGTAACTCAAAAAATTAGCGACTTAAATAAATGAAATTTCATATGTGATCTTATTGAAACATAAATGTGATACAAGATTGACGACAATGCAATCTTGTATCACATTTATGTTTTAATTTATCGAAACAAAGGCGGCCGAAATAAACATCGATTTTATGATACTTGTGTATTAATCACAAAAATTTCGCGCTCGATTCAGTAAAGATTCACGCTAGATTCACGCCAAAGATTGATCTTTCATAATCATTGTTCAACCAATGGCATGTAGTGAATCAACCAATGGCATGCAGTGAATGCACAAATCGCGGTTTTATTTTCTACGAAGCATAGCAGCCTCACGTGTGAAAATAAAAATTTGAGCACTCGTAGCATTTAAGACTTTGCCTAAGGTCTGCAGTTTTATGTGTGTGAGCGTGGGGGGAGGGATTATTTTTATTACAAGGTTTAGAAGGTATGCGAGACCAGCGAGACCATTTCCATTTTTCTTTCCAGTTCCTAGTTATAAGGAAATGAACACTCCCCCCTCCTCCGCTATGAAGTATATTTCTTACTGTGGATGATACAGAAGAGTACTATAAGAGCTCTTCAACAAATCAAGGAGCTATCAAGATAAAGGAGTCAACTAGTCAAGGGTAAAATTAAGGGCTTGGTGATCATTTTTCAGCTTTTAAACCTGAAGTAATTGGAACAATCGAAAAGCTTTCAAAAATTATAAAATTTGTACATTTTGATGAGGCGATAACTGGTATAGTTAGAAAATTTCAACATTAGATATTGATATACAATTTTGGTTAAGAAATCATAAGCTAAAATCCACATCCAACATATTGCATTCTTGAGTTACCGTGTTTTCAGGCACATGAATAGACAGATAGGCAGTTGATCAATTCTTTGACAGAATTGTTTTAAAATCTGATATAGAACTGCAATTTTAGAATAAAAGCATATGCGAAATTTACACCATTTAGTTTGAATTGTCTTTGAGTAATTACTTCATGTGTAGCTGGATGCGCAATCAAACAAACACCAAGCATGTATTTTGTCCAAATGTGATAAGAATCTATAATGTTTGAGTAAAGAAAGATAGTATTCCAAATTTCACATGTCTGTCTTAGTGCTTTTTGAGGTTAGAGAATGCAATTGATGAAGACAGATCAACACGGTGTTACTAGTGTAAGCTAAAAAAAAAAAAAAACAATTTGTGTAAAGTCAAAATTTTTGTCAAAAATTGTCAAAAATTTTCTTTTAGCTTCTAACTTTTAATTTATTACAAATATCGAAAAGTTTTCAGCGCACAATTATTCATTGTGGTAGACTATAATATGTTTATTTTGAATAGTTTTTTTATATTATGTCGTAAAAAAAGGTATGAGAGGAAATTTCATATTTCCCTTTATCATATTCACCTTCTGAGCTAAATGACCAGCCTAAGATCTCGGCTGAGAGTTTCACCCTCTCTAAAACATATTGCTAGTTGGAACAAATCGAAAAGTTATTTTAGTTACAATTTTGATTAATTGGTTCAATTCAAATAATTTTAGCTATAATATTCACAAGATAGCTGAGAATCGATTGTTTGAAATTGTCCTCCAGTGCAACACTGATAGAACTCTGAGTACACATGTGTATCGTTGTATAGAGTACACCGAGTATCATTGTGTCTTATTACCTCCTAATACTCCTCCTACTCCTTTTAATACTACTGTGAGTTTTGAAACACTCTGTATATATTTGAATTTGATTATTTAGTTTCATTAAACTCTTTTTTAAATTAAGTACTCGTATGCTGAGCCGAATCCAACTACAACGAAGAGATCAAAGAGGAAGATCTCATCAAAGAAGAAGGATGGAGTCTTACAAATGCATTATACTAATAAGAATTATTGAAAGCAGATCTTTCTCTGTGGCACATAAGTAGTTTTGCATTCTTATTTGTAAGATTTCTAAAAGTACTAACCAAATTTTACAGATAAAAACCAAAAACCAACTAAATTTCTTTACAAACAATGCTATTATTCAAAAACAACTAGAGCTAAACTTATTTTTGGAATCCGTAATATGATTATTATGCCTCATTAGCTTACACTTTCTAAAATTAAGATGTTAAAGATAATGTAAAAATAAAATGTTAAAAAATAAATGTGATTTAATTGCATCCTTTCTTCAATAAATACCAGATTTCCATAATCAAAACGTTTAGTTCTAGAACTAAAATATATGAAAATAACGAATAAAATTTTCCATTTTAAAAACACTTTTTTTTAAAAACTGAGACACAATCCTAATTTTAAAATACTAATTGACCTACATTTCAATAAATTTTGTCGAGTATGTTGTAAAAGAGGAACTATAATTACGGAATTTCTATATGTATACTTAATTTATTGGATTCATTTTATTAAGAGAAAATATTTGATAATACAAAGTAAATATTAAAGCGGAAATGAAGTTGTTTGTACATTAACTAGGTCATGCGTTTACTAAGTGAGCTTGGCAGATAATTTCATATTCTGATATGTGCCAGAAGTATTATTATTTAAGGCATTATTTTAAGGCATGTTTTCTTAAACTGGCTGGTGAGGGCTGACTTTGTTAAAATTGTCTATAAGATTTTGAAGCCGACCTGTTTGTTCAGTTATGGTAAATTTACATGGATCAAATGAAATATTTGTGTGTAGATAACTATGCAAGCTTCTCACAACAACTGTTATAAACTGAACCAAAAATTTAAAAGAAAAAGCGCCTAATTTCCCCTTTTTAAAGATTTTTTTTTGCATGAAACAAGTATTATCAAATAGATACTCACTGTGAATTGTGAAAATAATGTACAAACTAGGTAAATCTCTGATCTAAAAAATCCCGTATTGATTAAAAATAATAAGGAATGTCGAGCATTTTTAAATCTCTGATCTCAAGAATCCTGTATTGATTAAAAATAATAAAAAAAATGAGAATTTGTAAATCTCTGATTTAAAGAATCTTTATTGATTAAAAATAGTAAGAAAAGTCGGGCATTTGTAAACCTCTGATCTAAAAAATCCCGTATTGATTAAAAATAATAATGAGAGTCGTTTATATGTAAATATCTGATCTAAAGGATCCACATTGATTAAAAATAATAAAGTCGGGCATTTATAAATCTCTGATCTAAAAAAACCGGTATTAATTTTTAAAAAAATGATAAGGAAAGCCTGACATTTGTATTATTAGCTTCAGAAAATCGTTTTGGATTTGTTTCATTCTACAAATTATTAATCCAATTATAAATTGCACATAGAGGATGTTACACATTTTAAGAAGCAATATTGTAGGAGATGTGGATAATACACATTTTAATTCAATACAATTAATTCAATTTTAATTAATACAATTCAATACAATCAGATCTTGGTGATCCGGACGCGATTTATTGTACTATTATTTATTAAGTACATTAAATTAAATGCTGAATAATATTATCAGTGGATACATTCTATTAAAATAAAAAGAATAGCTTCAACATTCTTCTTTTAATTTTTTACAACTGAAGTGGTTTCCCTAAAACTTTCTCGTGTGCACTCTATGTAATGTAATAAATGTAATTATAATTGTTTGTTATTAACAGAATGGCGTTGGCGAACGGTAGTTACAAAAGAGCCAATGAGAGAGAGCGATCGTTGGTAATTGTTTTGCAACTAACGATATTTTGTGGTTAATAAAAACGTATTATAAAATAAATGCATATTTTGGATGCTTTCGCCCTCCAGCGGTTGAAATAAAAATTTCACTTGGAACTACAACTGTAGTCACCTGATCATTAATCAAATTTCATATTTTAAATAATTGCATTTTATAGCTATGCATGCTTGTGAAAGTACAGATCGAAAGATGTTCAACTTCTCGATGTATTTGGTTCTAAATCCGATTCGTATCTACATTTTGTTTATAAATCCGTATATTAATATACAGTCGATGGTTGTTCCGTATACTAAATTTTTTTATTTCTCTAGCTCTTTTGGTTTTGTATTGTCGAATTAACTCATAATTGGATAGCTGGACAGACAGATTTCCTTTGAATGGATTTTGTTCAAAATTTGATACAAATTTACAAATTTAAAGTACAGACCATATACCAAATTTCTTTCATCTAGATCAAGCGTTTTTGATTTAAATTGTTCATAAACAGACACACAGACATAAATATTCTAAAAAGGGCTTTTTAGGATTTGGAAAGGTCTGAAATTTTCAGGTTCTTCAAAATCTCGAGTTAGAAATTTTTTTAACAATTATAATATTTTCTATTTGTATGTTCAGTATGCTAGAAAGTAAACTAGCTGGAGTAACCCAAAATCTTTCACACATTCTCTAATAAAGCTGAGATCCCAGCGAATTCATTGCACGGCAATGCCATATAATAGTTAAAAAATAATAACCTTTGACGTGCAGTTAGCATTTTTTTCTGATTTCATCGTATTATTCTTGGCGACAGTTTTGATGATTAATCCCCGGCATGTCGATAATAGTTACCGAAAATAGAATTAGGTTTTAGACATGTTTTTCTCAGCCGATTGAAAGAAAGATAAAATTGCATTTGCAGTCACAAAATCCCGTACCAAATTTGATATACTTAAGTCATTGCCTTTGGGAATTATCGCATTTGCATGTTTCCGAAAGTACAGACTGACAGACAATCAACCCATTCTTGGATTTGGCTCAAAATATGATAGGTATCTACACTATAGATAATTAACTGAGTCTCGAATCGTATCTATCAATATTTCTTCGTTTCGTGGTTATGGTGTTAAATTGTATTCGAACAACGAGACAGACATTCTTCCTTTGAACAGATTTTACTCAACATTTGATAGAAGTTTGCAAATTTGTTTCAAAGACTGTAAAGCAAATTTTGTTCGTTTAGTTCAAATTTTTTTGAGTTATGTTTGGCACATACAGACAGACATTTTCCAAAAATGTGGTTTTCGAAGGTCTAAAACTTGGAGATTCTTCAAAGTCTCGAGTTTGACGATTGCTATAGTTTCTCTATATGACGTATTCAAGAAATTAAAAAAGGACTATAAGAAATATTATTTCTTATAAAGTAAATCTCACAGCTATCCATGCATTATTTCATGAAAGAAAACAATATTTATTATGGATATTACTTCATATGCCAAGCAATATTATCAATGGATGTATATTACTAAAAATTTTTACATCACAGGATTGTTACTTTTCAACTTCCTTATTTAAAATTGAAACCAAATAAAGACAAACAAATCCATCTTTTCTTATTTCTCTAAACTAGAAAGAGTCACCCGACCATAACACCCCTAGCATTACATTGGACTCGTCCCTGATTAAGAGAATGGGCTTACGTGATCCGATTCGGGTCAGTCCCAGTAGAGCAAGGGCAGGGAAAGTGGTGTCCAAATTACCTACATAAAACGAAGAGGGACTAGGAAATAATCCATCCCAAACCATGCGGAAGAAAGCAAAATCGAACGAGAGGTGTTCCATTTTGCTCTATGTAGGTGACGGAGGTCATCTAATTGTCGTATTGAGGTCGCAGAGGGTCGGCAGTGCGGAAACGAGGACTAGGAAAGGAGATTTTGTTTCCTCGTTATTTCAAGGCCGTTTTGAAGACAATATCAGCGAAAGTATTGAGACGAATTGTTACGTTTGAGATGATCTACATTTGGAAAAGGTCAAGGAATTTATTCGGAAAATGTAGAAAATGAAGGTAAAGTTATCGTAAGTAGACCGTCATCCAAGTTGAATCTTTAGTATAACCTCATCTCTATTTGGGCCTGAAATAGGGAGTTTATATTTCAACAGTGTGAACGTATTTGTTGGTTTGTTTTTAGAGAAAGAATTATTAACTCAGATAGAGATAAAATATTTATATTTAGTCACAGCTAATAAAATCATTACTACTAATAAAGGAGAATGTGTATATGTGTAACGCTGTATAGGACGCATCGTTTTAAAAACAGCTACTAAAATTGGTACAGATATACTTTGGAGGGTGGGGATGCGCGCTTCGAAGCGATACTTTAAAATTTTAATTAATTAAAATTTATTTGAAATGTTGACATTTTTTTTCCACCATAACGTTCGAAAATACCATACCGGAAAAACGATTTTTACGTCGTCTTTTTTTAAAAAAAACAGATCATCCAAAACTGTAAGTATTGCTACAACAAATGCAAGAAAAGCTTTGAATCTCTGTAATACGAAAGTTTAATTATAATCTTGATTTGTATTTCTTCTAATTTATTAATTAAAAAAATTAAGTAGAGTTTCGAATTTTTTTCTAATTACTTTCGAAAATATTACAGCACCAGAATGATTTTTATGCCATTTTAAAATCCAGAAGGATGCTTTTTTTTAAGGATAAATGTGCGAAGTTTTGCCAAATTTTGACATTAAATTTTTTTTGCCTAATTTTCATTAATAGATTGTATATCGTGAAATTTAAACCATTTTCTCTGTATCATCAAACATTTATCTGTGTGATTTTCTTCGTTTGTTGAACGATAAATAAGAAAAAATTCTTTTTAATATCTGTTTCATGAGGATGCTGTCATGAAATGGTTAACATTAGAACGTTTCATGCACTCAATAAAATGAACAAGTGTAAGCTATTAAAATAATACGGTTTTAATATCTATGAAAATTTGATGCTTAAAAATAATTTATTGACGGAATCATGAATGTGAAATTATTCTAAGAGATTTAATTGAAATTAAATACAGTCATTATCTTTGTTGAACTGGTCCACAAAAACGGATAGTACTTTAACAAAAGATTAGTAGTCTTTAGGGCCAAGTTAACAAATAAACAATAAATTTTTACAGTCATTAAATGAAGTGATTAAAATCTAGACAGACAGTCTTTCAAGTTTGCTAGCAGTGCAAGATCCCCATTGCCTTCATCAGCTTGTCCGAGACATGGAGAACTGCTTCAATCAGATTAACTCTATCAATTTTTAGGGCACCGTTTAATTCACCTCATATTTTATTCATAATTTATACCTTAACCTCCCTCAAATAACTAATTTTAATAATTCCTTTATATTTTCACTCATACTGCACATTATCATATTCATTCATCCAGTTTTATTGTACTCAAGATATTTTTCATTCTAGTTTTTATCATTTCATGTTATGCTGTATGTATATGTATTTTAGCATTTGCTTGTATCTTTTCTATTGATTGTGTACTTTTTTAAATAAAGTCCACCTACATCTATACAAAACCGGAAAGAGGCCACATGAGCTCTAGAACAGGAGGTGTGGTGTGGTGTTGAGTGAGTGTTGAGTCATTAAATGATAAATATCTGATCGTCTGAAGCCGTTAGTAAAGAATTAATAATGTAGAAAAAGTATAAAGCTTTAATTTTAAGAGAACATCTTTTTTTCTCATTTTACCAAACATTTGATAAAATATATACAATTTAACCCTCCAGCTGCGTATCCCGCGATTTCCGCTGGTTGGCAATCAGTCCATTTTTTATTGCATCCCGCATTTTTCACTGTTTAGTGTATTTATTTTTACGGTTACAGGTTTTTATTATATCATATTATTGTAGTAGAACATATATCAGTTCGCTTTGTTTAACAAATATTTGAACTTATTTGAAAACGTTGCATCTAAATACTTTTAAAAAATTGCGCAGTCAGAGGTTTAACATACCGAGAATATGAAGGAATAAAAAGGTATCTTAATCAGCCAAAATCAGAAACGAAAATGATTAAAATTCAAGAAATATTTAGGAAAATTTCCATTGTTGCCTTCTCGATGACTAAAAGGTGAAAATTTGCTGACTGTCGCAATGTTTATTTTCACTAATTCTAGTTTCTCTGGAGAAAAATCGAACTGAAAATGAAGCAAGAATTAAAGAACATTTTTTGGGAATAGATTTAGCCAGTAAATTTAGACTACAAACTAGGAAAATCTAAAACATAATTTCGTGAGTCTTTAGAAAATAAAATATTTCTGGTTAATTTAAAAGAGAATATTGATGTTATGTTTTGACTTATGGTACTATACAAGCCCGCTGACAGTTATCTGTCAGTGATTTAAGCCGATTAAGCACCTCTTGTTTTTTCAGTAGCGTCAATTAGGGCTAAGAGTACGATTTAGTTACTGCATACGTCACATTCGCTTGCACAACCCCTTTTTACAGGGGGGCACATTCACACACCTAACAGTTTAGTTTAGTTATATTAACGTCCCGTTTGAAGCAACACTAGGGCTATTTTGGGACGAACCTCGTAATTTTGAACCGCGGTCAGATGACGAGGACGACACCAGAGCTGGCACCCTTCTCTCCACACCACACCAGCAGGAGGACGTTTGGTCAGGACGGATTTAACGTGCAACAGACCCCCTTACACGACGGTTCTTCGGTGGAATCGGGTCTCGAACCTGAAACCCTCCGGTTCCAAAGCCGAGACTTTACCACCAGGCAACCTCGGCCCACACACGTCACAGATAGAACACAGAAGAAGAACAACCATGCCCGAACCGGAACACCAAGATCACGGGAAAACGTGCTACCCCTATGCCAGGACGCCGGCTTTAAAGAGAATGCATCGAAAATATCACAGAATTAATGATTCACGAAAGACAAATATTTATTAATTTATGATACTCGGGGAATTTAAAATTTAGCAAATGCACCAAAATTATTTTTCAACGTTAAAAATTAGTAAATACGAGCTGTCTTTGGTGCTCAATTTGTTCGCCAGGATGATCGGTTGTGTTTTATTTCAATTATGTTTTTTATGTATGATTTAATTTTCACGATCCCTTCCTTTTAAGCATAAACATTATAGATGTTAGCTTAGTAGCCTTACACTTGTTCCGTTTATTGTGCACATGATCCTTCCTAAAGTTGACGAATTCCATGAGATCATAGTTTCATTACAAATTTAAGTGCATGGGCAATTCATTTCCAATTGCGAAATGCTTTTTCCGGCAACGTAATTTCAGTTACTGATTCGTCATGTTTTTACATGCTTAGATAAACAGCAGCATTTTCCTCTTAACTTTCAAAAATGGGGAAAAAAAACCCCGCAAGATTAAATATTTGACGAAACAATGAAGACGACTTAGATTTCAATGCAACATTTAAATCTGCCATTAAAAATTATGCAAAAATGTATTTTTTAAAAAAATTCAATAATTCAGAAAAAACAATTGCAAAAATTTCAATTGATGTTATTAAAAATAATTTTAAAAAATATTTTAAATGGTCTAGAATTTCTTATTTTGCAAAAATATTTCCGTGATTATAAAATGAGTTCCAAAATCTCGCTTTATTTTTAATTAATTGAGATTTAAAAAAATAGCTCAGAGGAGCATATTTTCATCTTGCAAATTATGCATGTACCAAATTTTGTAGTTCTGGCTCTCACTCATTATTATTTTGTGAGAGTTAAGATTTTCAATCTGGAAAACGTTGGAATTGTTCAACACACTCAAAGTAATAAAGCAACCCGTTGGTAGATGTCGCCAGTGACGTAAATACTTTGATACGCAACCTACAATCGGCTCAGTGATTATTCTAGCAGATACTATCAACGATTTCTATCATCAGCTGATCATTAAAAATGATCAGACTATCATTAAAAATTGGTGATCTAATTTTGTCTTATATTTTAGCACTTTAAAAATTTTAATTGGCATATCATATGTCTTTTTTAGTGGTTTTTTTTTTAAATTTGTGTTCATTGATTAAGATTTTATTTCACTTGAAATATTTACCGATTTTTATTGAATTATTACATATTTTATCCCACCAATTTGAAATCCATGCTTTTTAAAATGTGGTGTTTTTGTTACAGTTTTTCTTTTTCTATTAAAAAAAATTGTTTTCTAATTTTGTTATAATAGAATGCAGCCATTTTTTCTGCTAAATATTATTGCCATATCATCAGATTCAAAATTTGTTTTTAACATTTGATTGGAGAATAAAGAAAGTTTAAATTTCAAAATTCCTGAAAATAAAACGGATCTGAATGCAGATCATAAAATCACACCCAAAATATGTACAAAAGAAGTAAATAAAAGCAAACCAAAAGTATTTTCTAAATACACGTTTATTGATACCCGCGGTGACATTTTTCAACGAATACGTTGCATCTTATTCCCTGTAAATTATTTATTTGCTCAGATTCTGAATTCATAATATCTGGAATTCTGCCTTTAGTTGCAATCATTGCATCAAGTATTGAATCAAGAGGTTAATAATGAATCGCTATGTTATCTTTTATTACTATTTTTGAGCTCTTAAAATACAATTGAATCCCTTTAAAATAACCAGTATGAAATAGAAACTCAATGTTTCTCCAATGTCTAAGTAAATATATATGTTGTCAAATTCTAGAGCTTCATGCAATCTTTATATTAATATGCCACTTTTGAAATTAAAAATTCTTTATCAGTTGAAAATCTTCAGATTAGTTATTGATTACGAATGATGATCTAATTTTTTTTAAGAATTCAGTGTAAAAACATAAAAGTATGTAGTTGCTTTTGTTATGCAATGCATTTTGTTTTTTGAAAAATGCAAAAAAAAAAAAAAAAAAATGCATTTTGCTTTTTGTTACTTACATATACAATTTATAAACCCAGGTATAATTTAACAAACTTGGAAATTGCTCAAATCTCTTATTATAAAATTTTTTAAAACTTAATAAAAATGTAATAATAATGAATTTTAATAACAATGATTTTAAATTCAGATTTAATAGGAAATTGAACAAAAAAAATCTACTATAAAATGTAGCTATTTAATTCAGAAAGATATGAATTCATTAACGTTAAAAAAATGAAATTCACATAATAATTTTTGACAACCTAATTTAAGAAAATACTTAGGTATCCTTTCTATAAAGATATTTGCTTTCCTTTCAAAACTGTAAGCAATTCAAATTATAAAAGAAAATATAAATAAAGGAAAACTGTCTTTTGAAAAGCATCACAAAAATCTCTCAAGAAATCTTTCAATGTATCATTTATATATCTTTTAACATTTTTCTTGCTTTTTCATCTGAAATATTTTTAATATTTTTCCGAGTCTGACTTTAATGCAACATAGTTTACATAGTTAAAAGCGTGAGAATATCTATAGCTTGTCTACAAAGTATGGAAGGCAAAACTTTAAATCCGTTGACACGTGATCTCTTTCCATTGCCACGTGACAACTTTCTTCTCAAATGTTTTAAAGTTCAGCGATGTTTCAAAACCAGACCATTATTCTTGAATAAGTCTAAACAATATAAAATTTTCTACTTAAAAACCTCTATTCAGGCTATTCTAATTGTTCTACTTGAGTTAGAAGTTGTTAATTGTTTCCATTGTTATAACTTAATTTCGTCAGCCTCTTTTTCCAAATTCACAAAGTGTGCATAATTCCATAATAAATTTTTTTTAAACTTGTGTTAACAATTTAAATACCGCCATCGGCAAATGATACATTTTTCTTCCAAAAGTCGAATATTGATGCCATTTGAATAGAAAGTGTTTAATTTCCTAATTAAGTTAATATTATCGTCTGCGAATTTTCCATTCTTAAACTAACATGAGAAAAAGAAAAATTACAATGTAATAATCAAATAGCGAATAATAATCATTTAACAATAACTTTCTCAACATAAACTGTTAATATTAAGGAAGAAAAATCGTTTGGAATATGATTCATCGAATGCCTGTTGCAGTTAACTAAATATTTATTCTTGTTCTAGATTTCAGAATCGCTTCTGAGAAAATTATGGGTTGTTAGTTTTCATTTTACAATTGACTTGTGAAAATTATGAAAAATCTATGAGCTGAACCAATTAGACATTTTAGCATGATGAATTTTCCCCTCATTTTCTCTTTAACGTACAGAACGTAACGAATTACTTAGGTAATTAATTCGCGCTAAGTGTTTTGAGATGAAGCTACTTTACAGCTAATTTAATTTGAGAAGCCATTTAAAAAGAATATTATATATTACATGTATTAGACATACACGTAAATAATAATTTTTAAACGTTTATTTTACAAGCAATAATATATATATATGTGATAGCTCTTCTGATAAGTTATTCCTTTATAGTTCACGCTGTCATGTGAATGAATATAAAGTAAAATAATATTTATTGCTTTATTATTTGTTTTCCTGCACTGAATTTTGATAAATAAAGATTGCAGTTGTTATTTGTATCTTAAAAATAATAAAAGAGTGTGCAGTTTTAAAATAAAGCACTTATACATTTATAGTTAAAGTAAGAAAAGTAAATATTTTATTTGTCAAAATTTAGTTAACTTTTTTTTATTTATATAAAGCGCTATCTTAAAATTCAAATAACACAAATTAAATCTCATGAATATAATAGTAGGTAAAATTTTAGTAAGTTGAAAAAATATAAAATTAGAATTTTGCCGCGAATATTTTAATTATTAATTTTAGTACTTACAACATACATATATAAGTAAAAAGAAAAATTTATTAAAAATTGTTTAATTTCAAAAAGATTTTGGCATTGCAGCAGACACACGAAAAATTCTAAGATGTCAAATTTCCAAAATGGCTTGATACATGTTATTGATTTCTTTTTATTGCATCATTCGTGTATTAAAAAATTCAGCATCATCCGTTTATTGCATCATTTGTGTACTGAATAGAATATCTGGCAAATAACCTTCTAATTTCATAGAGAGAAATATGCAATACATGTTTTTTTAAACAATTTAAAACTTATCAAATCCTTTCCTTCTATTTATATGATTCTCTGTCACCATATTTCAGCAATTTTCTGTTCAAATAAATTTAAAATTATTAGAATAAACTTAAAACTGTGAGACTGAAATTTTACGAGGTATGATCATGCGTTATAGCATAGAATAATTATTCTCTCTCTGTCTAACCTGCCCAATTACTCCCAAAGTAAGAATACGACAAATTCAAATGTAGGAAAACTGGCTTAGAAAGTTAATCAAGCATTTTTTAAATGAATTTAATTGTTAATATGAAATCGAACAAATATCGAAAAATATATCAGTGAATGAACGACATGCTTGCTGAATATCTTTATTTCAAATATCGACATTCTGCATGAAATAAGGATGGACGTTGAATAAAAATATTTTTATTACGTTAAGACACGAATGAAACTTTTTAAATCATTTATATTGAATTATTGAAACATAGTATAAAATGTATCAAAATAGGACAGGATTAAGGAACTTACACATAAATGCGAGGATATATTCATTAAATCACTAAATTCTTTCGAATTATATTTAATTGTGATGCTTACACTGATGTATTATTTTCTGTGAACTATTTAAAGTTCGATTCTCTTCTGTTCTTTTTGACCTTCTTGTAGAAAAATCTTGTTATCGTCTATTCTTTTCGACCATCTAATTAAAGAATCCATTTATGATCTCGTTTCCGAATTCAAGCTCGCTTCCTTTGGGACTAATCATAGAGGACACCACACTCGGAGTTGCTATGGCCATCCCATACAAATAAACTATTGAACCTAATACGCACAGTACATTCTTAATAAGAATACCAAACAAACAGCAATAATAACAACAACAAAAATAAAGTCTAAGAAATAAACTTACACAAAGATTATGTTACAATATTATTTGTTGCTTGAAGGTACTATTTTTTGTTTGCAAAGTTTTATGTTCGATTCATCTATTACAACAACAATTGATAGTATATTTAAACTTTTGCAGTACCATGTCAACATTAGTCATCAGTTTGAGCTGGTAAGATATTATACAGGGTGATTCATAAAGAAGTATACTCTTTCCAGAGGCTGTAAAACAATAACAATCAAAGACATGAACCACCTTAGCGAATCCTAAGGTAGATGTACCCTTAAAATTTGTTTCTCGCCTTTGGCAGAAATCATATAGGCAGTAGCATGTGTGTCATATGACCAGTTAGTGGAAATGGCGGCGTCTGCAGGGAAGAAGAATTTTTTGTATTCTTCAATTTAGCAAAATGGAATCCGTAACTATTGTGCAATGTCATTTTCGATCACAATTCGGAAAAGAAGTTTCAATTAGAAAATCTGTTTGTCAATGGCATGAAAATTTTTAAAACTATGGGCTGTTTGGGCAAAGTTATACGTCCTGGACTACTGATTTGTATTGCAAGAAGTCGCCATTCAACGAAACCTTGAAAAAATCAACTCAGTGGGTGAGCGCAGATTTCTCTGTCCATCGTCTGGTGAATTTTTGAGAAAGAAACTGAAAATGATACCATACGAAGTGCAGGTGTTGCAAAATCTGAATGACTTTGCAACACCTGGTTGGCGATAGATTTATTACAAAAGGAAAAACACATTTTTCAAATATTTTTCTTCAAAACTGTTTATTCAGTCAAAGAATTTAATCCTCTGTGACAGACTATAAATAATGAGTAATATCTATTTCGTCTAATATATTGCCAAAATACCACGAATAAACTTCAAAAGGAAATACTCTTCTAAGTTCTATCAGGGTCAATGTTAGAACAGCGCCACCAATTTGAGTAGCTAAAAATTTTCTTTGCATGTAGTACAAGATTTTATTTTACTATCGCTATTTATAGAAACAAACTCGATTTGTTCAGTCTGGGCTTCATATGAAGATTTGGTAGATTGCAGTTTCTTTTCATTATCTTGCTTTAGAATATGGATTTCAATATGGACACAGCTAGGGTCTAGACACCTTAACAATTTTTTTGCCTGTCTGACTTTTCGTTTTCGATTTCCTCTAGACCCTATCTGAACTGATAGATATATACCGGCGTTAGTCCAAAGGTATAAAAATACAACAAAATATTTGATATTTCA
>JAPMOR010077837.1:146621-157736 GCA_026543865.1 Argiope aurantia
ATTTGGATCAAATTTTATATTTATATAAGGTTTTGCTTTTTATATTTATCCATACAGTTTTGAAAAAACACGATTTTACTTAACCACAAAAAATTATAACTAATTATTAGAATTAATATATTTACCTTCCGCATCGAAGGGCACGCAATGCAGAATGGTTCGTCAGAATAATATGAATGCCGTTTGTGTTTTGGGTCCTCGGTTCGAGTCGCGCTGTTTGCTTTATTTTTTATTTATGTATTTATATTTAAAATTTTTCTTTCTAAGTTTATCTATACAGGTGTCTTTCCTGACAAAACGCAGTTTTACGCTAAAAAACATTTTTTTATGATTAACTATTAGAGCCTTTTTCTATCTACTCTCATCCTGACAATGTTACATAGCACCATCTCTTACCCGATTTCACCATAGTAAAATTGAATGTAAATTCAAAAATATAAGTAATGATAGATAAACTGTAAAATGAATGCTGTAATATAGCACATTGTTTCGAATAACATGTTAAACCGAGTGCATTCATGATTTTTTTTTAATTTAAATAACCAGTTCATATGTAAATAAGACTAAAAAAAATTTCATATGTAATCAGTATGTGATTCATATCTAAATATTTTCTAAAATAAATACGATTTTACCAAAAAAAAAACACCCCATGATTTTACAGAAATAAATAGTGCCGAGAGAAGTACGGTCTTCCAAATATTCCTTTTTTTTTTTTTTTAAATGAGTTACTAAACTCTTTCTGTTTATCCAGTGATGCATTTGCAGAAACGATGAAAACTGATGGAAATATTGACTGTTTTGAAATTCGAAAACAAACAAACTGCTCATGCGCCAGTAAGTTTTGATTTCACCAAAATTATAGTGAAATGACAGACAAAAAAAATATGTTTCTTCTTGATAAGCAACATGACAGGGTTTTGATTTAAAATAAAACAGTCGATTAAAAAAAATGAAAATTGATTTCAGAAAAAAACATCAAAAAGAAAATTACGCTAACCAAAAGATAGTTGCTCTGTTTAATCTCTGATTATCATGTTTCTAAGGAATTAAATCATCCAAGAATGAAAGATGCGGAACAAACAGAATCAGAATCTCATATCATTTATATTATTTCCATTACCTTAGATGGTAAAATTCAATTTGAAAAAAAAAGTCGATCAAGTCCTTTTAGAGATATTTTCTGATTTAGTATCTGTGTCAAAAATACAACATACAAATGGTCAATTAATAAAAAACGGGTTAATATAAAGAATAAGACTACCGACTTAATTTTTTAAAAATTTTAGACTTTTTAAAATAAGTTAGAGTGGGTTTTAAAGAAGGAGTGCAATGTTTTTGGGGAATGTCATATTTAACTTTTATCAACGATGTCAAAAGTATTTTTCGAAGAAAACACTCTTCATTATTATCAATATATTATGAATTTATTGAAAAAAAATCACCAGCAAGGATTATTATTACTCATCTATTTGGCATTTAAAAAATATTTTTTTCATTAGTACCGCTATTAATTATTGAATGAAAATATGAATATTTAAAAAATATTTTATCGAAATTTACCGAATATACATTAGCAATCTTTAGCATTTGGAAATCAGCTTCGAAAATTAAATTAATACTTTTGTTTTAAAATCTATTCTCAAAATTGAGGAGGAGAAAAATCAAACATTGAATAAAAGTGAATGAAAATGGATCTGCGAGCCTCCGAATGAAATAAAAACTTAGCGGGCCATTGTAGTATTTTATCATATAATTATTATTCAAATTATAATGTTGCATTTAGTTTTGATAATACAGGATAGCTGCATGACATTTACCACGAGATTACAGTAGTATTTTATTATAAAAAGCATTATAGAAATCATATTGCTGCATTTAATTATAATTTTATAGTATGTAATTTTACTACAAGGTCACCACAGTAGCATTTTATCATAAAAGAGTAATTCAAATGATACCGTTGCATTTAGCTAAAATAATAGATGCATCAAGTTTATATCGTTGGTCACAAGACCATAACACTGTTTTATCATAAAAATTCATTATTCAAATTATTATTATATTATTCAATTATTTACAAGATAAATGCGTGCAACTTTACTACAAGGCCACCACAACGGCATTTTATTATAAAAACATAATTAAAATTATATTGCTGTCTTTAATTATAATAATACATGATAGATACATGACTTTAGTTTCGTTTCGTTATATTAACGTCCGTTTAAAAGCAACACTAGGGCTATTTGATAGATAAATGAAGGCTTTACTTCTATGTTGTAGTAATATTTTATTATAAATAAATTTCGCGAATGATATATTATTTAATTATAATTTTATAGGATTGATGTATGAAATTTTAGAAGTTTTAATAATGTTCAATGGTTAGAATTAAGTTTCATATATTCACAGCATCTTGAAGTTCAAACAGTCTAGAAGACTGGCTTAAATCAATTATTTTGAGCCAGTATTCCAAAACTCATTCGGGGACTCAAAATAATAAACGGATAACTACTTACAGAAAATCGACAAATTTTCGATGCATATGCCAGAGAGCTTCGAAGACAAAACAAAGCATATTTTCTCCAAATCGACTGAATTTTCTAAACCAATAAATGAAAAAGAACAATGAGTGTTAAGTCATGAGTTTAATTAAAGGACTTAATTCGTTCATTTAGCGAGGAACTAGGGGTAGTTACGAATTCTGTAAACGCATCGTTCTGGCTCTTGGAATTCAGAAAGGAACAAATTGTTTTGCAGATGGAATTCTTATAAGAATTATGCCCAGTTAACGTCTGGAGAAATGGACAGGTATGTTTGCGATAGAGGAGAATTTTGAGAGGTGAAATATTTTCGCAGAGCTTGGAATGAGGATGTGGGATACTCATTTCATCAGGAAGTATATTAATGCAGATAGGAGAATTCGGATATTACAGAAAAGGAACATTAAATATTTTCTCTGTTAAAAATTAAATATTTTGTTAGTTATCATAAGCAATCAATAAATATTTTTGGCACGTTTGTAATTTTCGCCGCTCATTCTTTTAGAAATCTTTCTACATGTAAAAATGTCGCTTCTGAATATGCAGTATATTGCCTCTCTTTGATACTTTTAAAAGAGCAATTATTGTATATAAATAAATTTATTTATTTAGTGATCTCGGGAAAAACTCTAATGATTTGGACCAAATTTTATATTTAGATTTTACTTTTTAAGCTTATCTATAAGGGTTTCCCAAATGAAAAGTGGGCAATTTGAATGAAAAGAATATCTTTTTTGGAAATCAAAAGGAATTGCCATGGGTGTTGTAACACAGATCCTATCGCTTAGGTGTTAGCAGGTCTATGCCTTTGCTGTAGCCAGATGGAAGTTAATTCTTGTGGAAGTCGTGCACACCATTCTTCACTTTGTCATCCGAATAGAAACGTGTCCCTTGTAATGCTCTCTTAAGTGGCCCAAAGATGTGGAAGTCACGGGGTGACAAATTCGGATTGTACGGCGGGTGTCTCAACACTTTCCAACCAAATTTTTTAAAAGTCGTCTCGGTTTTATGGGAGACGTGTGATTGTCATAGAGAAAGATAACTTGTTGTGTGAGAAGGCCTTTCCGTTTGCTTTTGATTGCTTTCCGTAGTTTCGTCAGAGTACTGCAGTATTGTGTTGCATTGATAGAATTTTCTTGGAGCAGGAAATCAATCAAGAATAGTCCATGGCAATCGATGAATCAAAAACCGTACTACCGAGGGTTGTTCTGATCTGGACGCATCTATGTATAGCATGACTTTACTTCCGACCAGTTTCCTCTCTTACGAAGAGTTTTCACTGCTGAACACCGTATGCAGTGCAAACACCCTACAGCCATTTATATCATTGTTCGGTGGCGCTTTTATAGCTGCAGTCATTCTGTCGTAATCGCAAGTGCCCACTTTTCATTTGAGAAATCCTTATATATTTAGGTGTCTTTTCTGAAAAACGAGGTTTTACACACACACACACACAAACCCACCCATTTTTTATAATTATCTATTCGAATAAGTATATTCCACTTCCGTTTCGAAGTGTGGACTGTACAATACAGTGGACAGAACAACACGAAACACGCGTGTGTTGCGAGTTCGCTCGTTTTGCTTTATTACTTTTTTTACTTATGTATTTATTTATCTTTAATATTTTTGTTTTTTATATTTATCTGTATAGTTGCCTTTTCTAAAGAAACGTAGTTTTACATATAAAAAATAACCCATTTTTTATTACTGATTATTAGAATAAGGGAATTCAACTTCTGCTTAGAAGTGTAGGTCAGTGGTCAGAACAATATGAATGACGCGGGTGTTGTGAGTCCTCAATTCGAGTTGCGCTTTTTGCTTTGTTTTTTTTCCTTACTTATGTGTTTAATATTTTTTGCTTTTTATCAATGTAGGTGTCTTTCTTGAAAAAAAAAACGATTTTGCACAAAAAAACACAAACTAACTATTCGAGTCTGTTTCTACATGCTCTCATGCAGACAATGTCATATAGCACCATCTCTTACCCGATTTCGCCATGGTAAAACAGAGCGTAAGTTCAAAAATATAAGTAATGATAGATAAACTGTAAAATGAATACTATATTACAGTAGATTGTTTCGAATAACATGTTAAACTAAGTGCATTCGTGATTTTTTAAAAATTTAAATGACCAGTTCATATGTAGGTAAGATTGAGAAATATTCACATGTAATCAACATGTGATACGTATCTAAATATTTTCGCCGAAAAACACGATTTAACAACAACAACAACAACAAAATAAAACCCTGCCCAGCGGAGTTTGCCTTCCAGATACTGATGGTATAAATTATTGAAATACGGGAAACCAGTTTTATCAATTACAACTTAAACTTAATCTCAGGGGGTCTTTAAAACTATTATGAAGACATGAAAGTGAATAAATAACATTTACCTAATTTCTCACGCATCTGCGGATATGCCCATTTCAAAAGCAAAAAATGCGCGTTGAGTCATTTTACCCCCTAAATGTTAGAGATCTACTCTTTATTTTATAGATTTTTCTAACGAAATGTTTTTGACGTTGAATATGAGTATTTTTTTTTGCGTGTAAGTTGTATTTTAGACACAAAAACAATCTTTAAAAGAATAATGAAATTTTAATTCTTATCCATTAAAAAAAATATTTTTTCATGTATTTAAATTCATATTTCTGATACAAAAGCAAATTTAAAGAAAAATAAAAAAACATTTCTATTGTTTTCGATTTTCCATATGTGTTTCCAGTATAAAATTGTTTTCCTGATATGAATGTGAGTTTGAAAAAAATAAATAAAATTTACTTTGCCTCCATTTTTTCCCAGGATTTTTTTTGCATTCATTCCTTTTTTATTTATTCGAAAGAATATTATATATAAAATAAATTATATACAGAAATTTCCTTGCGTTAAATTATTAAAATATTACTAATATTTCACATGTTTTGCTATAGCTGTAACATAAATCCAATATGAAACTTCAATATACTCATTAACTAAATTTGAGCAAATGTCTCAGCAAACCTAATGGTTTAGAATACCGCACCATTCTGGTTTTTCTGTATTTTTATTTAAGTTTCAGGGAATGAGTCAAATATTTATTAAACGTTTAAGTGCAATATGGAAGGAAATAATTAAAATATTTTAGAATGTTTGTAATAGTTTCTTTCGCTGAAAAAATAATCTGATTTTCTGATCTTAAATTAGTTAATCAATCTGAAACAAACTATTTAAATTAATGAAGTGACTCTAAACCTTTATTAAAACCTTTCTCCTGGTTCATAATATTTGTAGACAGGGTAAAAAGATAATTTTTTACTTTGTTTGGGTTTCTATAGCTGCCGAAATATTTAGGAATTTTTGTTTATATATTATATAACATCAAATTTCGATTAACAGTCTTTGGGTTAACCAAAATTGTTATTTGACAAAAAAAAAAAAAAAAAAAAACCACGCGTTTTAACACAAGGGAATAATCATTATTTTACGTTGCCATAAGATTTGTTGACATTTTTTCAATGAAAAATTGGCGGGATATTTTATTCAAAAATGCTTAGAGGGACGCAAAGAGAGTTACTGAAATTCAATAATAATTGATTCATATGCTTCAAATTATTATTAACTCCTAAACTGTTACATACTAACCGCCTTTGGCAACCGTTTTATTCGGCCATATTATTGATATTTTCAGACTGTTGAATGATTATTATGAAAGCCTTTTTAAAAAATTTCCCTTGTAATTTGATACAACTGAAAAATATGAATTTAATTGAATCACAATGTACTACTCAGTAAAGTAGTTGCAGATGCAAATTGAAATGTTTATATACTATGAAATAAAAGCGGATCTTGCAATTCTTGTTTCGGAGTTAATGAATGGAGAAAACATGTGATTGGATGTTTTGATGGATGAGTTTGAATTTCATCAAAAGCACTAAAACACCGCTTCAGAGTGTGTATCAAATTAAATTCAAAATTATTAAAAATAAAGAAACAATCTAGGGGAATGAAATTAATATCATTAAAAAGGTAAATTTTGTGTTTTAAGATAACGCAAAACCCATTTTTGTAAAATAACAGTTTTGGAAGATATGAGTATTAATTTGTATGTAGGTCCTAAAGGTCACCAATAAAGCGAAACTTAAGCCTACTTTTACACTCGATTAAATTCTGTTTGAAATTCAATTCTATCATTTCGTTCTTTCACATTGCTTTTACACTGATTGAATGCAGATTTTGATGACATGGTCAAGCCTCTGTCATATATTTCTAATAATATTTTGCTTTCCCATTAATAAACTAAGCAAAGCGAGAAAATCAACGCAGCTGTTAAAACGTATAATAAAGTAGCCTAAAGTTGAAGTTGGCATTGAAGAGTATTTTTAATGGCTTATGACTGATAATAGCAGTCTGAAATTCGCATAATGGTATTTTTATATTCGTCTGTTGCCATTCAACAATATGAGCAGTTTCTATACACGTACGGAAGCTTTTTTTTATATATGGATATATTGTTAAACTGATTGTAATTCTGAAAATATAATTTTAAATTTAATAAAGAATTAACACTTATTAGGGCAAAAAAAAAGTGCATCATAAAAAGAGTGCTTTGAATTCATTTCACTCTCACATTCCAGATTAAGATAAAGTAACAAGATGCAAAGTAGTAATGGCTTTCCAGAAAAAAATAAAACTGTTACCTGAAATGGCTTTCCTTCCTTTAGTTCGGTTAGCCTAGGTAACACTGATTAGGTGAACAGAAATAATTATTTTTTAACATATTGTATGTTTTCAAAAAAAAATATTTTTGAAAACTTACAATACATTAAAGAAAAGTGGACATATTATTAAATATTTCTTATATTTTGATCTTCTGAAAATAATGAAACAAGTGACTAATTTATTTCGGTTTTGAAGGAGATGTATGGAATTCTTCAATTAAGAAAATTTATCTAGTTTACATGAAAATATACTCTAAGAAACCGAATCCATACTCAGAGCTAATGTTGCGTGGCGGATGACTTAAAATTCTTTTTAAAAGTCATGAAATTGAATACTTTTACTTCTTATAAAAATACCATCTGACAAGAGTAAATTGAATTTTGCTCGAAATTTCAACATTTTTTAAAATGAAATTTGAATTACTTTCTTTGATGAAAATTTTGCTTTGTTTTGAACAAAATTACTTCAAATTGTGACGTATTTTCGAGAGATTAAACTTATTGAAAGGAATGAAATATCGAGCATTTCAATTAATATTGAGCTTTATTAAAGTATCCGACTAGGTTAAAAAGAAATTTTTTCAAATTTGTTTTTGAAATATTTATATGATTTTTTATTAATATAAGGATAAAATGATAAATAAAATTAATTAAATAATTATGAAACTTTTGAAGAAAAAGAATGTTTTGTTGCAAATTTACCATTTATTTACAAAAAATAAAATTGTTCTAGAGAAAAAAAGTGTTGCAGTTTTTCATTTTTCTTTGCAACATGAAATACGTAACATATCTTAGCGTGTAATATATGAAATTATCTACAAATTTTGGAATTTTGTTACAATAAACAATCAGAAATCCATTTCTAGAGCATTCGCCTTTAGATCCATAGTTCATTACAGTCTGCATAACATAATGTGCATTAATTATAAATTTCATAAAGACATTTTGATTATTTTTTGAGATATGACGCTATTCGTACAATAAAATTATGAAAAAAAAACTTGTTCTACAGTAAATGCATTCATTTAAAGTTTTTAAATATTTATAAATAAGCATCACTTACATGTAAATAGTTTGCTATAACTTGGCTTCTAATTGACGTAGTAAAAAAATAAAGAATCAATGGAAAAAGAAACATTCTTATGTTTTGAAATTGCAAAAATAAATAAATAAAAATAAAAAAGTGATTTTTTTAAAATTGAAACTTATGTTTTCAACCTAGTCGAATATCATAAAAACGTTAATTTTAAATAAAAAAAGTTAAATCTATGAATCCTAAAATGAAAAAGGGTTATTTTAAGAAAGAAATAAAGCTTAAATTCTTATTTATATTCTACGGGGTATTTATTATATAGAAATGAAAGTAAAAATTTATTTGGCGCTGTTTTTTTAATTCTATATATTATTTTGTCGGGAAACATTATAAACCTTTATTTTATATAAAAGCGATATTACCTAAAATCAGCTAAAACTTATTCTTTATTATACTAGAACTTTTTAGAACACGGGCAAATTTTGGAAAAAAAATAAAAGAAAAATGTTTGCATTCTTCCATAACATGTTTTTTAAGTTTTTTTGAAGGAGACAATGCAATAAGAACATAAACTAATCATAAAATTTCAAGAGCATTTATTTTTGCTTTATTTTCAGCGTGTGTTTTTTTAATGTCTTTAAAAATACATTCACTTCCGCTCGTGCACTAACATGATTTAGATGTCGAAAAACGAATTAAATATTACGGTGCATGAAAACCTCAGAATTCAAAAACCAAAAAGTGGTTTCCGTCTGGTCCCATGCATATAAAAGATGTAATCATATATCCTACTTTAGTATAAAAAAATATTGTGTTTTGTATAAATATAATACAAGGTGGTAAAAAGTCATTACATCCTAAGGAAGTAGTGCACATTTCAGTATTGTGAATAAGATAGTCTGCTTAGTTCTAAAAATCTAGGTAGCTTGAAATATTTTCGTAACACCTAGAAAGACGTAAATTACCTTTTGTTTCCGCTTTTTTTAAAAAAATGTTCAGGCAAATGTCATTTAAAACTAATATACATCTTAGAGATAAATTTCGAAGAAATAAGAATCTTGAAAATTTAGAATATTTTCCTTCCATCCATTTATTTCAAGGAGTGAGTTTTCCTGCTTTCTTTCTCAAATGCAAAGTATAGAGAAAGTATTGTAATTGTCAAAAAATTCGAATGCATGGTTCCGACGAATTTTTACGTTTAAATTTACACAGAATCTAAAAACATATTTTTGACATTGTGTTTGAACTGCATAATTTAAAAATGATTTGAGCTAGAATGATGCGATTTGGTATATGGTTATACAATCAAGTTTGAAGATTTTGATCAAATTTTGAACAAAATCCATTCAGGATGTCTGTTTCTGTCTATTCGACTACAAGTGAGTCTGATAGCTACAAACTGCCATGAGGTAACATTTTGATGTAATTTGATTGAGAAAAAAGGCGTTCAAAATACATATTTTCGCCACAAATTCAGTAGAAAGACTAGATACACTTTAAACATCATTATTACGTAACTATCGTTCACCAATGCCATGCATAGTATTTGCAATCTTACAGATCCACAATTTTATGGGAGGGGGAAATGGAAAAAATTTAATGGATAGCAAGCTAGAAAGTTTGGGGAAATCATTCTTCGCTGGCTTATATTCTCGTAAACGAAATATGCACAAAGTATTATAAATCTCAAAAACATTCAATTCGATGTTTTAACGAATCCTTACATTTTAGACTTGATTAAGTTCGAAGTATATATTTTTGATTTTATGCCTGTCTGTCGTTTATTGGTCTGCTTGTCTGTGAACACGATAAAAAAAACGCTTTCAATTAGATAGAAGAAATTTGGTATATGGACTTTACATCAAATTTTGAGCGAAATCCATTCAGAAAAAAATTTATCAATGCAGTTGTCCGAATAAAGTTAATCGCTGCCCAAATAATTTATCACTGTCCGAACAGAGGCAGGGGATTCATGGAGGATTGAAATACAGGTCATCAATTACCACAAAATCGACTTTTTTAGAAATCACAATATACTTTATATTTGCATATTGTATACGGGCAGCAGCAGGATTGAGCAAAAACAGAGAGACATTTTCTGCCCATATATGAAATATGCAAAAAGAAAGCACTGTAACCAGAAAAGAATTCGAACTACAGATTCCAGATCTCCATGAATACGAAAGATACATTTTTGTATAATGTCTGTTTTTCCCCCCTCTGCTAGATGGAGCTGAGACTGAAATACGTAAATTTTGTGGAAATGCGTACATTCGAAGTTTGCGCTTCGCCCGTTGGTTATAAAATTTAATAAACAAATCAAATTATGAATGTAAAGGCAAACTTAAATATTCATGAATTCATTCTAAGAAAATTATAAAATAATGTTTCAAAATTAAAACTGGCATGCTTGAGATTTGTTTATATCTACCGAAATATACAAGAAGCTGTTCATATTCATCTAATGTTTGAGTCAGATATAGTTTGGAGAGCTGTTTATAAGCTGGAATAATGAAAACATATCCATATTAGTCCAATAATAAGATATTACTAGTCTTTCAAGGACACTGCCTTTTTATGATTGTGTATCGACTTGTACGTTTTCTTACGCAGGTCTATTTTCTTAACCCAGTTCTGAAGTACAAATAAAATAGGTAGATATATTTTTGTTTTGTTTTTCTTATCGATAATTTAGCTATTGCCTCAACGAACGGTCTTATAAAAGCAGACATTATCATATTTATTACGTTAGAGGGCAAATAATAAGATTTGGTTATATCTACCGAAATATACAAGAAGCTGTTCATATTAAACTAAACAGACGCGCATGCATC
>JAPMOR010077837.1:185906-257710 GCA_026543865.1 Argiope aurantia
TAAAATTCCGAATTTCATTAAAATCATGTATTCACCAAATAAAATTCTGAATTTCATTAAAATCGTGTATTCACCAAATAAAATTCCGAATTTCATTAAAATCGTGTAAATAAAATGATTTGATTTCATGACTTTTAAAAAGAAATTTATAGTCATTCCTCCATACAGCATTAATTCTTTATATGATTTTCTAAATTAAGTTTAAATATAAATTGGGTAAATTTTCTTAAGAATTTATACACGATATATACAATACACTAAAAATCAATATACGTTATTACCCAGGCCAAAGAAATAAAGGGAACAAATAACATTAACATTTTAATTAACAAAAAAATAATAAAGGAACTCGAATAAAATTTTTTTCAAAAGAATCATTACTAATTTTTATCTAATTGTAATAAGATTTTCTGAAGCACCATGACTGTAAAACAAATTCAGATATTTTTTTTTCTAGGCTTCACTTGTTTTCTTTATTGAAGTTAAAATTAAATTTTTAGAATAACAGTAAGTACAACAAGTATATATATATTCCAAACCGTCGTTCGAATTTCAGACTGCTACTTTCAAGCATTAGTCCATAAGAATACTCTTCAACTTCACACTGTTTTTTATTAAACATTTTTATTTCAGAAGGCTTCGAATAACTTCTATGGCATTGGGAATAATATCAAGAAATATTAATCTTTGGCTTCAGTCTAGCATTATTACTGAATCTATCACGGAATATGGATTTTCTACATATTCTCGCAATACATATGTATTTGGACATATTCTTGTCGTTTTTTCCCCCGGCAGTTGAAACCAAAATTTGACTCAGAATTACAGTTGTGGTTACAAGATAGCATGCCGAATTTCATTGATTTTAGTCATTGCGTTAATGAGTTATTGCACTTATATGCATGCGAAAGACTTGATTGATAGATAGTCCACCCTTCTGGTGATTTGGTTCGAAACTTCATAAATCTCTACATTTTAAATGCTAAACCTATGAACCAAAATATTATTTATCTAGCTGTTTAGATTTTGTGGTTATCATGCTCACTTGCGCATGTACAGCAGGACAGACAGATTTTTCTTAATAGACTTTGTTCACAATTTGATAGAAATCAATTAATGAGCCATAAAATCTACTTACGAAATTTCATCCTCCCAACTCAAAGCGGTGTTGAGTTATTGTATATACAGACGAATATAATTTTAAATGTGTATTTCGAACTTAATTAGGTCTGAAACGAAAATATTTCGAGTTCGAATTTTTTGATAATCACTGTGCTTTTTCTTTGAACTTTTCGTATATGAGAAAATAAATATTATTCAAAGTATTATCAAATATTCTTATTATTTTAAAAAGCTTTATTTGTATATTTCAAAAAAAAATTGGCAAGTATGAAAAATAAAATATTGATAGAGATTTTATCAAAAAGTATGAAGATAATAAGAAAAAAAAGCATTATCTTTCTTTTTTAATTTTTAATAATGTAAGAGAAACACGTTTTTGAGTATTTGTATAATCAGTGAAATCGGTCTGAATTTGCAACAATAAAAAGCATTACAACAAATTATCAAAAATGTTTAATTTAAGAGAAAAATTATAGTTATAAATTGATGTCATCGAAAGAATAATTTGTTTTGTTTATAAGTGTTATTAGCGATGGAATTTTGAAATTGAATTTTTATAGTTAAGAAAATTGTAAATCTTTGTTTAATTTTTTAAATTTTTTAAAATGATTAAATTACAAGTTCCATCAGAAGGTAGATGATACTATTCGTTTTCATTTTTAATAAAATTTTTTCATTGCCTTCCACATTTGAATGGGAAATATTTGTTTAGCAGATTCTACTCCAAATTTCACGTTGAAGTAAATGGAAGTACCTGTCACAATAGTGTACTGTAATGAAAATACTGTAACGTCACAAGAAATGGAGAATGGATTACATAAGAAACTCATATTGCACTATGAAAATGGACACTTGATTGTTTTTACTATCTCCTGGTAAATTTCCAAAAAAAAAAAATGCAAACCGTCGTCAACTTGGCGATTACCAACTTTGAATTTGCAATCGTAGCGCTATCCCAAAATCGCCAAGCAATCATCTTGGCGAAATTTTTGTTTCTTATGTGTAATTGAGCGTGGCGAACGTGGCGTTATCTGAAAATTGTCAAGTAAATTTGGGGGCTGTAGAAATAAGTTTTTGAAACCTTTGGATAATATTTAATTTTTCAAGCCCTTATTCAACTTTTTAGACTTTGAACCATTTGGCTAAAAGGGTCGATAATTTTTATATATTTTGAATCTCTACTAATAAAGTTGTATTTGTAAATTGAATAAAGTGGAACATGTTTCAATCTGTATGTATGTCTATCTAGCTAGACTTTCAGAGCTACCAAATTTGTTATGAATGAATTTTGAAAGATGGGAATGTAGATTGTGGAGCAGCTTTTTAAATAGATGCTTAGAGATGTTTTGAACAGTTCCCAATAGAACTTCCAAAATAATTATTCTAGATATGGTATTTTTATACCATCTTAAAATTCGAAAGAAAAAACAACTAATAATTATACCAATTTAAGTGCTGTACAGTTTTTGTCATAACTTTTGAAGATATTAGCCAATTTTGGAGACTAGTTTGTTCTTCCAAATAACTGATTATTAAATGATTAATATGAAATGCATTAATTTTGATAAAATAATTTTCTGCGTTTTATTTCGGTAATGAAAATGTTTCCATGATTTTTTTAAATTTAATATCTTCTACTTCCTTGTCTTTTATAGATTTCATAATTCATAACAAAAAAACCCCATGTAATTTTAAAATTATTTCTTTTAAAATTGATTACTAGATGGAGCCACGCATACAGAATCAAAATTTAACTAAAAAGAGTTACATTCTTTAAATTCATTCAATATTCTTGTACTGTAAAATGTGAATGGGAAATCAATTATAAAATTTCCTCTTTATAAATTTTTTTTAGAATACAACCTTTTGAAATCATACATTTCTTTTCTTCCATAGTTTATATATCATTTAAAAATTTCTAAGTTTTTTCGTTTGTATATTCAAAATCGAAATGCATGAGAAAAAAAATTCAAGGAAACATATGTTTGAGAACAAATGATGCCTTTTAGTACGTACTTTTATCAAAACGTGTACAGAGTAAATAAAGAAGCTCGAATAAATTCACAGTCTTGTTCTAAATTTACGCAACAACTGTTTTTATCAATCATATCTATTTGAAAAATGTTGAAGTCTCTTTTGAAATATGTTTCAAAAGGAACCTGGAACATAAGGATGCCTTTTATATTTAATCATATTGGTGGAAAATATTTTATTCCTTTCATTTGTTCTCTTTTTAGGATTCTTATCCAAAGAAAGTATCGAGGAAAAAAATATAGAATAAAGCGTGAATATTTTCTTTTCCTCTGGTAAGTAAAGAAGGTGTTTACATTGTTTGAATATTTTTCTAAGGATCTGAAACGAAATAATTCTTTGTATTTTTTTAATAATTTCACTGAATTCAAAAATTTAATTAAATGTTGTTGATGTCTTGAGCCTCTAATTTAGTGAATGACATGAAATATAAGCTTTATATTTTAATGAATATACATATGAATAAATTGAAAATTCAATATAAAAAAAATAAATTATTCTGTAGCATCCATAAAATTAAAAAAGATTTTTTTTTACGTATCACTTGCCTGGGGCAATATTTTGCTTTCTACAAATTGTAAAAAGGATTTTGTGATCACCAGAAAATTCAATATCTAGTTTTTGATCAAAAAGAAAATCGGGAAATTTTCGAAAATTTTGATCATCAGCTTTAAATAAAAATAAAGAATTACTATAAAATAGAATATTTGACCACCAAATTTTGATAAGAATAGAAGTATTTTAATCATCGAAAAATTTAAATTTGGGTTTTGGTAAAAACAAGAAGCATAGTAGTCATCGAAAAATTTTCACTTTAGCTTTTGACAAAAATAAAGTATTGCAATCAGTTAAAAATTCGACCTCCCAATTTAGATTAAAAAGAAAATATTGCAATCTTCGAAAATTTTGACTACAAGTTTGGGATAAAAAAGGATTTACAATAAAATGGAATGTTTTCTTCTAAATTTTGATAAAAATGAGAGCATCTTAATCACTGAAAAATTTAAATCTGGTTTTCAATAAAAATATAATGCATAGCAGACATCAAAAATTTTTAGCTCTAGCTTTTGATAAAAGTGAAGAAAGTATTGCAATCAGTAAAAAATTCTATCTTCCAATTTGGATAAAAAAGAAAATACTGCAATAGTCGAAAAGTTTCACCGTCATGTAAACAATGGATAATAAAACTTTGGATAAAAAAAGAGGAATTATTACAAAATTGAATACTTGACTCCTAAATTCGATAAAAGTGAACGCATCTTAATCATCGAAAAATTTTAATTCGGTTTTTGATAAAAATAGAAAACATGGCTGTCATCGAAAAAAGCTTTTGAAAAAAGTATATAACGTATCGCAACCAATGAAAATTTTGACCTTCCAATTTGGATAAATAAAGAAAATATTTCAACTATCGAAAATTTTGACCTATAGTTTTGGATGAGAAAAGTATCTTAAAGTGAAACAATTCGGTCTGTAATTTTTAATGAAAAAAAAAAAAAAGGAAGCACCGTAATTATCAAAAAAATTCGTATTCGAGCTTTTGATAACTTTCCAGTCTCAAATTTTTTTGAGGGATCTGAAATTTTTTTTTGGCAACATGCTTGTTTATCTGTATATGAAAACAAAAGTTAAAAAATGGAAGATGCTGTTATATGAAATTTGGCATTCTAACCACAGCTTTGTACCAAATTTCGGACAGTATCGGAGCATCGAAAGTCCATCTGCAGGTCCTTGTTATTTGAGGCAAAATTTCAAAATCACAATGAAATAAAATGCTTGAAAACTGACTCAAGGCTTTTCTGTACACATACATCAAATTTTACTCTGAATCCGTCAGATATGTTTCTGCCTGTCGGACCGTTTATTTATGTATTGCAGAAATAGATATATATATCGAATCAGTCGTTGACGGGCATATAATGCACACATATATTAAAGTAAAAAAATGTTAGAAATCAATATTTAGTCATAAAATTTCAAAATCGCAATGCAATAAACGGCTTTAATGTAGATATATATCAAATTTCACACTGAATCCGACAGTTACTGTTTTGCCTAGAGAAATTTTATTTGTTTGTCGCAGAAACAATTATAACAAATTGAACCAGTCGTTTACAGCCTTATAATGTGCATATATAGGAAGATAAAATTATATTAGTCAATCTATACTTATAATAAAGCTCAATGTGTGTGTGTGTGTGTGTGTTGGCACTCTACAGGCCAGACCATTCAACCTACAGCTACCAAATTTGGCACGTGTATACCTTGAAGGCCGGGAATGTGCACCTTGGGGTTATTTTTTCGAATTTTTAATTAGAATTTTATTTATTTAAAAATTAAGAGAAATTTTGGCGTGTTTCTGCTATAACTTCCGAAAATATTACCGCACAAAAAAGATTTTTACATCAAGTTAAAGATCAAAATTTATCTTTTAAATAATACCAATGTTTCAACCTTAAAATTAAATTTCTATTTTTAATGAATTTTTAAATAAATATTTTGACTATATTTTTCAATTTTTTTTCGTACAAAATAAATATAAAGCTGCAAGAGCACGTTTCGCATTCATGGTAAAAATTAGCTTTTTTCAAAGTGTTGCCATCACATTGATTAAAGCTCCAACTAAAAATAAATTAAATCTTTTTGGAAATGAAATCTGCAAAAATATAATTTTCGGCACGTGTCTGTAGGAAATGAAACAAATATGAAATATTATTTTTTCTAAAAAATAAATTCAAGAAAAATTATTTTATGATCTTTTGCACTCTCTATATTATTAATCCAATAAATCAGTTTTATTTTAAGGCAAGTTTTATTTAATATGAACTGGATATCCATTCAAATCAGGGCCACACAGCTAATTTGTAAACCTTTAGTTAGACATAGATCTGCTAAAATGGTCTAAATGGAAAATGATTATATTTTATGTAACTTGATTCAATAAATGCTCTAATAAATAATGAATTTTTGATTTTACGTAAAGCTTCTGCTGTGGAAATCACGTTTAACAAAATGTTCTTGAAACACTAATATTTTAAATAAAAAGAGTTAATTTCCAATCAACTAAATCACTCACTTAAACTGATTGATTTATGAAAATTGGAATATCACTATTCAATTAAAAAAAGGATAATTTTAGATTTTCCATCCATCGTTTCAAAGAAAATACGCCAATCAGCGTGCAGGTTTCTCAAGATTAATTGGCCTAAGATTATGAAAATGTTGAGTTTTTCTAAATTTTTAACATTCAAAACTTCATAAATAAGTCTTAGTTGATCGTGGAAAATAGAAACATTCATTTATTTAAAATTTGGTGTGTCCAGAATATTTCTCAGAATATGATACCTTACTGCATTAAATTTAAACTTCATAATTTTTGAAATATATTTATAGGCCGGAACAAAATATTATTATTGATTTCATTTCAATCCTTTAGAAAGCAAAACTGAAAACTGAATTTTATGCTGAATCTGAGAAATTTTTGTGGAATTATTGTTTGAGATATTACATAAATTATGAAAAAATATTTTGTTGTTCACATAAGACTTATATACCGAGCGATTCTGTTTGCAATACTCATATTCAATAATAATAATAAATAAATAAATAACGATAAAGATAAATAAAATAAAACGCTTGGTTTTATTAAAAAATATCTTTATATTAATTGCAATTTCATTATTTCCACTTTAAATTAAAGTTGAAGTTTTACCGGAAATGACAACAAATTAGCAATATATATATATATATATTAAATTAAACGAAATTATCTAAACAACAGTATAAGTTTGGTATGACTATCAAAATTTGAAGATTAAAAATGTTTTGTTTGAGAATCTATTAAGAGACCAGTTACTTAAAATATTTAATTGAAAATTGTAGCGAGCGGTAATCCTGGCGAACCGGCTGATCGCCAGAGGCTGCTAGTACTTATATAAAACTCAATGTGTGTGTGTTGGCGCTCTACAGGCCAGACCGTTTGATCTATAGCTACCAAATTTGGTACATGTATACCTTGGAGGTCGGGAATGTTCACCTGGGGTCCCTTTTTTGAATTTTTAATTAGAATTTCAATTATTAATTAGAAACTGACTTTCCCGCTAAAAAAATCTTTTTAATTTTCCCCACCGCCAAATGAGTAAGGCTTCAGTTTTTTTCCCCCACTCTAAGGCTAGGCTTAAGATTTTTCGACTGATTATTTCAAACGATTCTGTTTATTTTCTTAATGTTTGATGCATTTAAAATTAAACATTGTTAATTAATCGATCTTTCAGATTCATTCTGAAGTACTTTTGAATTAAAATAAAATAGAATAAAGGAAATTAAAAATTTCTAATCTGCGTAGCGTTACCCCAACTGGCGTAGAAATATCTAGAGGAAAAAGTCTGTATAAATTCTATCTTCTGTTTTGTAAACGAATTAAACTATTATAAAGAGAAATAAGGCTGAATTTATTAAATCAATTACATTTCTTTTTTCTGTAATTTTTAGAAATTTTTTATAAGAAATTAAATGTTAAATTACATTTAGAATGGAAGTTTCCGAAACCTTGATTTTAATATCAACCACCACTCTGCTAAATTATAATTCTAGTTCACTACGATAAAAGATTACATCACAAATATTTCCTCCAGATTCGCTAATCCAATTGCTTTAACTACTTCTTTCCGTAACTTTCGTAAAATTTTTCCTCTTTTAGTTAGAAGTAGAAATAACTTGTTCTTGCTTCTTTCAAGTGGGCGTTGATTTTACCGAGTAAATGAGTAAAATGAAAACCAGTCTATATCAATGACTCATAGCAGCTGTTATATTTCATTTCTAGGGGAATTTTATCAGCATCACTGGATTCTTTTAATTATTTCTTACTATGTAATCAATGAGCAGCAGGCTCTTTTCAAAATAAAGTCATGGCATTACATAGGAAAGCATTGCTTATGATTTCTTAAAATGGAGAGCTATTACGCGTAGAATCCGAAAGGAAAATGTTATAAATCATAACTGGTTTTTTAACTACAAATGTTTTACTTTAATTTTTAAATATGGGGCAGCTGCATTTGGGTTGTAGGTTTATTGTTCCAGTATTATTTTTTAATATATATTTAAGATTATTTAGCCTTTTTAAAAATAAATTCTTAAGAATTGATTAGAAGACATTGCTAATCATTTAGTACTATTGGGAAGTTAATACGAATAGGATATCGGAATGAAAAGTGTCGCATATCATATTGCCTTTTTAACTACAAATGTTTACTCTTATTTTAAATTTGTAGCAGCTGCTTTCGGAAAGTTGGCTTGTTATTTCAGTTTTATTATTTTATTATTTTTTTGATAATATATATTGAAGAGTATTGGTAACTTTTTGAATAAATTTTTGATAAGTGATGGAAAGACATTATTGTGAAAAATGAGTGAGTAGAAGTGAAAGAGATATGTGAAAATGTATGAGTAGAATCAACATGGAATGTGTTACTTGCCATATCGGAATTTTGAATACTCTGAAATTTTTGAGTTTTTACTTTTATTTTAAGTTTTTAGTAGTTCCATTCAGGATATTGGTTTATTATTCTTTTATCATGCGTTTTATATTTTGCTACTTTGTTGAAGAGTATAAATTTACCGTCAAAATAAATTTCTGACGATAGATTGGAAGGCGTTGCTTTGATTTAATAATATAGAAAACTAAAATGAGTGGTATCAAAGAAAAACTTGTTAAACTTCTTTCTGGTTTTATAACTACTAATCATATCGTTTAACATATTCATATTATTACAACTCGTGTGAAGTTTAGTTGAAGTGGAATGAAATTTTTTTGTTTAAATATAAGTGTATCTGAAATATTTTATGAAATAAATCAAAGAGAAGAGGACGACTATACAAAAATTAAACTTAATTTTTTTTCCTTTTTTGATTACAAAAAAATTTAAATGCAATTATTTAAATTATTTTTCAAACTGGAAATAACTTTCTATTTCCAATTATTTAAAAAGTAGCTGTTAAACCACGATTAGAGTGGACATCCTATATATTTCTTCTGCATTGAAATGCATATTATATTTGTATAAACCGATTATTATATTTAAAAAAACCTAATAATTTATATATATAGTTAATCCTTAATTGCAAGTTATTACCTATTAAATATAAAATAAATATACGAGTATTATATCTAACTTTTATTATGTTATTAGATTCACTTTCGAAGACTAAATATATAATATGGGGCGAACAGATAAAATAATGGACAAAATTAAAAACGCTTTCCCTCAGCTCTAACAATTATTCTGATTTCGCCACTTTTTATTTTATATGAAAGTTGTATCTAAATACATCATCATTTTATAGAAAGTGGTATTTATATACATCATGAACTGTTCCCTGCTCTCAATTACTGTTCATTTATGAGAAAATCGAAAAGATACAACTTCACTGCTCATTCTTCAGGAGAGAAAACGTTGATAGAGTTCCCTAGTTACAATCATTGAATAAATCTTTTAATAAACCAGTTTCGTCAATTAAATTCTAATTACTAATGTTACACTACAAATTATATATCTAGATATATATCTGACATTATATATCTGAGTTTCCGGTTGAAACTCCTGATATCTAGATATATCATAAAGGATCGAATGCTTCTTCTGATTTCAAAATATATTAAAATATATTGCAAAATGGAACTGTGATACATCTCCCAAGTTCAACAATAGGATCAAATTCGTCATTTTTTTTCTTTGTAAAACATAGCGAACTATGGTAATAGCATAGCCGTCTAAGCGCGATCAACTAGAATGTCATATTATTATGTAATAATAATTTACGATTTTGTTTTCTTTAGTTTTTACTAAACATATTTCATAAAAATTGATCGACTTCCCTATATTAATACCATATGATATAGACCGGCTAGTATTTATAAGAATTCTTTAATAACTTCAATAAACTTCTATAGGTTACATCTCATCACAATAAAAATGATTGTTTTAAATTATTCTAGCAGAATAATGAGAGTATTCTGATTGATTAACTATATTTAAAATTGGTGAAAGTATTTGCGATCATGGAGTTGTTCCTAAACCTGGCTAACCTATCAAAATGCTCCAAGTAATCATAATTTAAAAAAATTCTTGTATTTGACATTTATTTTATCAAAATAGGTTAATATATTCGTGTGTTAATATTCAATATAATTCGTGTTAATATATTCAAAAATATAACAAAATAATAATCAAAATAAAGTAAATATAAATAAACAAAATTATTATTTTATATTTCCACAATAATGATAGTGTCAGATAAGTTAACTTCAAAATAGTAAAATTATCCAGTTGTTGACGAAAATTGACGAAATGCATCCAATTGTATAGATTGAATGCTTTGTCGAGGTTTTATTGTTCAACTTTTCTCGAAATAAAGAACTAGGCGTAGATGATAAATACCGACATATCTAGAAGTCAAAAGCACACTTATATGCGACAACAATATTATCAGTACTATAGTTGAAACTAAGGAATTCTGTGACATGTTTT
Source organism: Argiope aurantia (assembly GCA_026543865.1). Classification (NCBI taxonomy): domain Eukaryota; kingdom Metazoa; phylum Arthropoda; class Arachnida; order Araneae; family Araneidae; genus Argiope; species Argiope aurantia. Next base: position 196,586 of record JAPMOR010077837.1, read on the forward strand.
CGTCATTCAAAATATAAAATGAAATATTGTTTTTTTCTCTCAAATTCTTCCCCAAATTGAGGTTGGTGAAGAGCAGGAAACCTTTGCTATATGTAAGTTAGGAAAGGTCAAAGATAATATGAAATAAAAATTAGGGATATTCGACCAATATTTGGAGCTGGCGAACTCGGGCATTAATTTTCACATAGAGAATGTACAGTTAAATAAACATTTTGCGATTGAACTCAAAAATGTTAAATGGAAGAGGGTAGTTGAAGCTTAATTTTTAAATTATAATTAATTAGAGATTATAAAGTTTCATATGAAGAAAGAAGTATTGGAATCGGGTTAATGATTTGGGTGGTACACCCTATTGCAGGTTTTTTAGATGAAAAATGCATGTGAAGTAGCGTTTTTTCGATTTGCTTTGAAAAGGAATGATGGAGGCAGGTAGGCGACACATGACGGCATATCTCAAGGTCATGAAACTTCACATGACACAAAAAAACTGTCAAAATAGGTACAGTATTTGGAGTTGGGTGACTGATTCGTTCGTATTTCTGATTAATTGAAATATATAGTGGTGGTTAAAAGTTCGTACTATTAACATATAATATTATTTTATTTTTAAAGCTAATTATTGTTTTATGTGTCACATTAACAGATTCCCTGGATTATTTTTCGCATTGAAAATATGTCTACATATTGCAATATCTTTCCCCTTTATAATTTTATTGATAATTGCACTGAAAACCAAATATAGCTGCTTAAAAAAGACAACGTAACATTCTATTGATATTCGTTTAATCAAATTTAATTTTGGATACCTAATACCATCTTTTGCGTAAAGGGCACTAATTAAAACAATATCTAATTATCAGTAACGACATATTACTATTCTCTATTGATGGTTAACATCGGAATAGTATAATTATCAGATATTAATATGTTTAACAGTATTTATCTTATAACAGATAACTGTATGTTCTATATTAACAGAGAGATATTACCATGCTTTTAAAAGTAATATGCATTATAGAAATGAAATCAGTTGAAAGTCATTAACCGGGATAATGTAAACATTTCTGTCCTGATGCATCGCCAAAATGAAGTCGATATAATATGCTAAACGCATTAAGGGTAACCGGATTTGGCGTATAATGGAATTACTTCCCAATCAATTAGATTTGTATGCAATGGAAAGCGAAATTATAGATGAATATCTGAAATACAGTGAATAAATCAATTCTGTTCTGACAGAATTAGATAAGAGAGGCATATAAATCATTGGATATTGAACCCAAAATGTTAATAAAGCATTTAGGTTTATATACTATATAATATAAACTATCTTTAAGTAAAAATTAAATTTTTATTGATTTTTTTTTACGATTTAAAAGTAGTAGAAAGGAGTTTTGAATGATCGTGTTAGAAGAAGATAGTGGCCTTAATTTTTTAAAAGCTCAGATTTTTAAACTCATTCATTTCTGAATTTTTAGTTCAAAGTTACACAATATCCTTTTTCAATGCAATTAAAACGTTTATAAATGCCTAAATGTGTCAAGAATTAAACAAACAATAAAGGAATGTTATCCCAAAATTGTTAACATCGAATAAATAACTGTCTAGTATAAATCGTTACAGCGTCCGAGAATAAAATTCTATCTCAGATAAATTAAAATCTTGTGATTTGTCAATCACACGGAAAGCATAATTGTTAAAATCATCAAATAATTGAAGTGATTTTATTTTTTATTATTGAGATAAAAGAACATTGGAAACGTTTCATTTATAAGTATATATCTTAAAAATCGTTTGCAAACATTTTTGAAATATTTTCATGATTTATTAACATCTGGAAACACAGGATATTTGATTTCTTACTATCTTCTGATAATAATTTTTAATAATTTTTTTTATCAATTCCCCAAAATAGAGAAAGCGTTTGATCAGCATAAGACTGGGAAATACTAAAAAAATCGATTTGGAACATCTGGAATAACCATTCATTGGTATAGTATAAGGCTAGAAAAATGGGGATCAAGAAAATTGCACAAAATATATTGGAAATTCTTTTGCATATTAACATTAAGAGTTAACTTATTGAGAATTCGAACCATATTATGTATTGCTAAATATATCATACGTACAATATGTATTGCTGAGTATGTCATGTTAATCATATATGCTATTTCTTCTTAATAAGTAAAGTATTAGTAATAGAAAAGTATTTTTGATTATTTTTATTAAAACCGTTATATTTTTAAATTTTATTAAGTGATCCATCTTATATTTATTTGTATTTTCTATTTATTATTATTATTATCTCTTATATTATATGGGCAGCATTTTCAATTATTTTTTCCATTTTCTAAGCTTTAAACCTAGCGATTACTTTAAAGTTTAACTTCCTACGTATTTTCTAAATTGTTTTAAAGCTGTAAAATCTCATATTTTTTAAATTCTCACTTATTATATGAAAATTTTATTTTACATTTTATTGAAACTGTTAAAAATTATAAGATATGGTAAGTTTGAAAGCTCTGCAATACCTGCTTGATTTGTTTTCCCTATACTGGACTTCGGTTGATTTTTTTGTAAATTACCCTCATATACGCTTTGATTTGATGGGGCTTCTCTATTTTGAATATTTTAAATCCGCTTTTATCATGGTTCAATTTTTAATTTCACGACTATTAGAAATGGATGTGCAATTTCAGTTTGCAAACTGCTTTAAATGATGGTAAAAAATCATATTTTGTCGCTTAAACCATTTATTATTGAGTTAATAAATGCATTTCTGAAAATGTTACGAATTCTAACATTTTTTGCTGTTTCCTTGTTCTAACAATCATACTTAAGGAGAAAAATTTTTGATATTCTAAAACATGCGATGAAAGCCTTATTGCTGTGTGACTAAATTGACCAATTTCGTATCCATTTAACATAAATAAAGGTCATATACAAATTTATTACGTGGAACAGTTTCAAAAAGCAAAACTGTAATTTATAATTTGAATTTGTAAACGATCCCTTAATGGCTGTTTCAAGATTGGGAATATAATTGTCAAATACATCTAAAAAATAAATATTTTAAACTGTTGATAATTCCATCAATTTTAATAACAGAAGAATTGATTTTTAAAAATTTAAGATGTACGTACACACTAAAAGATTTTTTTAAAAAAAATTTTAACTTTAAAAATCCAGTTTTTTTCACAGTAGGTCCTTAATATATGTTTAAACTCATTTCAGTGAGAAAAAACCATATTACACTAAATATTAATTAATTAAATAATATTTAATGAGCTAATTAGCCTATTTTTTGAAACATGATATCTTAAATTCTAATTTGTACAGATACACAATTCTAGTTGAAAATTATGCCTAATATTAGTCTTCATGTTGTCTGCCTCAATCAAGTTATAAAAATATAGTGTTACGAAATTTTACCGCCGGGGTTCGTTTGGATAGTGGAACGCTCAATCAGCAGGCAGTTTGGATAGTGGAGTGTGGAGAACGCTCAATCAGCAGGCAGAAGTAGAATGAAAACAACGACGTTTATTTACACGAAGACACACAGGACAGCACAACAACGACAACTATATACAGGACAGAAGACGATTATCTTCAACCGAGACGTGTAGCATACAGCAGCATACAACAAGAATCGGCTGCAGACAGTAGCGCACAGCTCAGTTCAGCACGAGCTTGACTCCGTCGTTTCCGACTACTCCGCTCCGTCGATTCCGACTATGACTGGCGACTACTACTTTGACGACTCCGTCCAGTCTGTCTTCGACTTCTCCGACTCCTACTGACTGACTTCGCTCCGACTCTCTGTCTTCAACTTCTACTCCGACCACTCGGACTGCGGTTGCTTCCTTTTATAGGTCTCAGAAGCCTCTCCGCTAATCAGGAACGTTCGAGGCGTATTTCGGTTCCTACTGGACGGATCGGGAAAATTCTCGATGTTTCGGGTATTATCTATTTTGGCGCCAAAGTCGCCAAATGGTCGCCAAGTTTGTCGCCAAGCACTGGGACCTCCGACGCGCCACACGGATTCCGTCCATTCAGATGACTGTAAAACTTTCTTTCTGTTGATGGAACAAACTATGCTGGGAAGCCGAATTGCAGGTTTGTAACAATAGTTTTTTTAAACAATTTTTTCATCAACGATGAATAGAAAAAGCGAGATTTTTTCTGTAATTTCAACTTTTAAATAGCTCTTAAAAATTTATTTCTATAAATATAACTTTGATTGAGGCACAAAACATCCGCTATTTCATACAGATTATTTTGATATATAAATAACTGTATTTGGTTAATTTCTTGTTGAGTTATGATTGTTTGAATGAAGCAACATAGTGGAAAAATATCATTCTTCATAAAATGAGTTTTAAAAACACCGCAACTAGAGTTTTTAATGAAAGCACCTCTAGAAAAATAATTATAACTCGAGAAATATTTCGAATATTGACAACATCTTGGTATCGTTTGAGAGCTAAAGGATCAGAGAACATTATTAAGTAATAAAAAAAAATATTCGATATTTTGTACGATTTTCGAAGTTTCAAGTGTGTACATACACCGTAAAATGTTATTTTCTCAAGGATGTTTTACTAAAGATAATTTATAAGACTGGATGACCTCATAATACGTTAGATTTTGCAATCTTCTGAAAAATATATTTATTGACTCAAATAACATGAAATATAAATTTTACTGTCATTTAAGTCATTTTTCCTGTTGGAATTCTATGTCTGACTGTAACCACTTAGAAATTAACTGTCGGCATAAGATAAGAGTGCAAACTTTATATATTTCTCGAATATTTTAAAGAAATAATGGAAAATATCAAGCGCCTCAGATTTGTCAATATTTTAGACCGCATTAAAAAATTAAAAAAGTAACCCAACAATAATTATTAGAAATCTTGTGTAAATTCTGGTATAAATACCTTAAGGTAGGAGAAGAATTTTAATGAATTTGTATAAATTGAATATCAAAATTAGTTCCAAATTTGTAGATGACTTTTAAGGGATTATTTTGAAGAATAAGTTTTCAGACATGACATTTTTTTGGTTGTACTTGATATTAGCTTCTTTACAGTAAAATTCATAAGAGTTAATTCATATATGTTTTCGTTTATTGGTGGAAGAAGTGTACAATATATCTTATATAAAGTATCATTTTTCTGTTGTTTTCAAATGAAAATATTTTTGCGCAAAGTGTTGAAATAAAAACAGTCTTAAAACAATCTTGCATAAATTAGTTTTTTAAATCAATTATATTAAAAGCAATCTTATACAAAGTATCTTTTTTAATCAATTATATTAAAAGCGGTCTTTGTAAAGTATAGTTTTTTGTATTATTTTTAATATTTTTTTTTTGCGCAGTAGATCCAAGTATTTAAATAATGAAATTCAATAGTTGAAATAAAAATCGTCTTAAAGCAGTCTTACATTAAGTATCTTTTTAAATCAATAATATTAAAAGCAATCTTACATAAAGTATTTTTTAGAGTCAATTATCTCAAAAGAAATCTTATTTAAAGTATATTTTTTGTGTTATTTTAAATGTAAATTTTTTTGCGCAAGAAATCCAAGAAATCTTAATAAAGAAATTCAATTGTAGAAATAAAAGCCTTATGTAGCCTGTGATATAATGTACTCATATAGCTTCCTGTTGATGAATAATGGTGTCGAAATCTGTTTGCGCGAGATTCTTATATGAAATAAGTTATCTTAATTGTTCGATAAAAGAACATTCATGGTTGCCAAATGGCGCATTATTGCAAGGTGAATGTTTTCGAAAAACGCGGAACGGAATTTTGGGAATTCTCCTTTATTAGACTGCAATTTGTTTAGGAATTACGCCAATATCTCAGCAGAGAAATGTAATAGAAAATGGTTTTCTCTGTTTTCATGTTAATTTTCATACAGTTGCAAAAATGGACCCACAAATTTATTGTGCTCTATTTTCCGATTTTGCTAATTATATTTTATTTCCTTATTAAAAAACATAATTTCAATCGAATGCTGAAATTGTTGTGTATTAATTAAGATAAATGTTACAAATAGGAAGAAATCACAAAATAAATTACCATGTACGTCATTTATTTTCTACCAAGAACGGTTCGTAGATAATTAGATAATTACGGAATTGAAAAATCCTGGCACTTTTCCAAGTATCCTTTTTCGAAATCTTCTTCTTTCTAAAAGTAGTAACCTTCTTTCTAAATAAACCTATAGATTTAAAATAATTGGCAGCACCAAAGAACTAGTCCTTCCCTCTACAAACAACTGACCGGATTTCGCTAATTTTCATCGTTTCAAAAAATCCTAGATATGTTATCAATGGTCACCAAACTCCATTTTTGAAAGAAATATAAAAAAATCTTTAATTTTATATACATTTTCTATGTGAAATTCCATGGTTTCCAGAAAGACGTAATAAAAAAAAATTATGTGACAAAAATAAGTAACGTGCCAAATTATTTAAAATTTTGCCTCCCTTTGTTTTTTAAACTTACGTTATAGATCTTTTCGCAATTTTAACTATCAGAACTGTGGAAATTTCTTTCAAACTTAAATGTTAAAGATGTTTTGAATTAAAAAGAACTAAAAGTATCAATGGACATGCATACGAAAAAAAGTTTTTGGAGATTTTTCTATAATTTATATAGCTTTTTTTAAAATTGTTTATAGATAATTTGTAGAACAGACTTATGCTTATTTCAGTATAGAGAAATCTTAATATAGATAAGTCATTATGGCTCTCTCTGTGTGTGTGTGTATATATATATATATATTCTACATCTAATCCTAAGTAATTGGGACAAATTTAATTAAATTTTACACACTTCCAATATAAAAAATGATAAAGAATATTGTTGTTCTTCTCAGTACAGAAATTAAATGTTTATCTTAATTAGAAACTAATAAAAATTTTGCCTTTTGTAACTACTCTACACATATTTTTAAAACTTTTTCTTTTATGTTAATATTTCGGTAATGCTTTTATTTGTCGAAAAGTAATGATTTAGTCATGCCTAAAACTAAATTAAAGTCAATCACTCAAACAAAGACAGAATTTTTCGAAAATTTGTGAACAAAATTTGCAGTTCTAATAAAGCAAATATTAATTATTTATAAAGATAATTAGCTATCGACGAGTTTTAAAAATCATTTGATGCAATTGATATTATAATTTTAATTAAAATGAGACATAAACGATTATTGCAATATTTTATATAAAAGAATATTTTACGTTAAACATATTGCACAAGGAAACATTTTAAATCAAAACAACGCCGATCAACTATTATTATTTTCTGTTCAAAATAATGAAGAAAAATCAGTGAACTAACTGTCCAGTTCCAACCACTAGTCCCATTTTGCTAAGTTTTGTTTAATAGGAAAGATCATAACGTCATACTATGAAAATGTCATCTCTCTTCCATCAGCAATTTGAGACAGAAATTCTATCTCACTCTACATTCCTTACATGGAAAATTTTTAACAGTATCTCCAAACCTTAGCCACTGTTTCAGTTTCTTCAATTTTTATATTATACGAAAGATATATTGATTATATTATATATTTTATACTATTTATTGATTTCAGTAGTAACTTTATAAATCAGATGTAATGGATACTCGGAAAATTCCTCACACTTTATATTACAAATGTAGTTTTCTCTTCCCTTCTCCACTACATAAAGTTTCTACTATAGGCAAAACAGTGAACGAGTGCTCAAATTTTTAGTTTCAATTTTCCACACATAAGCGTTTTGGGCTTCACTGTAAAGCAAATAAAAGTGAATAAACAATTTGGACAACTTTTTGTCGAACCAAAATTTGCCACAGAACAGCAATTTTGAAAACAAAATCTAATATCAAATTTCTTTTGTGGTGGTATGTAGATTATGATCTGTGCAGGAAGCAACAGGACGAATGTTGTTGGAAACATTTCTTTAATAATCACATTCACACACTTAAACACAAAGACAAGACATTCACGCTCGCGGCTTTTCAGTTCAGCATCACATCTCCTTCTAATTACAATCGCAATGCATTATGGGATGACATATGGGATGGCCTAATCAGGTATCGCCATCTAGTATCCAAAAGAGAAGATAAGAGTAATGCAACTGCTACACTTTTATTTAAATCCCCGCATTTTTGAGTTGTCGCATTCTTATGCATGCAAATGCACAGATAGACAGAGGATAAACATGTTATTGAATTTGGTTCAAAATATGAAGTTGGTATACATTTACGATTCTAAAATTCTGTAAATTTTTTCTTTCCATTTAGGTTTTATGTTTAAAAGTTGTTGTGTTGCTCTCAGAAAAGCAAATTTGATAGATGTCTAGAAATTTGGTTCAAAAATCATATGAAAAATTTCATTGCTAAGCTTAAAGCGTTTTTGAGTTATATATGTCTGTCAGTGAACGCATTATATTTCCAAATATGTTTTTCTGAATTTGGGGAAATTTAATGCGTGGAATTTTCAAAATTTCAAGGCCGACGAATACAACATTTTCTTTCTGTATATTTCATGTACATAGCCCTCGAATCCGTCGGTGAAGCAAAAAAATCAATAATATTGGGTATAAAAGAAAAAGGTGCTGAACCTGGTGTTGAAATGATTTGGATCAGAATACATCAAGGGGGTATACTGGAAACGAAAAAGTAGATACAGTAGCCAAGGAAAGTTTAAACTTAAAAACCTAAGAAATATCTTTTCACGAGTACAAAATTCAATTCAGAAATGAGACTAAAAATCAAATAATTAAGGATTGGCAGGAGATATGGAATAAGGGGCGAACAACCTATCAACATTTTAAAAACTTTTCTCCTAACCGAATCGAGGGTGATTTTTATCTGAACCTAGTAATCCCTGGGGGGGGACTTTGAAATGAGCATGAGATGCTTCCGGTATGGTGGTTGGATCTCGCCATCCTGGTGGGTACATAAAAGGTGGGGGATCTGGCTCCTCCCATCGATGACGGGACGTATTTCCTTCGGGAAAGGTTGTACCGTGGCCGGTGATGGCCCTTAGGACTCAACCACAATTCCCACCAATGTTGCTGTTGCGGCGGTCCGGTCATTCAGCATTCTTTATCCGTGTGCCTTCGGGTTGGTCGGAGAGTCGGTGATAGGACTTACCTTAATTAAGTATACACCGGAAATGGTGTATTTTCTGTATATTAAAGCCGTTTCTTTGACAGAAGTCCCGCTTGATAGTTAAGTACCGAAGAAGGCTCTATAAATCACATAATGAAAGCCTGTGATTATGGCGAGAACACTGACTCAGATGACTAAGAAATTGGATGTCTCTGGACGCCGAAGAACTCTTAAAAATTCCAGTCATTAAATCTTCTATTAAGGGAATTTTGTCAAAGCTCTTATCTTTAGTTCCCTCTTAATGACCAATATGCGTTCTCTCTAGAGGGTCCTTTGGTGTTTTCAAATGTCCAATATCATCAAGTGTCGTTTGTTTCTTCGTGCTACGTGGGATTCTCTGGGGCGGCCCCATCAAGTTTCTCGCTTTGCCTCTGGCTAGGTCGGAGTATTGCTGGCACATCGCTGCAAATGTGTAGTTCGAATAATATGTATTAGTATATGGGTAAAGTCTTGGAAAAGTGGTTGAAAAAATATTATATACTTCATGTACGTGCAAGTAAAAGAGTAGGAGAAAATTATGAAGGGAATTTGCAAGAATTTCTGAAAGTGTAATTTGCATTAAAGAAGAAATAAAAGATTGCTTTTTATGAGTTTTATAGAAGGGCAAAATGTTATTTGTGATAAAAACAGTCACTTGCATCTATCTATGATTATATAAATTTTTATAAAATAATTGACGTGTTATCTTTCTACTCTCTCTAAATTTTAAACTTAAAAAAATAACACCGATAAAAATTTCTTATGAAATTCATTTTTATTAAAAAATAATTGTGAGAATATATAATTCTTCATACATATTTTTGTTTTATTTTTCTTGACAATGAAAAAAAAATGCTTCGTAACTTTGACGACCAAAAAATTTAATTTTAAACACAAATATATATATATTTTTTAAATATATGTTCGCATTAGTGAATTGTTTAATAAGTCACGTGTGCCTTGGAGGTTCGTTATTAATACCATTTAATTTATTCTTCCGTAATTTTTTTTGTTAAATCTGTGCAAGAAACGAATATAAAGAAACAAAATAATTTTATCCCAAGCAATAAAAAAATAGACCCATTTTTAATTTTCCATTATAAAAAATTCTTTTAAAATCTTCAGACATGTTTGTTTACTTACAAACGATTAACAAAGGGATAAAATCTCCTAGACTACAATAAAATCTACTTAACCACCCTAGAGATTGAGAAAGACCTTTTGCCCTAGTTTTCAATTAATTACCACTTTATTCACTAATATCTGTTCAGATTTGATGTTATGGATAAACTTAACGAACAAATTAAAGTATCGGAAGATTTATCTCCTTATTAATTAATGAGATTTAGAGTTTGACGTCAACGGTTAAAAAAATTAATAAGTTTTTTTTATCCTTCAGCCACGTGCCTCGCTATTACAATAAAAAAAATAACCTTCAAAATTATCCTCCACTTCAAATTTTGATTGCTTTTACGAGTAAAAGAGCCTCTTTAAAAACCGTCACCTAGTTTCTAAAATAATAAACGAGTTTTTAGGGTTTCAAAATAAATTTCGTTCGGCATTAATAATTTGTACCCCAAAACTTATTTTAGCTGAATCATTTTAAATTAAAATAACTTCTTAATTCATCTAAATTATGTGAAAACATGTTTGGAAAGTAACAGTGATTAGATGAAAAGCGTATTAATAATTTGTGAATATGTCCTCGGAAATGTTAATGAATTTTTAATAATCAATCTAATAAAAAATAATCAATTTATTTCTTGGGCTTTTTTTTCCAGTGCGGAAATGTGATCGAAAAGTTTAGGTTTGGTTTAGTTATATTAATATCCGTTTGTAAAGCAACACTAAGGCTATTCTGGGACGGACTTCATAATTTTGAACTGCGGTCAGATGACGAGGACGGCATCTGAGCTGGCACACCCCTCTCCACACCACATCGCACCAGCGGGAGGACGTTTGGCCCTGGCGGATTTAAGGTGTAGCGGCCCCCCTTACACGACGGTTCTTCGGTGGAATCAGGTCTCGAACCTCACGAGCCGAGACTTTATCACAAAGCTACCGCGGTTGTCTAAAACTTTAGGAAGTTGAACTCTATTCTGAAGCTTAAAATAAATCGAATGGCCCTAGATAGATGACCTTGAACACTATCGTATATTTATTGAAAATTTCAAGGACGTAGCTAAACTCATCCAGTTCTCTTCATGATCATTTTTGAGTGATTTTACTCCTTTGAAAGGAAATGCGCAGAGTATTAAAACAACCATTTATCAGAATTCTTATTTGGGTGTGTTTTGTTTTTTACTATTCTTTCTTTTTGGTGATAACTTTAATTTTGTTTTGATTCAAAATTATGTAAGGTTTCTACACTTTACTTAAAAAATAAATATTTATAGCTTCATCAATTATTTTACCATTATTTTTGTTGCAATAAAGCCAGAGTGGCGTAAGTGCAGTAACATTCCGCATCTAAAAAAAAAAAAAAAGGCAATATACTTCTGTACAGAAGAGCTTTGAAAAATTGTTGTGCAGTGTTTCAACATTACAGCTTTGAAGCTTTATGTACATGTGCGGGAATTCAAAGTTTCATTTCAAGGTTTTTCATCTGCCGAGTTTTGACAGTTGAATATCAGTCTTGACATTTTGGATTAGAGCTCGTTTATCATAGAATTATCATAAAACAACAGAGTTACTAAAGAATATAGATGTTATCTCACTAATTTTAAGCTTAATTTTTTTGGGGGAGCTCATAAAATATGCATGGAAACCTTTAATTTGACTACTACTTAATAATATACGTGCTGTAATAAAAAAAATAAAGATTGGCACTCTACCTTCAAAGCTCAATAGCTATTGACTTTGAAACCTCCTACGCATGTACAGAAAATTTCAAAATTGTATCTCCGTGATATAGTACAACAATTGCTTAGCATTCTTCTGTATAAAAGTATAAAGAGTTATAGCTTTGTAAGTTTCGGCACATACATGGTCGAGTTCAAGGCCAGTATCTATGAAGTATCTTCTCTGGATACATTTTGGACTTCAGTGCACGGTCCCAGTCACGAGAGTTTTAGATCAATCTTCGTATTGAAATTTTTTTTTATTTATTTTCTTTTTTCAAAAGTCCCGTTTTCAGATGTCACGTGGGTGGTTATACAAAACATTTAATTCCCATGTCTCTTCGATTTTTCCACATGATAAATGTAAGCTTTTCTTTCTTTATTTTTTACTAGCCGCCTTTGATGACCAATTGGTCATCAAAGGCCGCTAAAATTTTCAATTAAATATTTTTTGTACCTTAATTTTATCCCCGGTAAAATATTTTAAGCTTCAAATTCTGATAGTCATGAATCTCGCGCTACTATTTAAAAAATTTATTCCGTTCTGTCCATTGTACTATGCATTTTCACTAGTTTTTTTGTTATCGCTCTCTAAGTTTAAGCTTTAATTTGGATCATAAGCGATTAAATTTTAACTAATAAAAAAAGGCTTTTGTTGATGTTAAACATATTTTATTAAAAAATATAAGTACAAGAGAAAGAATCTTTCAATATTGAAGTTTTACTTTACTACAGAATATTTTTTTTTAAATTTATGCGGTACGCCAGAGAATTTTCAATAAATATTTCTTTTTTAAAATGAAAACCAGTTTATTACATTAAGAATTTATTAAATATAGCCTATAGATCCGAGGGTCTGCATATGCATTTAAAATTCTGTAATTCATAAAAATATTTATTAATTAAAACTGAATTAAATGTATTTAATTCATTTAGACCCTTTTTCTTATTGGTTTATATGTCTATTCTTATATTATTATATTCTTCTTAATATATTTTATATTAGTATATACATATATGTAAGCATAATTTTTGAAGCAGAGTCGTGGCCGAAGACAGAAAAGACGCTTTGACTATTTAACTTCGTTTTATTCTATCCCGGGAGGCACGATTTATGTACAAGCAGCAGCTACGAGCACACCAACACAGCACGACACAAATGTGAAAATGAGGAAAAGCTAATGGACAATTTATCACTGTGATTATATACTGTGAGATTTTGATAGGGATTTCTCTACTTGTGTGGACACAGGCAAGGGAATCATAGGGATCTTTTAAAAATTTGCTTGGCTGACAGTTTTTTATCCCTTCACTCGGAGCGTGTGAACTGCTGATTTAAGTATTTTTAAAAAGTTTCTGTTGAATTACTTTTAAATGGAAAAAGAGGAATAGGATCAGTGAATATTTTAGAATGAAAATATAGGCTGAATTAAGATAAAACTTTGGAAATTAAGATTAAATAAAATTTTAAAATATCATTAATATATATTAGTCTATCATACATATAACTAATAGCTTAGAATTGGCTGCTGAACTCCAATTAGAGTAGATATTATTTATATATGAACCATATTTATTTTAAATAATACATAATTATTGAATCATTAATACAAGTACAAATCACTTTTACAAAAATAAATTTTACAACAAAAACTTTTTCTTGGATTTATTTTCCTAGAAAATATCATGTGACATGATTATTTCGTTCCACGCAGACATTGATGAAAAATTACTCTTTTTTAAGTATAGTTTCAATAAGAATAAATTAAAATTTTTAATTTTCGTCTCTGAAACAGCAACACGCACACACACAAAGACAGATACAAACCACAGTATAATTTCTGTATCAAAAATGAATTTCATTAATTAATTATTATAAAACTGTTTTCAAAGTTCTAGGTTATATTGATATAAAATATATAATTAGTTATTTTAAAGCATAATTATTTTTTTGAAAAGAAATAAGTGAACGCAATAATTATTTGAATCGCCATTAGTAACACAATCCATAGAAAATGACCTTTTGCCTAGAATATTATCAAATGCCATATTATTCAATTATATCTGTTCAGATTACTCTTCAAAATATAATTTTATAAGACGGATCAATTTAATGGACAATTTTAAATATCGAAGATTTTAAACTCCATATTAATTAATTAATGAGAATCAAAATATGATGATAAGGATGGAAAATTAATAAAATTCTTTTTTCAATGTTCAGGTCAAGTGCTCTCAATTCTAATAAAGAAACCTCAACAAGTTCACTCCATTTAAATTTACGTGATGCTACTTCAAAGTCATCATCGACCACTTGTTTCTCAGTAATGTGTGCGAAATTCGAAGAGTTTTAAAATTAAATTTTTTTTTCATTATTAGTAACGAAATTAATATTTTTTGTATCTGGGAGGGCACGTTTTCAATTAAAATAAATATTCAATGTATCTTAATTCGTGGCGTCATTTTTTAAAGCGAGCCAATTTTATAGAAATTTTTACATCTGTCATTAATTTGGGAATCTTTATTGAATTATTGTTAATAAGTTATTCAAATGTATTAAGTAAAGAAGTTTGGCTGAATTTATGAGTATTTTTTTCTTTTCATTATTGAATTGTTTTTAATAAATTGAGAAATTTCTGTTTAAAACTGCTGAATTGTTTTATAATTTCCAATCCATGCTTCAAAAAAGTTTAATTGAGATAATCGTCATCTAAAGAGTATCTTACTTTAATTTAACGAGAATTGAATATGGCTGCCTGAAATGGCAAAATTCACTTCAAAATATGTTTATATTCTAGGAATAAGGTTTAATAATATGATAAAAGTGCATGATTAAATATCATAAAGACGTTCTAATTGCTCCTCGAGCTCCAAAAATTATCACGTAGATATTTCTTGAGTAATAGATGCTCAATTCATTAAGAAATGTTTTTTTTTCAAAATTTTAAATTGATTGTTAATTTAAAAAAAATGAAAATGTTAATTTTTTTACAAGCCAACATGAATGATTGCTTCAAAACTTTCTCACATACTTTCTAATACATAACATAACATAATTCTTTTCCTCCCGCAAAAAAAAAAAATGTTTATTAGTAAAGATAGGAATGCATTACATGATATTAAAAAACAATGGTAACGAAATATATATTACTGACGTGAATCTAATATTTTTACTGCAACTTTGGAGATTAATCCTGGTGTGCGGTTAATACATAATTACACGGAAATAGAATATATATTTTGGATGCTTTTTTTCTAGTCACAATGAAACGAAAATTTTACATAGATTTTAAGTTGCAGTTACATGATAACATGCAAAATGTTACTTAATTAATTTGTGTTTTTCAGTTATTGCTTTTATACGTATGAGAAAATACAAACCGGCAGATGGTCAATCCTTCGGCCTATTTGATTTAAAATTTGATTAGAAAATTTGAACAGACGGACGGACAAACTTTTTCTTCATGGATTTCATTCAAAATTCGGTAGAAATTTACAAAGTTGTTGTAAAGTCTACATACAAAATTATATTATCCGTCTAGCAAAAGCCGTGTTGAATTATCGTTTTCGTTAATAAGCAAACAGTCAGGAAGAGAAAAATCGGACAAAAACATGTGAAATCGTCATTCTTAGGTTCTAATAATTGATGAATTATAATACTTACTTTTCTGAATTATAATACTTGTATTTTGTATACGTCGTATACGAGAAAATGTTTTTTCTATATTAATTTTATTTTAATAAATTAAATTTTTTCTAATTTTTAATGATTTTTCAAAATTTTTTAAAGTGCGGTTTACGATTATACTATTCATTGCTTTAGATAATACACATATACTTATGCAGAGTATTTCATTAATAGCGCTACAGAAGGTGTTGGTATCAGAAAGACGAATCGAAATCATATTACCTTGTAGGGTCTTAATGTTTGCATCATGTGGTAAAGTGCATTGAAGAGCAGTTTACGTAAACGCTTATTCTGCTGGAAGTCTGCAATTTCGAACCGGTTCCAAGGTAGTAAGTAGGATGGACGAATATTCAAATGTTGAACTAGCCAACCTGCATTTAGCATAATAAGCTGCGGATTGTAATGACGCGCTGCGTTGCACTTGTATCAGGAACGCTTTCTTCACAAATGTGTTGTGCAGATGTAACCATGATACTGGTTGACGAGAGTTGCTGTGAATCGAGAGTGACGACGAGGACTCCAGAGAATGAGAAGGCCCTACGTTTTGCAGAAGGCAATCGATGTGCGAGTTATCGAAAGATAGAAACATTGGCTACTCTGCACCGTTTAAGTAAGGCATTCTGATTAAATTTGAATGACCAGATCGTCGCGAAAGCGTGTACTAAGGTTGAGTCCTATAAGTGCCATCACCAACACAGTACAACATTTTCCGTAAGAAGCATGTCCCATTATCGGTAGAAAGTAGCCAACTTACACTATTTCTGTACTCACCAGGACAGTGAGAACCAAGCACCATACCGTAATCTTGTTATCCTCGTTTCTGCAGGGCTCCCCTGTGTGTATAGGGTAATCGAAGGATAAGTCATATCACTGACTCTCCGACCCGCCCGAAGGCACGCGGACAAAGAAAACTGAATGACCGGACAGCCACAACAGCAAAATTGACGGGAACTGTGGTTGAGTCCCAAGAGCCATCACCGGCCACGGTACAACCCTTCACGAAGGCAATACGTCCCTTCATTGATGGGAGGAGCCAGATCCCCACCTTTTTGTTTACTCTTCAGGGTGGCGAGATACAACCGCCATATCGGAAGCATCTGATCCTCATTTCGAGGCCCCCCGAGGGGTTGTAGTCGAACGATAAGTTTGGTTTGCCTTCTCCCACTCCCCATATAGAGTAAGGATACTGTTAACAAACCAAATGTGCCCATACTATCTTTAACGCGCTCAATCATTGGTGCCTGGGGATTATCAGTTCCAGAGAACTTCAGCTATATTCTAGTTTCAACAGAATGTGGCAGACAGCACATTTCCTGGAAAACTATTGTTCGCAGATGAGGCAAATTTCAAAAGAGAGGAATCCTCTAATCAACATAACTTCCACTTGTGTATTTTGGAAAATCCGTATGGTATGCGACCATGTGCAACTTTGGACAAGAGATTCACTTCTGCTTTAGAGTTTATTTTTTAATATAACAATCTTCTAATGGATATTCTTAAGCAGTGACATGCATATTGGAAGGAAACATATAGAATAGATCCTTAAACTTAGAGCTATCAGATTTCCGCTTTATTTACTTCTTGGGTAATTAGTGTTCATTAAGAAAAGTTTTTTTTTCCAAATTTTAAATCAAATAACCAAAATTTAAATCAAAATTTTTTTTCAATAATTCCTGAGCATATTTAATAGATGAAAATCATTTTTTACACTACTATAAAATTAACAAAAAATTTAAAATTAAAGATAAGTATGAATCACTTATTAACAAACTATAACATTATAATAACTTATTAACAAACTATAACATGTTATAATAACTTATAACATTGTTAGATGACAGAGAATACAATTGAAAAAAAGCTTATATAAACCTATATGAAATTGTTTTAATTTATTTAGAAATTTGTTTCTATTTAAATAACAGGAAATCTATATTATTAACAGTTTATATCCATTTAGTACAATATATCGCTTATTACACTATTTCAAATATATATGGAAATGATTACCTTACCTCTAATCTGTAAAAACAAGCAGATGATTTTAATGATAAATGTCAATGCTATTCTTCCGAAAATAAATTTTTTAATTGTTCTGTCTTTTATATTTAGAATATGTCTGACGTCTTTGGGAAGTAATTCAAATAATAAGTTCGCATGTACGAGGAGCAATTTTGACGAAATAAAACGCATTTCATTTCTCTTTCAAAGTGACCTACAGGAAACAGATGCATCTGATAGGTACCTGAATTAGCAATGGATATATTTAACTTCGCAGATGACGAGTTGTTAGAGAAATATAGGTGCACAAGAGATGTGTCTCTATTTGTAAAGATTTGTTGTGATTTAATGGTGTCATTTGATTTTGGAAGATACATGTGAAGCAGGCAAACAATCCTTATGCAACGGTGCTGCCAACTTTCGCTCCGAAACTTGTAGCTTTGTAAATAATTTCTGTTGAAGTTATGCTTTTAATAAATCTTTCAGAAAAGATGCAAAATATCAAACGTTTATGATTTTTGTCTTAATATTTGAAACTCTGCAATAGCTAAGCATGAACTTTGTGGTAAATGCTTAAATTGCAGCCTTTAGAAAACTAATCGTTGTTATTAATAAAGAGAGTGAGTTTTTGAGGTGCGTAATCCTATTTTATACTATAATATTAGTTGGTTTTAAAATATAATTTTATTTAGAGGGATATAATTCCTTACTTATTTGCATTTTATAGACATAAAGTTGTCTTAATTTTGTAAATTATCTGATTTTTTTTCACTGCAAGAGAGTTGGATTGTAGCAGTGCTTACATTCTTATGTAATTGTAACATCTCCAGTGAAGCTTCTAAAGGCAATTGGTCTCTAATATTCTTTCAGCCTATAATTATATAATTGGCTTCAAGGTATACCATTATTTATTTCCTTTTGCTAACATATACCAAAATTTGCTATTGCTGATTAATTTATTTACAGCAAAATTTTTTTGATGTGTTAAAAAGGGTTCTCAATGTTATTTCCAAATCAATAACACTGTGCATAATTTAAAACATTTAAAGATTAAATAAATGAATTAATTTTTTGATCATTACATTTTATTAAATTTTTATTGAATAATTTGATCAAAATGACTATATAATTAATGTTTTTAAAATATTTTTCATTTTCCTATTTCTTGAACAATAAATGAACTTTTATAAACTTTTTTTGATTTTAAAGAGTTGAAATTTCGATTTTTATCTAAAGACTGCCATATTTATTAAAAGAAATTTGTTATCAAAGATTTACTAATGTATTCAGCTACAAATTCTGTACCGATAATCAAAATTTTACTTTTAAACATAAATTTTCTCCCAAAATTTGTTTTATATTTGCCAATACTATGATGCTTTAAGGAAAGTTAATGAAATCCATATCCCGTTTCAAACAAAATCTGATTTGGCTACTTTTCGACATCTATTTCATAGATTACTTTTCATTATTCATGAATATAAAATTCGAAATAAAATATTTGGCATATTTTTTGCAAACATATTTTTGGCATATTTTTTTAAGTATTCATTAAAAATAATATTTATTTTTAACATTTATTTAGATATAAAGGAGAGTGGAAAAGATTTAAAAAAGATCTGAAAGATTTAAAAAAAATATAACTTAATAATAAGGTTTTATTAATTTTCAATATTCATTAAGTGCGACGTGGCAGCAGTTCCTTTTTCTCCTACAAGTTTGTTTTTTAAACAATCTATTTTCTAAACATTTCATTTTCGCTGTATTACCCAATATGACCGGTAATTCCGCGTACTGAGCAGAAATTTTCCTGAATTAAAAGTATAGTTTCTTAAAAACTATATAAACATAAATGTTAATATTTATCCGATTTGATCTAAAATTTGTCTATATTATTAAAATAAAGAACAAATTATTAAAATCCAGAAAATTATTAAATGAATTTACAATTGTATAGTTAAATTTCATACAGATTTTACACTCATAAAAATTCGTTAGGACAAATTAAGCAACTAAATTCATTATCTTCGCAATTTTCAAAGCTTATATTTCTGGAACATTGAAAGTACAAATCTATGTCCCGTAATTTTCAGTTTCCTCAGATGCGAAGTAGCAGAATTGCTTTTCCCTTTTTTTGTCTTAATATTTCCGTCAAGTTTTGTGTCAATATCCCAGGTTTTTGCACTGACGTTATTTGGTTTCGACTGCATTGCTGATTCGGTTTTCGTTTAATTTATACTCTTTAATGTAGATGTAAATACAGAATTTCATGTAAATATTTAAAATAGCTTTGAATTCCTCTTAGTTAAAATCATTAATATGATTTATATATGTCGGGTTTTTTTTTAAATAAATGCAAAGAGCATTTAAGAAATATCGTCAATCAATCTAAACGGTTAAATTTCTTGATTTAATGAAATCAATTTTAAATCGTTTTATTAATAAAAATTGCGTACCAACTTTCGAATGCCCACAAAATAACGTGGCTAACTCCAAAACGTGTTTAACGAGTTCTTGTTCGTATAGGACTAAGAAAACAGTCTTCTTTCTAAAGTGATGTTTCGGAAGATAAGCCTGTAGATATTTTTCTTGTAAAAAAAGAGTTCAGAAATTCCGAAAAATTTCCATACTTCCTTGATTTTTCAGACTCTCACAGAAACAGCTTCAATAGCAGTTTTTAGTTGCGTCTTGTTACAGGATTACTTATTAGTACTTCGTATATAATTTTGATGCATCTGTAAATTAAAAATATTCATTAGCAAACTAATAATTCATTAAGTTAAGGATTTTTAGCACAAGATATTACCGTGCACTTATTTTGATACTGGGTAATACTGCACACTTGTTTTGATACTGCGTAATACCGGTATTTTGACACTGTATAATACCGCGCACTTATTTTGATACTTCGTAATACCGTGAACTCATTTTGATACTGGGTAATACCGCACACTTATTTTGATAATGGGTAATACTGAGAACTTATTTTGATACTGGATAATGTCACGTACTTATTTTGATGTTGGGTAATACCCCACCCAGTCGCCATACTGCGTGGAATTGTTTTACGCATATTAAGAAAGTGTTGTTTCGATTAAAATTTGTTGATTCAAAAAAATATCTTGTTATATTGGAAAGCACTGGGTATTAAAATATTTGCAGATGGAAGGTGTTTTACTGCTTAGGAAAATGACTTTTGCTTTAAAAACATGAGGCCGGAAATTATAAGGCTTTGATTTCTTTCAATATTCTAATGAAAACAAAAAATTAGAAATTGAGGAAGTTTATTTTAATACATTTTTCACCATATAGGGTGATGGCTGCAGGCATAAGACCACTCTTTTTATTACAGAAAACAGCTAAGTGGCTGAATTGCTCATTAAGCAGCATTGGCTCAGCCTCCTCTGTTGTCTGCTATTAAGTCTGTATAATCTTATGGCAAAGCAAATATAATTTGTGTTACCTTGAAATAGTACAAGTCAATTCATTGATATTAGAACTTGATTCATTAAAATCAATGAATAATGATGCATTTTCTCCTGACATTTCATTACATATCTGATGTAATCTATTCTATAACGATAATTGCTACAAAGAAAATCTGTAGGAGTGGTCTCCCCAAAACTTTCTCGCATACTCTCTAATAAACTTATCATGACTGAGAACGCCTTACAAGACATTAACGTACAATAATTACGAAATGTTATTTAGCATAAACTTAACATTTTAAATGAATGTATCTTGTCATCTTTGGCGATTAATCCCTCACGTGTATTAATAGTATCTAAAAATCGAGTTTGTGTTTTATATACATTTTTCTCAACCGATTGAAACAAAAATTTAAAACAAATCTGCAGCTGTAGTTACAAAATCCCATACAAATAATAAACTTAAGCCATTGCGGTTTTGAATTATTGTGTATACATGTTTCTGAAAATACAGACCGACAGATAGTCAACCCATGGTTATATCTGGCTCAATGTTTACAGGTGTCTATAGAATAGATGTTAAATATGTGTACCGAATTTTAACGATATAACTCTCTTCGTTGTATAATTATAGTGT
This sequence comes from Argiope aurantia, assembly GCA_026543865.1. Lineage (NCBI taxonomy): Eukaryota > Metazoa > Arthropoda > Arachnida > Araneae > Araneidae > Argiope > Argiope aurantia. The sequence continues at coordinate 218,331 of JAPMOR010077837.1, forward strand.
TAAATTATGTTCGAAAGACTGGACTAACGGACTTCCTCTGAACAATTTTATTTAAAATTTTGACAGAAATCTGCAAATTTGGTGTGAAGACCTATACTAAATTTCAGCCGTCTAGTTAGAAGACATTTTGAGTTATTTTTGTCACAGACAGATGGAATTTTTCTAAAAATGTGTTTTCCAAAATCAAGGAGATCTTAAACGGGAAGATTTGTCAAAATTTCGAGCTCGAACTTTTTGACAATTACTATACTTTCTTTATACTATGTATGCAAGAAAGTAAAAGATAATAATAATAATTAAAAAAAGATTTTTAGGAAGCATTTTGAAACACAAGCGAGTCGTGTTTGGATATACTTCTAAAAGAAAAACGTATTTAACTGAAAAAAACACTATACCGCATATATTTTTTCATCCTTTAAAAGACGATTAATTTGGCGGGATAGTTTTATAGTCGAAATTTCACATTCTAGTGATTTCAATTAGAATTTTATCAGACAAATTCACAAAGTATGATAAACAAGTTTACAAAGAATGGCACCTGTTCAGAAAAATTTATTTTTACATGTGATAGAAATTTAGAGCTTTCTTTCTTAATAGGATTTTATTATATGTATGAATAACCATCGTCTTCTATTCTTCCTGTGTTCCAAAAAATCGATTTGATAGAATTGATTAAAGATCCTTTCATCCACAAAAGAAAAACAAAAATACAAAATGGAGCATCTTTAAACGTTATTACATCAAACAAAAGAAATCATTTGGGTGGAAAATACTTAGAAAGGGTCTCTTAATGAAACACACAATTCTTCATTGACGTCAAAATGGAGTTTTTTAAAAAATTCCATCATTTCTAAGAAAAATCGTCTGTCTTGAGCTTCCACTGATATCCAAATTCTTTCTTGACGTCAAAATGGAAAAATATTTTTTCCCCCTAGTTTAAAGAAATCGTCTGCGCTCAGTTGCTTGCGCTGACCGATTATTGTTAATTCTTCGGCATACAATTCAAAATTCTAATTATTTTTCTCACATATTTACAAATGAAGGATGTAATTGAGTTCATAAATCATCAAAAGAAATTAATTGGCCATAATAATGAATTGTTATCATAAAGTGTAGCTTAGTTGATGAAATTCTTTTCACAATGGCTTAAAATTACCACATAATAGAAAGGTTTCATAAGCACTAATATTGCATGAAAGCGCAGTCTGATGGTAAATTTTAAAGCTTAAATTTTCGGCCTTTTCATTAGAAAACTAATTTATGATATTTATTGCTTCAGTAATTCAAGAACAAGGTATCTTCTGTTAACTTTTTTCTCATTAATTCGAAATTTATTGTAAAACAATGATTATCTTTAATAATGATAATATCTATTTAGCTAGTGAAATAAATAATTTTCGGAGTCAAATAACCATTGTGATAGAACGATGGTTATTTGAGGGTTATTTTATAACATGGGCAATCTCAAAAGAACCGAACTATTGATTATAGAGATTATTATATTGTTTGTTTCATTTTATGTACAAAAATTTTTTTAATATAGACTTAGATTGCTGTTTTAATAAGATTGAAAGATCTGATAAGTCAGTATCTTGGAATAAATTGATAAGAATAACCATATGTATGTCAAGAAATTCTTGGATTTTAACTTGAGACTATTTTATTTTTGGCATTAAAAACTCTTATAATCGCCAAAATATTTTCATGACTGCATTTTTGATCAATGAAACTCTTTGAGAGATAGAGGTGGAAAATATTATATAAGGTATAAAAAAATATGTAAGCGGTGGAGATTTCAGTTCAATGTATAATTTTCCTTTCTCAGATACGTAGTATAGAAAAAAGTATAGTAATCGCAAAAAAAAAAAAAAAATCGATATCGAATTTTTGAGAAATCTCCACGTTTTAGACCTCCCTGCGTTCTAAAAATCCGTCTGTCTGTGACAAAGATAACTCAAAAACGCTTCGAGCTAGGTCAATGAAATTCGATATACAGTCTTTACTTCAAATTTGCAGATTTCATTCAAATTTTGTGTAAAATGTGTTCAGAGGAAATCCATCTGTTCGGCTGTTTGAATATAAGTTAACAAGATAAATACAAAACGAATAGAGCTAGTTAGATACGATTCGGTACAAAGATTTAACATCTATAACGTAGACACCTATCAAATTCTGCGTCAAATCCAAAAAGCGGTTGACCGTCTGGTGGTCTGTACTTTCAGAAACATACAAACGCGATAATTAAAAAAGGCTATAACTAAAATTTATCAAATTTACTATGGGATTTTTTGACTATAAGTGCATACTTGTGTCAAATTTTTGTTTCAATCGATCGAGAAAAACGTGTCTGACACAAATTTGATTTTCAGATGCATTTAACCGCATGGCAGGGATTAATCGCCAAAACTCTCGCCAAGGATGACATGATTGATTTATAAATTCACACCATAGTTTCTAAGCTACACCAAAATATTTCGCAACTATTGTACGCCAGGTACGCGTTCTCAGCATGACAATTGTATTAGAAAGTATGCGAGAAAGTTTTAGGGAGACAATTCACTCTGGTTATTGGAGAGATTTGCATCGTTTTAGTATTTTGGATTAAAATACTAGCCCGAAGCATTTGGCATTTGAGGACTAAAAGATTTTATCAATTGTTAAAAGGGGTAAGAACTATCTGAAATGAACAAAAAAATCCTCATATGCAAAGATTATTATGTCAGCAGGGAAAAAATCCCATGCTTCTGATATACTAATAATAAATTATTTGTAGAATTATTACTATTAATGTTAAATCAAAAGTTTATTTATTGGCGAGTTGAAGAAAAGATGACTTGACCTAGAATTTCCAAATTGATGAAAACAAATAGATAGGATTGCATACCCTTAATTCGGATAAGTATATAAATTTCATTTCGACTTGCCCAAAACTTGACCACATATTGCTCCATGAAAATTATTTTTACGCCACCTTAAAAAAAATAGCAATTTTTATTTTTAATTATATAAAATTTTTATTTAATTTTAAAATATTTTTATAAATACTTTTGAGCTTTATTTTCCAGAATAGTTTGCATTGTGCTAATAGTGTTAAATTTATCATCAGTTAAATGAAACGGATGCGAATTTCATAAAAAAGATGTAACGTTTTATAGAGACAGTCATTAAAGCTCAAAGTATGTAATACATCTTATTCGAATTCCATGTTAGAATATTTCTACAAGCTATTCTATGACTTTGTTTTAAAGTCTAGAATCTTATTCAAAAGGTGGCAGAGATTTTTTGTTGTTGCCGTGTCCATGGAAATGCAAAAAGTGAAGAAATAAAGTTTCGGATATTGTCAAAGGTCTGGAGGACCACTGCCGCCAGCTTTAGGACTGTAAAGGATGTCCCGAAGTGGATCCATCAGCGGCAACCAGTCAAGCGTTAAGATAGCTGCGTTTATAGTGAGCACTCGAAGATGTGTCTCGGTGTGAGTTGAGTTTCCGGGCAGTTCTTGCAGCAAATATAGGTTCTTGTCCCATCAGGAAGGATCTTCATTCCCTTATAGTGATTTGTTATTAATCTAGCCAGTGTAGTTGTTACTTTTCTAGGGAAATCAAAGTCAGTGATCAATTAGAGGGTTGATTTATAAGTCTACATCTGGCCACAGCGTTTGCATCTGCATCTGATGTTGGAACTAGGTTGGACAAGATTTCGTGCCTCTTTGGTCAGAGTACTATGGCATAGATTTAAAATATTTATTTCTGATGAAGGACAATAAATAGATGCACGTAGAATACATCTCAGCTTAGAGGATAATTGAATGTTTTATGCTTTGGATTCCACATGAATTCCATATGTTATGTGGCAAACGTGGAATTGGAAGCCTATTTTTGCCACACGTGAAATTACAGGTTTCTGCTGATTGAGTTACATTAAAAATTAAAAGGATATAAATACAGTGAAATGATATTGAAGATTTCAATTTTTATTAAAGCATTTTGTAATTTAATTAACAACTTAATTTTTTTGGTAATTTGTAATTCTTAAATACATACAAAGCATTATAGATTTATTGCATTTCAGACATCATTGTAAGATCAGTAATTCTCAGGAAGATAATAAAGTTGCTTTCTTTTTAATCCTTCGTTAAACTGAAATATTTTTTATTTTTTATTTTTAAGACATTTCGAGTATACTCAAAGAATATTTCAAATAACTACAATACAAACTTTGATTTTGATAATCTTTGAATATATTTTTATTAGGATCCCATTCGATAAATTTCAGTCTTTTATCATCTAAATAAAGTTTATTTTTCTGCAATGTTAATAAATAAAGTTTACTGATATCAGAAAAAAATCTTGTTAGATTTTCAAATAGCTTAAAAGTTAATCCATTTAGTTAGTTTTCGTGATAAAACTATATTCGCCTGAAACTTGATCGTATTGAACAATTTTAAATAGTTATACTTAGTTTTCGTGATAAAACTATATTCGCCTGAAACTTAATCGTATTGAACAATTTTAAATAGTTATATTTAGTTTTCGTGATAAAACTATATTCGCATGAAACTTGATCGTATTGAACAATTTTAAATAGTTTTACTTATTTTTCATATGTACAATTTTTCCAAATAAGTAGTTTGAAGACTTGCATGATTATAGAATAATGTAACTAGCATAAAAGGAAAGATTTTCCCTTTCTCAAAAATTAAAAAAAAAATCTATTTGTGATAACTTCATTATATTGCAGCAATTTCTTTCTCAAACAGTTCAGAATATATTTCTTATAATAACATGTTCTTACGAAGTTTCAAATGTAGATACAAGATAATATCTTCAAAATAAGTTTTTATTTTATTTTGTAGTTAAAATCGTATATGAATGGTATACTATTTCTTGCTTATTTATTAATTTTAAAATCATAAAAAAAGATATTATAAAGGAAAGCACAACACAATAGCCTAAAATAACGATGAAAATAAAATTTTGTGTTAATTAACATAAATATGAAAGTAAAATAAAAAAAAATATTTTAAATTAAACAAATTTTCTGCTGTAAATATTTATAATGATAAGAATAATCAAAGGTTAAAAACAAAAATCATATTTTAAAAGGTAAATGATCATTTTAAAACAAATAGCCTAAAAAAAGATGAAAATAAAAGCATGAGTGTTAACTAACATAAAAATGATATTTTAAATGAAAAAAATTTTCTATAGTAAGCTTTTGTGCTGATTAAAATAATCAAAGGTTTAAAACAAAAACAATAATTTAAAACATAAACGCTCATTTTAAAATAAATGAAAAATTAAAAAAAAACATGAAACATTTTAAACCCGTAGATAATTGCAAACGATAAATGTGTAAATATCTACACTTGTCGGATTCCAACGATAATTTTTTTATCATTAAGGATTTTATGTTATTTTGATCAAATTCCCTAGTTTGAGAAAAGAACATCGTAAGTACATAAGAAAGGAAAAAAAGTTATCCTAATATAAAATTATTTAGATTTCTTATATAAATGTTTAGGTTGGGAAATATTCTATATTTTCTGCATTTTTTTCTTTATTGGTATTCTTGTTTTTTCAAAATAAATAAATGCTTGAATTTCAAAAAAAAAAAAAGTTGAAAATTGAAATATTGCGAGAAATTTTTCGGCAGGAAAATTAAAGCAATGCAAAGTAACCACTAAAATTTATTCATTTGGATTAACTTTTATATTCTTTTTCTTGTTCAAACAAACATTTGACTTTCGAAAAAAGAAAATGATTTTCGGAAATTCTTGAAAAGAAATTTAAGACAATTCCAAAAAACCAGGGAAATTTAAAGTTTTATTGCAAAAAGTTTGCAGAAGTTACTGACCTGTCTTTGAAAGACAGGGAACAAATTAGAAACAATCTAAAAACAATGGGCCTAAGTATGGATTTTGAGTAAAACTTGCTTCAAAACATTTGCTAGATACACACTTCGTTTCCTTCAAGAATTAAGATAATTGTGGACCAGTTTCCTTATTAAAATAATTGAGGAAACAATTCTTCCACCAACGATTCTTTTCAATAATGATTTATAGATAGTGAAGAGTAGAAATTTTAAGAGCAAAAAATGTGGTTTATTTTGTATAACCTAAATTTTTTTAAATATTTAAAATCAATTGTCATTTTCTATTTTCTTGCTTTTTGTAATCTTATTTACAGAATAAACAAGAATTTTTATCAACTAATACATTTTATAAAAGTACATTTAAATATAAAACAACATAATTTGACATAAAATATCTGAAACTTTTATATTTTTATACATGCTGCTTTACTTAATAATTACTTGAATCTTAATATAATAGAACTCAAATAAATCCTGAATTTATAGGGGCTGCGGTTTCCTGGTGGTAAGGTCTCGGCTTCGGAACCGGAGGGTTTCAGGTTCGTGACCCGATTCCACCGAAGAACCGTCGTGTAAGGGGATCTGTTGCACGTTAAATACGTCATGACCAAACGCCCACCCGCTGGTGTGGTGTGGAGAGGAGGGTGCCACTCAGGTGTCGTCCTCGTCATCTGACCATGGTTCAAAATTACGAGGTCCGTCCCAAAATATCCCTAGTGTTGCTTCAAATGGGATGTTAATATAATCAAACCAATCCTGAATTTATAGAAATTTCTAATTAAACAGAATTATTTGACATAGGTACTATTAAACTAACCATAATGAATAAGTTTATTTTAATTAATTTGAATATTTTACACAATTCCTTGAAAAGATTTTGGAAACTGTTTATACAAGCTCTTATTTAAATATTTAAACTGCTATGTGTTAAACTCGATTCTGTTATGCTATTTTGTTATATTACCTTGATTTACTTAGGAGTTGTTTCAGGCTATATAGAATCAATTTCAGTGTCAGTGAAATAGATCGCTTGCATTTTCTATACGCTTTTATGTAATTTGAAAAGTTTTATGTTTGTGAAGTTTGAATTACATAGTCGAGTTTTGATTCGATTCCTCATTCATTAGAGTTGAATATTTGAACAAACAGAATTATGGAATTTAAATAATGATAACGTAGTTATTAAGTTAGTTAATAACTTAGTTATTGTGCTTGTATGGGTTTGCATTACATTAAATCTGTCTCACATACTTTAATGTCACAGATTAAATCTGTGCCTGTCTTTAAATATTCATGACCTATTCTTAAAATTTGTTCAATGATTTCAGAATCATTTAGCCTCAAGGCGGCCGTGTCCCACTGGTGGGGGCACTTCAAATATAAAAATGAGAAGTTTCCGTATAAGTATTCTGATTCTCGCTTTTCAGATGTGTATATAATGGCATGGGTTGAGTTACTTTAATTCTAATGAAGAATTGTATGGGCGCATGGGCCGCGCAATAATGGGGGCTATATAGGGTTCATCTCTCGATTGTGTCTGATTAATTGTCGGGGCAACCGGGTGTTCAGATTTTCCCGCATGTCTTAGTGGATAGCTTAATTGTATCAAGTGGTAGTATGTTTCATGTTTTTTTTTAATGATGGTAGTAATAATGGATAGTAAAATTAATTAAATAATAAATTTAAATTTAATTAAAACAATTATTAAAGTTATTTAGAAAGCATACATTTATTTTTGTTGTAAAAGAATTAAAATTTTTATTTAAGAATTTTTATTAAATTTAATTATTTTTATTAAAATTAGTTTTTTAATTTAATTTAATTAAAGAATTTTTATTAAATTTAATTAAAAGAATTATTAAAGCTATTTAGAAAGCATACATTTATTTTTTTGTAAAAATTAAAAATATTTCTGATAAATTATTTTTTATTAGCATTTTAATAATTAATTTAGAATGATTAGAAATTTTTTTGGTCAAAGATCGTTTCAAATTCAATTGACGAATATTTTTTCGAGAAATTATTTTTATCAACTGATAAGATTGATAGATTTTTTTTCGGTAAAATCCATGAATTCCATTATTAAAAATATGATTATTTCTATATTAGTTTATAAAATAAGATGCATTTTTATTTCTAAAGAAAAAATTTTGTGAAAAAAAAAATACCAGATAATAATTTTTTAGGAATAAAAATAAGATTAGAAATATAAAATTAGCTAGAACAATTTTAATAGTTTTTTGATAATGAAAGAATTTTTCATAAACCAGAAGAAGCATTTTTTTAAAACTAACAAAGTTTACCATTTATTGAACCAAAGAAAAAAAACCCTTTTAAAATGTCTTAAAAGCTGTAGTCTATTCTTAAAAACATATATAAAATATTTTAAAAACATGGACTGAAGCTTTTAAGACAAATATTTGCGCAACAATTTCTTAGTGAATGTATTGTTGTTCAGTCTATTTAAACAATTCTCTTGGCGACTTTTTGAATGCGTTTCATTTTAAACTCTCTTCATTAAAAAAAAATAAAGTAAGTTTACTTTGAAATGGGTTTTATTGCTAAAGGATAAAACCTTTTACATTTACATATTTAGGTCACTGCATATATTTCAGTCTTTATCCCAAAATATTCCACTGGAATATTTTCTGAAACTTTGCCTGAAACCTACATTTTAGAATACTGAGCAGAATTTTTTTTGATAAAATTATATTAAATATTTATTGTCAATTTAATTTCATTTTTACGCATGAAAGTGTTTTTACAATACCAATTCTTCCGAGTGAAATACTATGAATAATGGAAAGTGTTATGGGAAGAATAAAATGTTTGTTTTTATGAACAGGTTTTGATAAATTTGTTTATAAAGTGCACTTTCTCGTTACTTTATTCGAAGAACAAACAGGAGTCCATATTTAGCAGACTTATAAAAACTGAAAAAAGAAACATTTATATCTTTTTTATTTAAATTTAATTTTAGTTTATAATTGACTTAAAAAGAATATATAATTGCAATTAAAAATGCATGCAGTGTTCAGAAAGAAAATAGTATACTTATCTGTAATATTACTTCCATGCTTCCCCGCTAAAAAGAGAGTTTTACAGATATTGTAAAGGATACTATTTCAGTGATCTTCGATTTGGACGATAAACCTGGCGCAAAAATAAAAATATGTCTATTAGAATTTGAGAACCGAGATCTTTTTAAAAATTTCCAAATCCTGTTACAGAAACTATAAAAGCGGAGGCGTATGCCTGAGATATAGTCATTCGAATAAATTTTGCTTTGGAGTGTGGAATGTGAAGTTAGTTTTCCAGTTGTTTTACTCCAAGCGCTGTTGTATTTACTGCTATTTAATTAATTTTTTAAGAATTTGATCATATTTTGATTTTGATGTTTGGATGAATTTTTAGTTTTCGATCATACTTTGATTTTGATGTTTGGATGAATGTTGAGTTTTTGATCATACTTTGAATTTTCTGCAACAATATTTACATAAGACATTATGTAAAAATAAAATTAATTGGATTTGAACTGTAATGACCTCTTGATGGCAAACTAAATTTTTTGTTTACTTTTCTCCACTTAAGAGATTGGATAACCGCTCGTGAGTACTCCTGGTATATGAGTTTTTTCTCACCGTTGAAGGGAGAATGTAATCGCTTATAATGGATGATTCTTAATAAACTTCTGCTTGAAACAGATGACTTCCTAAAATTAGTCACTTAAGAGCATTACACATAGTAAATGGAGTTACAAATTACATTACAATGATGATTTTCGAAACATGAAAACGAACCGTTTGTTGAAAATAAACTATTTTTGAAAGAAATAATTACATAATGGCTTGAATCAAATGTTTTGTTCCATTATTATTACTAAAATGCCTTTTCCAAATGTATTTGTGAAATAATACATGATGTAAATGAACTTTTCCCAACTATTTTTATTGAATACTCTATGTGCTGAATATTTGTATCACTTATACTCAAGAGCTCTATCCTAATTTTCATATTATATGGATTTTTTTAACGCAAATGTTCAGTTGTTATAAGTAAAACAATGCCTTAGATCAGACAATACACCGTGTACACAAAACTTAGCTGTTTTGTTAAAAGGTATCAGAACCTCAAACTGTTTCATTTTCAAATTTCCGAAATTTTGGTCTTTCTAAAAAATTTTTATTTTGAAAATTAGGACAATCAGTTTAGTTTAGTTATGTTAACGTTCCGTTTCAAAGCAACATTAGGGCTATTTAAGATGGACCTCATAATTTTGAACCGCAGTCAGCTGACAATGAGGACAACTGAGCTAATTCCTCCCTCACCAGACTAGAGGGGTAGGACAGTCGGAAGCGTTATATATAAAGTATCAAAGCAATATATATATTATTTGCATGTTGTATATTCCAAAAAAAAGTTTACATTTTATTATTGTAACTGTGAGACCAATTTTGAGGAATTTGTATAGTTCATAACGAAAAAAATGCATAAAGGTAACTTCTAATGACTCAATCGGGAACATAAATAATATAAGTTGTCATGTACTATAGAATATATTTTTTCGAATAGAATTTTTTTTCTTTATGATTATCATTATCAAGCAAGCACAAGATATCATCATAAACAACTGTTTTGTTAAAAGAACCTCAAAACATAATAATTTAAAATGTTTGCATTTTCGAATTTCCTAAATTTTTCTATTTCTGATAATGCTATATTTTTACCATCAGGACACTTAAAAATAACATACATAATATTTCATCACTACTAATATTTCCATTGTTGATGATCAAAACATGAAAATTTATCGTATTTTCCCTTGTAGAGAAAGTTCAAGTATAAGGCATGCTTTTAATAATTCATTTTTAAGCACTGTTGCTCTTTCCTGTGATATAAAAGGATGCATAAAGATATAGACAGAAAAGTAGGGGAATAAATCACAATGAACAATATGATGCAAGGCTTCTAAGTTGGTCTGAATTTTACGCCTATCAAAATTTGGAGTTTAAAAATGCTTTGTTGAGGAAGCCATTAAGATAAATGTTTTAATATAAATCTTTTAACTGAAAATTTTCGCACCTATTATTCCATGTAAATCAACTCGTCGACAGGGGTGGTTAGTGTTGATTAATCTTGCATGTTTAAGTCAGAAAGATTTGTTGCAAAGATTTTCTTTGCTTAAGCTGATTCCATATGTACTGGAAAACTAACAAAATAAGAGGATTGCTCTTCACCAAACAATTACGCATTCTTTCTAATAAAGTTATTTTTACCTTCTCCTCCTATAAAATGATGGACATGACCAAGAAAGCTACGAATTTTCAGATTTTTATTTTCAGTGTACTATACTTGAGATCTGTGAACTTCTAAGTGTAATAAAGAAAATTGGTTTTTGTGAATTAATTGCATGATTTTGGCGAAAAATAATTAAAAAATATATATGGTTGACATTTTTACTGAATCTATTGTGCTATCTTTGGCTATTAACTGCTGTCGAGTGATTAATACACAAATGTTAAAAATTCGATTATATATATTGGATTATTTATTTTTTTCGTAACAATTGAAACTAAAATTTGATAAAGATAAATTTGACGCCCAGAATCGCTTACCAAATTTTATTCATTCATTTAAGTTATTGAGTTTAAAGGGTTGTGAAAGTACAAACCGAAAGCCGATCAACTATTTGAGAAATTAGATTCAATGTTTGCTGAAAATCTATACTTTAGACTCTAGAAATTGTGAATCAAATTTTATTTTTTTAGTTATAGTTTTGAACTACGGCATTTGTTTGCATGCAAAACTATAGATTAACAGAGAGTTAATGCCCTATTGAATTGGATTGCCAATTTCATACGGATTTACTTTTATTATTATTATTGTAAATCTGCACACAATATTTTATTGATCTACGTTGTTTACGTTTCTTAATTATTTTTGTTCACTTGCTCGTTGACAGGTGGAAAGACAGTTTTCCTTCCAATGGATTTCATAGAAATCTGAAATTATTACATTTTTTCTGCTTTGCGCTTTTGAGTTATATAGCTCACAAACAGACAGGACCAAAAATGGACCTTCATTTACGTCCGAAACGTGGAGTTTCTCAAGTGCGGCAAAATCTCGAGTCTAATGTTTGTAATGAAAAAGTATAAAGATTGAACTGGAAATTTTAAATATTTCATGGAAATATTTTATTATGTTTCTGTTAAGAAATTCAAAAGAGTGGAAGAAGATTTTAAATGCACTAAAGGTATTGCCAAAGCAAATAAATTTTCTTAGGAACTTATAAGGAGGAACTCCATATATGCGTACTGGTGATACAAAAGCATATGTGTATGTTTATTACTCCAAATATGTTGGGATGTGTATGTTACTCCAAGGATGTATGCACTTGTGTTTATGTTAATTACTTATACACATCACGTGATCTTGTACCTGCTGGATTCTTATTCAACAAAAATATACAAGATGAGGAACATTTGCAACACTTTTTCAAAACATTGTTTTCACCAGTGAGCCTAGCTTTAAGTCATATCACTGACTCTCCGACCCGCTTGAAGGTACACGGATAAATAATACTGATTGACCGGACCGCCGCAACTGCAACACTGACGGGAACTGTGATTGAATCCTAAGGGCCATCACCGGCCACGTAACAACTCTTCCCGAAGGAAGTACTTCCTGTCATGGATGGGAGGAGCCAGATCCCCCATTTATTTGTGTACCCACAAGGGGTATCGAGATACAACCACCAGAAGCATCTCATCTTCACTTCGAGGTGTCCCCTGGAGGTTAGCCTGGCTTTAAAACTAACAATTAATGTATTCCAACTGTTAGCAGTATTCTTTTGTGCCAAACAACTCCATTCTTCGGCTGCAACATTCGACATCAAGCAGTTCATTCGCTTGCAACTATCTCCTGTATCAGATAATGCCATTGTTTAAGAGCAATCTCTTGGGCCAGATTATTTCATTCATTGGTAATAATCTTCTTCTTGAGATAACTCAACCGGCTAAAAAATTCAATTGCTCTCTCAACACAATATTTAAGTGTGCTAGAAGATTAATTTATCCGTTGTCATTATTACACGGCATCCGTACTAGGGCATGTTACTTATATATGCACGTTCCTTACCTAACGCAAAAGCGATTGCAATTAAACTCTTGCACCGTATTTAAATTTTTGGGTATATTTTTGAGTAAAAAAAAATACTTTTGATTTTTAAATGCTATAAAGGAAGGATATGTAAAGTCACGGACTGCAACAAGCATTATTATGCTTAGTGAACATAAATACACAAAAACAGTATGGTACAATACACACAAATAAGTATGTAATATAATAGATTTTTGTCAACAATTTTTAATGAAATTTAAATTTAAAAAAATGTATGATCATTATGTGTATTATTGCTATTAATAATTTTCTTTATAATGATAACAGTGATCATAATTTAAAGACATCTAAACATTTGTTAATGAACGCTTGTATTATCAGTTAAGTCAATGCACTGTTTCCTTCATCCAGCAAGCAAATTTTCCACTAAGCAGTGAATATTTTAGGAATTGAAAATGAAATATTGAACATATATGTGAAAGGTGAATGCCAGTGAAGTTGCGACATTCGAATTTTACAAATATAGGCTAAGAAAGTTGGAAAAATTCTAGAAAATCATCTCGTGGAATAATTTTAATATTTGGTGGTATTTAATGGAAGGGAAAGAAAATATTTATATTTATGAAAGAAATTAATTTTTTTGTCTTGCATAAAATTATTCTTCGAAATAATAAAGATGACATTAGAGAAGATATGCCAACTTTGAGTTGGAAAACATTTTTACCTTTTTCCGTTTTTTCCATTGTGTTTTCAGAATAAATTTATATTTTCTTAAAAGCTGAATTTTTCCCCTAGCCCATTAAAATTTAGGCCTAATTTATTTACAACGTGGTAACAAAATGTTAGAATTTCAGTTTGATTTTCTCCGTTCGCTTTCCAATAAAAATACTTTTTTAAAGTTTCCATTTGAAAATTTTGTACCAAGTCCGGAGAAAATTGAAGGAAGTTCGTTGTAAATTATTAATGTTATATTCTACATTCTTTTATTCACCTTAATAATGATGCTGACTCATAATATTGGTATGCAGATTTTTTAACTAAGTTGCGAGAAATAAAAAAAAATCCAATAATTGATTTAAATAAAATATTTATATACTTTATAAATTCTCTATAAAGTTTACATAATTTAGTTTTTATCTAATAACTCTAACAAACGGAAATAGAAAACGATATTTATCGAATAAAAAATAATGAAAAAAATTCATTTAAGTTCTAATGTAAACTAGAATCAAACTGTCGAAGAAAAAAACTAGCCAAAATATAGAGCCAAATAAATTCTCATTAACCTTTGCTATTTAATTTTTCCTTTAATCAGTATGCTCAAATAATTAAATAAAATTCTATAAAAGAAAAAGTTTCTTTTTCTTTCATTCTATATGCGTTTTATAATAAATAAAAGGTGAAACTAAAAACAAATCAGTGATAGAAAGAATTAAATATTCTTTCGAGTTTACAGCAAAAATCCAATTTAACCAAAGTTAATAAGTTCAAATTCTTTAATGATCGGAGATTTTTTCATCTTTATATAAAAAAAAGAATCAAAAGCACGAAGGAAGATACTGAACACAAATATTTGCTAAAACAATCCTTTTGATATAAATCAATTAATCAATAAAGAAAAAAAATAACGGAAATGAATAAAAGAAAAATATTAACTCTTGTTTCCACCTCAGATAGGAAAAGTAAAAATCGAATGTCATAACATTATTTATGTTAAATAAAATGTTTTTACTTTGGGCAGAAGTTGTCACTTTTATAATCGTTTTATCTTTCAAAAAAATAATATATATATAAATTACAACATGGTGCTTTTGTTTCACGGTAGCACGCAATTCTAATTATTTCTCCAATTTCTTGCTTTTTAATTTACAAATATTAATTTCTGCTGAATAATATAATTTTCAGGTAATGCTCTGCAATTTCTGAGAATGATTTTGATTTTAAATTTATTTTAAATAGAAATCATATGACAGAATATGAATTAAATGAAAAGTAAGTAAAAATATTCAAAAATAAATATTTTCTCTGTTTTAATATGAATTTCAAATATGAACTTTGTTTATTGTGATAATGCATTTTATTTCCTCTCCGTTTTCATATAATCTAAATAGTGCCTAGCCTCATTTTGACAAAGGAAAAAAAAACCCGATTATCTGAAATGGAAAATGACTAATACGAAACTGGAACCATAGACAATATAAGCTGTCTATAATAATACAGCAGAGTGATGTAGCGATGGATGCACATACAAAACTTTTAATTACACAAAATATATCTTTTAGGTAATTATTAAGTAAGTCGAAAGAATTCTAAAACAACAACAAAAGCATTGAATGAAACAAAAAAATCTTGAACGAAACCATGAGAAACAGAAGTTTATCGTCATTTTCCTTTCTTGAATATTTGCAATCTATAAAGGCGTTATGATTCGTCAAATAAATGCCACCCATTCGCACGTTACTATGCTTAAGAAAATAATCTCTAAACTTAGAATCCATGCTGCCATCTTCACTTGAATCATTTTTTCGTTAGCTAGTGCTGTTACTTAAAGAGATAAATCTTGAAAAGTTACCATACGAATAAGAAGTTTCAAGCAATACGAATCATCAAGCAATTTCCTCTCGTTCATATGAATATTACTAACCTGTTGAAAATAATAAATTAACTAACATCCAATTTAGCCATCATTACATGAAATACTATCTCTTTGCAGTAACAGACGCTTCAGCAGGCCGAACCGGAGATTTATCATAAAATATAAGAAGAATAAGACCCAGATTTATCTGCTTAATTTGAAGTGCATCAGCCGTTTTAGACATCGCAAACTTTTCATCCATAAATTATTTGGGTGCGATTTCCAGCATATTTATTCAAAAAAACAACAACAACGCTAGAATTAAAACAGAACAAGTGATCATCTGTAGAAACGTTTATTTGTGGTGTTCAAAATCCACTCCATTTGCTACATTCCCATTTAGAAACGCTTTGGATTTTTTCTCCTATTATTGCGTGTTATTATGTCACGGGTTTGGAAATCGCTACTAAACAAATACACTTTATACCCTTACTGTTCTTAGAATTATTGATCTCAAGGCATCTTTAGTACTAAATCGAAGATGCACCACAATTTTGTAATTGATGTTTTCCCTCTTAAATTGTACCTCTTAAACGCACATTATATCAATTCGTCAGATAAAAATATAATTGTGTTTATTACTCAAAGAATTAATATAATAAATAAAAACAAAGTTTGAAATATTGTAAATATTGCAGAAGAATAGCCTAGCAATCATACTGCCATTGATCAATAGATAATTCATTTAATAAAAAAGGAATTTATTCTTTTTTGTTCTTGAAATTATTATTTTATAGATTCTTTGAAATTTTTAAATACTTTATTTCATTTTGTAATTATTTTGATGCATATATATTTATCTATAAATTCTTGTTTAATGAGCAGTACAAATAAGAATTAATTCATGCTACGAAAAATCGAATTCTTAAACATTGAAATAACTTATATTTTAATTGTTTTCCTACTTAGTAATGCACAAATATGGAACGAATGTAAACATATAGTCAAATTATTTCATAATTACTACATCTCAATTAAGAAACCTTCAGTTTAGATACTAAATACTAAAGATAATTTCCAAGATTCGTCAATTGCAATGTACCAGTTATCAAGTTAATTTAAATATCAGAGAGTAATCATTTCCTCTAAATATATTCCACTGATATGATTCCAATTTCAACTAGTTTTATACTTTATTAATCTCGAAATACCACATCAGTATAAAACTAGTTAATTACGATTGGTGAAATTTCAGCTCTTGAAATGAAATTTAGATTTCAACTCGGAGGTAATGAGATGCCTTATTAATGATATTATGTACTCGTATAATAAGCGTAGAATCTTAATGTTAAATATTTGAAGAATCAGTACTCATAATATTCACTTCCTGTCATTTTTAAATTAAGGAACTCAACGTCTAGGAAATATGAATCCTTCATAATTGAAACTGGACATGCAGTGCGCTATGACATCGAATCAATTCTTACATTGTTATGAATTTAGAGTGAAATATTAAAGATTTTTGTATAGTTAATTTACTAAAGATGGAAACGACGTCGAGGATTTAAAATTACACAACCAGATGTTTTATTAGAGTAATGCTCATATTTTTAGATGCAAGGTAGTAATTATTTGAAAAAAATAATTTAACTTAACGAATTTCAATTCTTGTCGCAAAATGTGATAGTAAAAATTAAATTTCCTTACTATCTGCTACATAATTTGTTTATTTTAAAGTTTTAGAAAAATTTCAAAAAAGAAATGTAAAATAATGTGTACAATATTGAATAAGTAATATATATCTTAAACATGTGCAGATATTAGCAACTGTTAAATATCGGGCTAGATTTTCCAAGGTAAAAAAATATCAGTGTATAAGTATTATGAAATAGAAATAATAAATTAAAAACCTTTTTAAAATTATATTAATGACTTTTCAAACCATCTCTTTAATGAAATTGGTCACTTCCACAACTCCAACCACCAGACGGATTTCACCAACTTTTAAAATTATATATTAAATATGATGACCACCAAGTACATAATCAAGATTGCCTTTCACCAACTCTTTTTTTATAAGAAATCTTTAAAATAACTTTTTTGTACTTACATTTTCAATGGAGAAAAGCCATTACAGAGTTTTACAGCTATTACAAAGTACTTTAATTTCATCTGAAGGTTCATTGCTCTCTGGTTCGTAATGAGTAATCGCATATGCTGTGTCACAAAACCTCGACAGAGCCATCCTACCTCATCAACTTTCTGGTTTCATAAATTTTTTTCATCTTTTTCAGGATCAATCTTTAAAATCAAGGTAATCATGGAAGATTTTATCGTTATATTTCGCACACGCTTGGATTACAATCTAATAGAAAAACCGTTGGTCACAAAATCCATCTAAATGAAATTTTAATGAAATACTTTTAAAATGTAGAGCATTAAACAGAGTACATTTTAAAAATATTGTTCGAAACACGCGCATATTACGGTCCTAGAGTATTTAAAATCTGATTCATGTATTGTTAGTATTCATTTATATAATCATCAATATATACTAGGCATGAAGTATTTCACTATCGAGGCTTAATATGACAGCAATTAGGCAAGTCCACTTATCTGACCACCATATCAACGATATAACTAAATGATTTCTCTTCAGAAAGTCCAGGGGACTTAATATTAATGATCTAGACACAGAAGGCCAATTATATTTTATAACCGAGGTTATATATATTCACTAATATATTAGATATTTAGTGAATATTATAATGTTATGAATTTGTAATCCGTTTACTGCCTACTCAATCTTATGGAAGGAAGAGAAATTTACAGATATTCTTAATAAATGCTGAATGGATGATTCAATGAACCTCAGATCAAATATGAAAGTTTTTGAAAATGCAATAACTATTATTTTATTTGACCACCGAGATGTGGCGATTGTTACTTTTGTCGGTAGATTATATAAGCAGAGCCGCATACATAAGAAACTTTTTTTCTCTCTTGAGTGTTGATAGCAGAGCGAGCTTTCTAGTGTTTTTGCTAAGTGAAAACTATTCCTTTTTCGTATTTAATAGTTAGTTGCTTGATTGTGTTAGTATTTAAAGTGATGTTCTCAGTAAACATCTTATTTGCTTTTTCTTACCTGTACAGTGGACTTTTAGAAATAATCTTAGAATAAAGCAAAGCCTTCCATTAACCAGTGTGCTGGTACAATCCCGAGTTTAATGTGCGAAAATGACCAATGGTATAATTGGATGATTTATATTCTAAACTTCCTGGGAACATTATGTTGGGGAATCACGAATATAATTTTAATTATATTTTATTCTACCACTGTGTATATTTATTTGGTAATGTAAAGATTAAGATTAATATAAAATAAGAAGTTATTTATCTATATACAATAAGAAAACAATAGTATGAGTAGAGGAATTTTTTTCAGAATTTTCAGAAAACAAAATATTGAAAATATTCCCAATCATATTTTGTTTCTAATATATTATACTTAATTCCAATACTATTGCATATATGTAATACTATTGTTTCTTTTATACTCAATTCCAATACTATTGGAGTTGAGTATAATACATTTGATACTATATATATCCATAATACTATATCAAATGTGTATCTATGTTGATGGTGTTTCTTTTCAACAGAATGTAAATAAGAATATTCAATATATTTCGAAGAGATATTTCTAATATAACGAATGCGTGGGTGGTGATAACAAGCATTGTAAAGGGTATATAGAGGAAAGGGATATTAAGAGCATTGTTATAAGCATTGTAAAGGGATATATAGAGGAAAGTTTAAGCATATTTTACCAGGGATATCAATTTTATCATCCCCTCCTTTTTCCGTTGAATCCATCAATTCGCAACTTTTTCAGGCCATAGCATCTTCGAAATATTTTTTTTTTGTCATCTCGCTTTATGGTTTGAGTGTCAGTTTTAAAATATAATCGCAGAGAAGAGGAAAATGGAGTCATTTATTGACAGCTTATACTTTTAGGACATTATTTGACACTTTAAACTATTTGTTTCGTAGAAAATAGACACAAAGTCATAAAACTGCCACGATTTGAGTCTTATAAAAGAAATGCGTAATTCTAGGTTTTCTGTTCAATACTGTGATGTGAACCAATGATTACAGACTCGGAAACCTTGTAGTACTTTTTTTCTGGCTCACAAAAATTTTTAATATTTTTTATACATTATGTAAAGCGGTTGTGTAATATTTGTATTCATAAACAAAATATATATTAAACAAAATTACCAATTTTTAATTACCAAAATTACCATTTTAATAGCTATCACTTAAGTGGTAACATTTGTATAAAAATATCTATTATCATCGAGAGAGGTTGGTGGAGTACTTTTCTTATCTTTGAAACAAAGTAGGGCGTTCAGTTTACTGAGTTGTCTGATCTAAAATGATCTTTGAAATGGGAGATTCAAGTAAATACTAGGCATATTTTAAGACATCTCGAAAATTTGATCCGCGGGTAGACGATGAGGTGGCACCTGAACTGGCATCTCTCTTTCAAGACTTCAACACCACACTAGCACAAGAACCCTCTCATATAGCAGTTTTTCGGTGTAATCGATACTCGATTACACCTCCGGTTCGAAAGCGAGAGTATATTTGTATAAAGAGTATATTTTATAAATGAAGTGAACTTTCTTATATTTTTCAAAATATTGTGACTACATCTCCTTTCATGTTGATTGATAAAGGTATCGTATTTATTATTTGCAAGATTTCCAGGTAGAATGCCATTAGAAAAAAAATGGTTTCGTAAGCGATTTTATTCTAATCTATTTTATTTCTTAAGATAGGACAGTCACAGTGTCTTTATTTTAATATACAATTATTTACAAACATCATGACATTATACCATTATTAAAAAATTAAGTCCTGGATGATTTATTTCAAACTACACTTTGTTTTTTTGTTGTAATGTAACTTTTCTTCCTGATTTCTCATGCAAATTGTACAGAGAATTCAATAATGGAAGAAAATCAAGCGATTGAATAGTTTATGGAACAATTAAAACAATTTGAAATTCATTACAACAAGGAAATATATTACTAACACTAGAATACAAATTTTTTAAATTCTTGCAATTGAGGTAAAATATGAATAATTAAAGTATTTAGTATTGTTCAAATAATGATTCCTAAATTTTAAAGTGGTATAAAAATCAATTAATCTACAAAAGAATAAAAATGGCATTAAAATATCATAATACTTTCGGAAGTTATTGCGGAAAAAACGTCAAAATCAATTTTTAGTTAATTAACATTATAAATGAAGTAATTGTGCTGGAGTATGCTAACTCTCCAAAATGTATCAAGTTTGATCACTATTGTGCAAACGTTAAGTCTTGTATACAGTGCCAACGCACGCACATGAGAAATTCAATTTATCTGTATTCCTAAAATTAACTAATTTTAAATCCTTTTAATAGAAACTTAAGAAAGCATTATGTTCTTAAAATTTCATTTCTCTAGCTTTAACTGCTTGCTCTCATGAAGTTGCAATATGACTTGGAAAATACATGCCTAAAGTAGATTCTTGCTCGATAAATTCGCAAAAATTCATTTTTTATTTCCTAAAAAAGATTAAATGCATTTCCACACCCTGTTTTCTGCCTTGCCCGCCTTTCCTATATATATATATATATATATATATATATATATATATATATACAGGGTGATCAAGAAATAATAGGAAGTGTTCAGAGCCCTGTAGCGTGTTATGTACTGGACGAAATTTATCAAAATTTGGCCACTATACACATTAAAGTCTACGGTTTTGATTTATCAAAAAAAAAAGTAGTATCGAAAACGCCGATAGGGGAAATCCTGGTTTTGCAAGCGCATGATATGTGGTTCAAGAACACATAACTGCCAATGGAAACAGTAAATAGCAACACACCAAATGCCAATGAAAAAAGTTTATTATAACAACTTACAAATTTGGATGAAGGTGATCACCAACTTGGTGTTCCAATAATTGCATGCGGTACACAAGATTTTCGACGGTGGCTTACAGTACATTGGCAGTCTGACAAGTAACGGTATTTGATCTTTTAAAGTAGGAATGTCAGGAACATGTCCTTGATACGCAACGCATTTCAGGTGAACCAGAACTGCCTCACAACCAGAAATTGCCAAGATTCAGATCAGTGTCATTAGTTAATGGGTTTTATCTTATACGGATAAAATTTCAAGATCTTACGCAATATCTTCTGCAATTTCGAGAATGAGCTATCTGTCGTTATATTGAATGTGCACTGCTTATTACCTGTTTATTAGCTATCGCCTGATCCATAACGGCTGTTACAACTTCTTTAACTTGTTTCCGTTTGAAACCTTTAATACCTCGACCTGGTTACACACCAAAAATTCCTGTTGTTTCAAATCTTTCACCCAGTCTTCGTAAGTTAGTTATGGTCGTCAGTCCTCTACATAATTGTTTTAACCGCCGGTATTTACGAAAAGAAGCACTAGCATTTTCATCCCGCTGATAAAACAGCTTGACTAATAAGGTGCGTTGACGTAGTGACAAGAAAATCGACGGGCGAATTCTTGCAGAATGACAAAAATTCCCGCAACCTTTCTTTTTATCTTCGATATCATGTCACAAAGTACCCGTATAAGCAAATTACATAATAAAGTTTCCGATCGCAGTGGTAGGATTTCCCCTACCGGCGTTTTTTGGTACTAATTTTTTTCTTGATAAATCGAACGCATACTTTAATGTGTATGGTAGTCAAATTCTGTTATATTTCGTCAAGTATATAACACGCTACAGGGCTGAGAACACATCCTGTTATTTCCTGATCACCCTGTATGTATATATATATAATATAAATGTCTGTACGAGAATTTTTATTTTTAATGTATTTGAGGAAACAGTCCAATTTTTATTTTTCATATAGATTTCTTTTGTTAAAGCCCTTATAATCACAATGCAAAGATCGGCATAGCAGAAATCAAGAAAAAAAGCGAGCCAGAGAAAGTATACTGAGCTTATACAATTCGAGAAAGGAATTTATTGGCACATGGTTTTTTGGCACGAAAATAAAAATTCGCACCTTTTTGAAGTCCAGTAATTCAGAAATTATTTTTTAGAATATATATGTATATGTTATGGTCCATGTAATTAAATAATTATGTGCAATTACTTATGGTTATTCATAATCCCACTAATCGTAATGGCTATCATTAATAATTACAGGTAATTATGCATAATCGCTTGTTTATTACATTTACCGTAACATATATTTGTCAAAAAGAAAAAATAACTGAAAATGTGCTATCATGTTAAATCATAGTTGCACATTTCCACTTATTTTTTCTTTTTAAATCATAGTTTCAATTAATTTATCGGAGAGTCAAGGGGAAATCTTTCTGAAATTTCATTTTTTACGGAAAGCTGAGTCTTGTAATACAACCTTTTGAAAGAATAGGAAGATAAAAAAATGATTGAAGTGGTCAATGTAATAAATCTGCCGGAAAACAGTAAAGAAAAATGCCATCAGGAACTCCTGGAACATTTCTTTGAAGCAATATATATACACGGAAAACAATTTTTATTTTGTTTGAGTTCTATCTTCCGAATGAAGACAAACACTGAGTGAACGTTAAATAAAAAACGAAAGCGATGAAAAAGGGCGTCTTTTTCAAGGAATAGATGATAGTGATACACAGGAATTCCTGGTAAAGAGGACAATATTGATTTAATTTTAGTGTTTTGATTACCATGTTGAATTCTTCCTATCTTGAGTGAATAAAGATTTCTTTTGAATAGATAACAAAATATGGTTATAGATCTGCTTTAATATTTCCCCGAACAGCTAGCCCCATAGTAAGGACGATAGATTTACAAATTTCTCTAATGGATGCTGCGCGGATGTCAGGTATATAACCTCAACCTTAGCTACAAACCAGGCGACATCGTCAATGAAAATGAAGGCTCTGTGAGAAACAAAAACGTTATTTCTATAGAACATACAAACTGAATTTTTGCTTTGGAGTTCTTATCACGGAGCAAATTGCTTTTAGTTCAATATATATATAATATATATATATATAATATGATATTGTAATGACATTTTAATATCTAATGCCAATTCTAATCTTCTAGTTTCTCGGTTATTTCTAAAGCGTAGAATCTATGTGATGAGACTTTATTTACACAAAATCTGGGATGCTTAAGGTTATAGAAATAAAATAGCATTAAAAAATTTAATTAATTTTGGGCATTATAAAATTAAATGTACTGTAGATAAAAAACGGAGCAGAGGATCTGGGTGATAATTACCCTTAATATGAGGAATACAGTAACTAGACATTTAGAACACTTTATAAATATGCTATTATATGTATTTTAAGACCATTTATTCTCAGAATGTTTCAAAAAGCGCATACACTAACGGATGCAAAATTTCATATCCAATAAGATATGTAAGTGACGTAAGAGACAGAGTGATGTAAGAGAATTTCTTCCAGATCAATGATTTGGTCGAAGAGGTCTAATAGAATTGCCTAATGCCACTCGCCTTTTTCATGGCATTCGTGTAGGATGTAGAATAATGATATTTTTGAATAGATCGCATTATCGCCAAAAATAGCCGAAAATGTCATATTATTTTCTATTGTCTGCGTAAGCTAATGGAATGCGTTTGACATGCAAGTGTCGATATATGGTCAATAGTTCGAATACAGGTGTATAGAACCAGACTGATAATAACTTAGATAATCCGATATTAATACTGTTTATGTACGTACTTTTGCAATTTATTGGGTGTATAAATATGACTCCCGTTCTTTATTAAATAAAAAAATTGAAGATCTTATAAAAGTTAAAAATGGATTCATTCAAAATATTTCCGCTTAGAAACTGCACATTTTCCCATCTTTTGAACAACAGATTAAACTACGCGATGAAAAATGTTTATAAAATAAGCTGACTAGATGCAGTTCGGTTATCAAGTCAATTTTTATAATTGCTTGGAAATAGAACCTTTCTCTCTATAAAAATATTCTGAATGAAGTGAAAGAAATAATAGACTGAAGGAGCAGCGTTAAGTGAAGATGGCGGGTGGTGCAACATACCCGAGCTAATTATTTCTAAAATTCCTTTCCCTGGGTTGGAAACATATGGACGTTATAAAATATTATTGTCATGTCTTTCACCATATTCTGTTAGTTTCTCTTTCAAAATTGATCAGCTGTTGTTTATATTGTTTATTTTTGTAGTTTTATTGGGTCGCAAAATTTATTACCAATTTTTGCTCTTTGTCATGCGTATAAATCCTTCTTAAATCACCAAAGCCACTCTTTCCAATTTATATTCAATGGGGCATATTAACCTTAAATATCCAACAGTTAACGATTATTTCTACTCCAGTTTCCTCTAAAATGGTATAATGTAACAAAACTTCCCAAAATGCACAAAACAGGCGTGTTTTCTCATCTAAAAGTAAAAAAACTCGTCATATACTAATTTTGAAAGACTGTTGTTAAACTTATTTAAATATGGGTGGTGTCATGTTTATATATCAAGTAAATATTATAAAAAAAACATGTCCCGATATATGAAACCTTAACTATCATAACGTTCATAGGAACGAAATAAAATTTTCGTTCAAGGTATTTTTATGTATGCGCTCAAGAATCATATGAATTATATGACATAAGAATATAACAATTACGGTTACAGTAACAAAATTTCAAAATTTTCAAATCACAATACCGTTTTTTTTTTTATTGAACCATGTTCACCATAGCAAAAAACAATAATTATAATCAGAACTGTATGTGTATCACAAAACCCACCAAAGTTAGACAGACCAAGAAGAAAAGAGAAAACAAATGTGGAAAATAGAAAACAGAAGCGTGAAGTTCAACCGATTTCTTTTGGCATGGCACGTGCTTTGATTCTAGGCACCATCTGCTGAATGAAAAGTGTTATAAGTAAGTGAAGTGGAAAATTTGTAAAGCACAATAAATTTTTTTTTCTGTTTCTCTACTGTTATTGGTTATTTTCTCTTTTCTTCTTAGTCTATCTAGAGCGGGTGGTTTACGGTCTATAGATACTGTTCTAAAGCTATTTTTTTATTTTTTGCTATAAACGCATTCTAATAAAAAAATTTGGTGTTGCCATTTGAAAAGCTAGAAATTTTGTCACTATAACGTTAACTGTTAGAGCTTAATTGCTGTTTTTCAAATAATTCGCGAACGCATACCTCAAAATACTTTGAACCAAAATTTTATTTCGTTTCTGTGGTATAAATCGAGATATTTTGGTCTCATATATTGGGATAGTTTTCTTAATCATCACTTTATATTAATTTAGTGTGAATAAAAATTCAAACTGTGATCATTAATACTGTGGATGCATCTTTTGGGATTCCCTGTATTTATGACGCAGGTCTCTGTTTTCGAATAAGTTGAAATGGTCTATTGATTACTAGATAAAATAAATACATACCTTTTGAATCCTAAGTTAAAAACAAATGGAAAAACATTTCATTAAGAATCTTTTTAAAAATGTTACATCTTGTAAAACCAGGGAATTATTTCCTAAACTCGCAATTGCCTCATGAAGGACAAAGCATTTTGTGCTTTTATTGACAGTCACTTTGATATAATGGGTAAATGTATTTCCTTTCTATGTCTCGATTTTCTTTTCTTTTATGTCTGACATTTCCGACCTCCTGTGTAACACAGGGTATTGTCATTGGCCAACGAAACTTTTTTTAGAAGTAAACATGTCTGGAAATGCTTATTCCCACAGATTGAACTTTTGTCGACTGTTTTCTTAAAATATCAGCAGGGTATATAAACTAACAGGATGGGAATAATATGCATCTGATTTTATTTCTTACAAACGCTTTATTAAATGCTTCATTTGAATTGTATTAAGTAATTTTAATGTTATAGCAAAACAATTATCCGAATGAAGTGTTAAAATAGTCAGAAATAGAAATAGTGAACATATAGTTAAGTTTGTTAATATATTTTTCCGAAAATATAAGAAATTAATACAGTGTTAAAATAAATAAAAAATATTTGTGAACAAGCAGTTGAGTTTAGAAATAGAACTAAAGAAACTGTTAATATATTTTTCAGAAATTTTTAGAAATTAACATGATGTTAAAATAGTCAGAAGAAATAGTCGTGAATAGACAATTGAGCTTGTTAGCATATTTTCCCGAATAAGAAATTAACATCGTAAACTTACAGTGTTAAAGGAACCAAAAGAAATAGTTGAACAGATGGTTGAATTTGTTAGCATATTTTACTGAAATTATAAGATATTAACAATCTAAAATTACATAACGTTAGTCAAAAGAAATAGTCAAGAACAGATAGTAAAGTTTGTTAGCATATTTTTTTGAAATTTTAAGAAATTATCAGTGTGAAATTAGCATAGTGTTACAATAGTAAAAAGAAACAGTCGAGAACAGGTAGTTGAGTTTATTAGTATATTTTTCCGGAATTATAAAGAATTAACAATACGTGTTAAAATTATCAGAAGAAATGGTTGTGAATAAAAGTAAAGTTTGTTAAAATACTTTTCCAAAAATATAAGAAATTGTCAGTGAGAAATTAACATAGTGTTAAAATAGTTAGAAGAAATAGTCGTGCACAGAGAATTAAGTTTACCAATATATTTTCCCTAAAAAATAAGAATTAACATAGTATTTAATAGTTAGAAGAAACGGACGGGGACAGACAGTTGAGTTTGTTAGTATATTTTTCCCAAATTATAAGAAATTTGCAGTGTGAGACTAACATAGTATTAAAATAGTCAAAAGTAATACTCATAAACAGACAATTAAGTTTTTAAATATATTTTTCCGAAATTATAAAAAAATTAATAGTGTGAAATTAACATAGTATTGAAATAGTCGCGAATAGACAGTTGAGTTTGTTAATATATTTTTCCGAAATTATAAAAAATTTAATAGGATGAAATTAACATAGTATTGAAATAGTCGCGAATAGACAGTTGAGTCTGTTAATATATTTTTCCGAAATTATAAAAAATTAATAGTGTGAAATTAACATAGTATTGAAAATGTCGTGAATAAACAGTTGAGTTTGTTAATATATTTTTCTGAAATTATAAAAAAATTAATAGGGTGAAATTTACATAGTGTTAAAATAGTCAAAGACCGTTGAGTTTGTTAATATATTTTTCCAAAAGTATAAGAAATTAACATAAAAATATTTCGTATTAATTTCTTTTGATTAGGAAAAAATGCATTAGTGGTTATTTAAAGGATTTTTTTTAATTCAAAGACTGTCTCATTTTTCAATGCACATTTTAATTTATCCATTTTAAATAAATAAATTTGCGTTTGGCGAGGAATTTGTGAGACGGGATAGTTAACTGCTAAAAATTTGAATTAGGTATTTTGTGTTACTCTATCTGAATGTGTTCTCCAGAAAACATTTTTAAGCTTTAGATTTTGATAGACATATAACTCGTTCTATTTTAGAAGCTTTACACTATTCTATTCATTGTGCTAAGCATTTCTCTATTTTCCTATCTATGTCTTTATACATCCTATTATATCATGGAAAAGAGCAGTAGTATTTAAAAATGAGCTTATTTAAAAAAATATTTCATTATTGCTTAATCCTACAGTTTAATTTAAATTGTAAACGCAACAAACTTTTAGCAAATTTATATATATATATATATATATATATATATATATATATAATAGTCAACATTTTACAATATAATATATTGTTGTAAAACTGTCTCAGTATATTTTTTAATTGATTAAAATATTGACTGAAAATTGCTATAATTGAAAGAATACTTCTTAAGAACTTGGTGTTCATTCCTATCCCCTCACGTATGTAAAGGTCAAGTTTTGTAGTTCTAGTTCAGCCATTCAATCTTCCCCTTTCCAAATTCATACAAAAACAAATACATAGAAACACATACTCAAAGGAACATATATTCATTTTTATTCTTAAAAGTGATTATTACTATGGACTTGGTGCAATAATTATTTTGTAAACTTCTCGAAATACAATTCCAATTGGAAAATTGTTGTAAATGATGTTAAGATCCCTATTTTGTATTATTGGTTTATAATTTATTGTCGAAAAATTGACGAAGAAAATTTTTATACGGTACACGGTCATATTAGTCATATTTGCTTTAAACACTAACATTTTAAATAAAAAAATTCTACAGCCATATGAGTAAAAATGACTGAATTATGAAGTATTAAATATCATTTATTTAAATCAACCAATTGTCATTTTAAGCTGCTGATTGGCTTATCCTTTTGGCGAAAATTACTGAAGTGGCTTAAAATTTTGATCTTCAAAGTTTCATAAGCTATTTGGATGCGATTATAAAGGACATGTGATTTATTAAAGAGCAAAAAAATTTACATATATATATACACACAATCATTTCGTTCCTGTTTTGATATATCATCCTAAGGCTTGAAAATCTGAAATCTGGACGAAATTCCTTACGATTCCATGTATTGTAAGTACAGAGATTTCTTCTCATTGCCATGCCATTACTCTATTCATCTGTTACATCTGGAGGTTAAGAGCAAGCACTCCATGACACTCCCCTGAAATCGACCAAATGTCCTGTGATATAATTTGGGTTAATCTCTTAAGCTAAATAAGTAATAAAACTGTTTTAAAGTGAGTTCGCTATATTAAAGCTCGTAATTCTTCGGCAACACCGCTCTCCGTATGAATTCTTCTCATAAATCACAATGTTTCGAAGGCTAGGATACCATTCGAAGATTTATATTTTTACAGAAAGTTATAAAATTATTATTTTGGAAATCTTCAACAAGTTCTTTTTTTGTATTCAATGGGATAAATCTTTCTTTTTGCTCTCATTTTTTTTGAGATTCAAAATATCCCCTCTAAGTCTTTTATTCAATCAACAGTCGAGGTAATAAATAAAATGTTTTTTTTTGTTTGGTTATGATCTTATGAAGTATTCTGGGAATAGGCCAATTTTGTGAAATTGCAAGAATATATTGATAAGGTTTAGTTTTTGTTTAGGTTTTATTTTCTGGAAAGCTAGGGTCTTCAAGCATTCCCTCGCCATCCCTGATGTTGTCCTGGAATCATGTATGTCCTCAAGTTAGTGGAGTTTCTTAAAGGGTTGATTCCCTCCCACAAGACAACAAAGTTAAATGGAAATAAACTGTTTTAAAAGTGTCATAAACAAAAGTAATTCAAAATAAAAAAAAATAAATATTTTAGTATTAGTTAAAATTTAGAAGAAATCGAACCATAATTTTAATTATTTCGGCAAGAAAAAGAACATAAAAATGAAAAAATATTAAAAAAATTTAATCAAAACTTTCTTCAAACCCTTAAATTTTTTTCCAATTTTTTCTTCCTATTCTATCCCTGGGCACTCCATCACTATTTAAAAAAACTATACATAATTAACACGTGTGTTGCTTAGGTATTCGGAAAATTGCTAGAGGGGAGACGGAAAATTTCCGTTACTCGAAACCGTAAACAAATCTAGAAATTTTTTATTAGGGTTGCCACAAACGGTATGTCTAAAAGTAGATTTAATAAATAATATGGTTTTTTTGACAATTATTGTTAACTTAATCTTAGTTAAAGCTTTACTTTTCTTTTTTTGATATCATATAATTGTCAAGCCCAATATAAATACTTATTACGTCTTTGACATATGTAATAAATACTTATGTCTTAAAGAGTTGGAATGCACACCATGGAATGATTCTTTTGAAATTTTAATTAATTAAAACTTAAACACACGTACGCATGCACACATACACACACTCACTCATCTTTATTATTAGTAGATAAAAGGATAATATTAGTAGTTAGTATTAATAAAAACCAGACAATGTGATAAATAGTTGAATCACTTTTACATTTATTATTAATAATACCAAATAATCATTAATAATAATCTAATATTCTGCCAATGTGACAGATTAATTAATAATTTTATTTGGTTATTATAATAATAACTGATTAATCACTGTAATCCTATGATATACGCTCAAATTGCTTTTTTGTTATTGCTGTATTGTCTTGCAATGAATCAGTAAATTGAGAGTTGACCGGAACTATTGAAAACTATGAACATGGACAAATCCATCTCTTTAATTTTACTAAAATAAAATAAAAAAAAATAAAATAAAATCTAAAGAATACAGCTAATATAACAGGCGTTTTTTGCAATTTTATTTTATTCTTTATATTTGCTCAGAGTTTTAGACATTATTAGTGTCTTAATTCTGGTGTCAGCAACCACTATGCCATCCATTTCAGTCAGCATAATTGAAGGAAAAAAATACCTTTGTATTTTCTAATAGCGGAGATTTAAAAGTAGTTTATTAGTTTTAGTTTTGGTTTGTTGTTTCAATTTTTGTTATACTCTGCTCTATCTTTGTCTTGTTCAAAAGAACAACTGAGGTTTATAGCAGACATTTTGCCATATTTTCTTTTTTTCGATGCTTTAGACATTATTAAAGCGTGTGTTGAGTGTAAATTCAAGTTTCATCAACCACTTTACCACTTGTTTCTCCTCACATAATCGAGGAAAAGCTATTCAACTTCTAACCAAGGAGATTTAACTGTAATTTTTTTGATTTTACTTTCGGTTTGTTGTTTCAGTTTCTTTTTTCGTTTTCTAGCAGGATGGTATATTTTCTGAAACACTTATATCAAAGTACTAATTAAATTCTTAGTTAATATTTTTCATTAATTTTTAAATCACTTAATGAAGAAAATGCATTTTTTAAGTTTAAAAATATAATTTTTTTTTCATTGAATGATTTATTAATGAAAGACAAAACATTAAATATTTAAAGTAAATCGTTCTGGAAATAAACCACTATACTTAAAAGAATTATACAATCTTTGACTTCGCAAATTTGGTTCTAAAATGTTTGCATTTAAAGAGGTTGTTTTCATAACTTTTCGCATTAATCGGAATTTGAATGACCTTTTATTCGTCCGAGAGCCTTTAATAAGTGGTTTAGTAAAGGTTTTCTTATCTAAACTATTTAACTAACTTATGAAGGTAAAACAAAGACTTTTATTATGTATAACAAAAATTCTGAGCACTTCAAAAAAGAAATGAGATTAAATGATTTCATTAATGAAGACTAACATAACGTATGAAATTATAATTATTAGAAATAATTGCATATAAATTTCCAGAAGGAAGACTAATGATATGTTTTTCTTCTAGCAGGATTAATTCTCCGTTGATAGCCAATCCTGCAACGCAGAAAAGAAAATCATATCTCAAATGTTGAAAAAAAAAAAAAAAAAAAAAAGAAAACTTTGGTTCTTTTAGTGCAAGAAACAAAAGTTTTTTTCTTATTTGACTTCACTTTTTTACTAATAATAAGAGAAATATCTGTGCTTGTATTGGCGCTTTATAAGCCAGACTGTTTGATTTTCAATTACCAATTTTGGCATATATAATATAATGTAATGATATTTTAATTCTAATTTCAATTTAATTAATTTCCAAGATTTTATCTGAATTTAGCCAATAGTAACTTCATTCAAAATATATTCTCTTATTTCGTGATCCAATTCCACTTTCGGTTTAATTAATTCCTCTGTAAAACTAATGCGCCATCAGTACTACGTATCAAATGAAAGTGATACTTCCGTTGCCCTTGTAAAACGTCAACATATGTATTCCATAGGCGCGTGGCCAGAAATCCCATCTTATATAAGACTAGTGATCATTTGTTCGTCCTTTCTTTTCTTTTTTCTTATTTCTGCTTTTGTGCCGCCCTGCGTCGTCTTGTAAATAATTATGCTTTCCTGGATGGTGGTAGAGAGAGAATAAAGCTATAGCGAAATAAAAAATTCAAAATGTCTCTTCATTGCTTCGAACCTGCATTCTGCTTCAACCAAAATAGCGTTACATATATATACTTTGTATTTAATTATATAATCCAAAGTAATATATATATATATATATATATATATATATATATATATATATATATAATATTGGGGAGTGGAAATGTGTACTTGGAAAAAGTATTTAGAAATTTTTATTAATTACAAGCTAAAAGCCGATTTCCGCTATAGCTTATAAAAATAATATTGCACAATAAAGAATTTTAAACGTTTCAGTGTAAAAGATTGTTTTTTTTTCAATGATGCCAGTGTAATAATTTTGAAAATTGTTCCCGAATTTTGACTATTTTTTCAAATATATTTGTTTTTTTTTGTCTAATTTTGAACAATAAATTACATCGTTGCCCTGACGTTCCAACCGCTCTTATTGTTTTATCTAACCTTTAATCAAGTGATTTTTTCCCATTCTCTTACTTTAGTTCTTTTAATTCTATTTTTTATCTTCCATCTATTGAATTTATTTGTGAAGATAATAATTCAAATAAATAAAACAAAGCTTAGTTAGAGAAATTAAATTTTTGTATGTGATTTTAAACTATAACGCCTTTAAACGATATAAAAATCTCTAAGATATTACGAGAATAAGATTGAGAATCTAATGCTTGTTGTTGCCAGGTGCATCGTACATCGAATTCACTTTGCGATTTCCATAATAATATCTATCTCTGTATTCTTGAATTATCCTCTGCCCACAAATAAGAAGAAAAAAAATGAACTTTTTACCCGATGACATATTTACAATTTTTATATACATATAAACAACAATAAAATTGACGCATCTGTCTTGTTATACGAAAATGTGGGAAAAGCTATTAGTCTCATGGTAGATTTGATCCAAAATTTGACTCTTATCTACGAATTCAAAAATAAAACCATATTCCAAATAAGATAATTGAGTTTTTGTGTAATCATCCTCATATGACCAAAGAAGGATAGAAAATGAATTTCACTAAGAATAAAACCACATTTCAAATAAGATAATCGTGGTTTTGTGTAATCCTCCTCATAAGCCCAAAGAAGGATAGACAAATGAATTTTACGAAGAATAAAACCACATTTCAAATAAGATAATTGTGTTTTTGTGTAATCCCTCCTCATATGCCCAAAAGTAAATGAATTTCACGAAGAATAAAACCATATTTCAGATAAGATAATTGTGTTTTTGTGTAATCCTCCTCATATGACAAAAGAAGGATAGAAAAATGAATTTCACTAAGAATAAAACCACATTTCAAATAAGGTAATTGGTTTTTCTTGTTGGATAATCATGCTTATATGTCCAAAGATAGATAGACAAATGAACTTAACGAGTAATTTCAAATTTTAAAGAGGTTTATTGTGTTGATGTAATGTAGTATACATATCAAATTCCATTCTTCCACATTATTTGAGCTATCGTGAAATCAGCTACAACCAAATATATACCTGAAAAATGATTATTTCCCAGTGATTTAAAATTTCATTAAAAATCTATGAAATTCTCGCAGTCGAAATTAAAATATATTTACTTGACAAAAACTATATTTTTCAATGCTACTGATATATGAGAGGAACCTAAGACAAATAATTTTTAATTATTATTTACATAGGTTATTTCGACTGTATGTGCGTGAACCTGTGAATATTACAGAAAATAATCCTTTTAAATGTTTGGAAGTATTTAAAGTTTTGTATGCAAATAAACTTGAACAATGTTTACTGATTCTCCATGAAGCCGTCTTTCGTTTCATTAGTAAATATAATTCTTTCAAATAATTTGGTTGAATAACTATTAATTTGTAAGATTCTGCATTATTTCAGTTGAATTTTGGAAATATTAATTATTTCGAAATGTTTATAATCCAAGCAAATAATTAAAAAGTCCTGAAACATTTAATAGTATCTATTTTACCAAATACCGTTTGGTATACTTCTCAATAAGTATCGAAATATTTTTATTTTAGATTTCCAGTAATTAGACCGCAGAGAAAATGACATTTAAAAAAATAATTGTAAATAAATTTCGGGTTTGTAATATATCATATTCGAACATTTTGTACTAAAGAAATACTCGTATTTTCAAAAATTAATGAGAATTTAAACAATTATAATAATCGGAATGGAAATGCTAGAAACATGAAATTGAAGCTTAATTGTCTATCTTGAACTGAAAAATATTTTGAAGTTTTCCTTGTTAGGTTCTAGGTTATTAGAATGAGAGAAATGTAGATTTTAGTTTATTTAAGGAAGCTGTAGTAGTAAAAAGTCATTATAAAACAAAAATAAGTTATGAATACTTTAAAAATTTTCTTTATAAGCGCTATTTTATAAATAATCAACGAAATTTAAATATTTCTGTTCTAAAATCTTTGTAAAATATTAATTATTTGTGCTCTTTTAAAAGCAATAAAAATAGAAAGAATTGTATATAATCTTCACATTCTTCGATATCCGCCATTTTGATGAATCTTTACTTATTAGAATTCTCTGTGTCTAATGTATGAAGTTATATAATAATTTTAATTCTTCGCTATATTTTTCATATTACCAAAATCACAACAAAATTTTTGTTTGTAATGCAAAACTAACTGTTTAGTTTCAAAATGAATTTTAAGGCATACGTTCTTCAATACTATTCACAGAGAATTTGTTTATGAAAACATTTATCAATATATGCTTTCCAATTTAATTGTAAAGAGTTTCGTCTAAAAATAAAAAGTACGGTATGATGTGAAGGAAGATGTGAAAACGCATTTTGAGAAAATTTTAAAAGTATGATTTAAAGGCCTATTAAACTAATTCACAATATAATTAACTAAAAAGGAATGGTCTCTTCAAAACTTGCTCTCATACTTCCCAATGCAGACCTTGACAATTTTCTCCCATATAAACACTGGATATGGACGCGAAAACCATTCCTGGCATTGACGAACAATACTTACGAAATATAGACCTTTGGATTGAATCTAGTATTTTTACTGACTGTATGGTGCGAATATATATATATATATATATACATATATATATATATATATTGGGCATATTTTTCAGACCAATTGAAACAAAACTAGTTGTACTCACAATATTATACAACGAATTTCTGTGATTTAAATCATTAACCTTATGAATGAACATATACGAAAGCATGAACCCACAGACGGTCAATCCTCTGACAGATTTGATTCAATGTTTGATAAAAATCTATTAAGATGTTAAACCAAATTAGAAAAAATTATTAAGTTTAATGCAGAAAGAATCAAAAAGAAAGAAATGATCCGGCCTGAAGTCTTTCTCAAGGGTCACCCTCAGGCAGGGATTTTTTCTGTGAGGAATCTGACTTTCGTTCAAAAATATTAACCCCTCTTGACTCGAAAATCTCTAGAAATTGAGGCCTTAGAGATAAACCTGTATCACACACACACAAAAAAAAGACAATAGATTATACAATAAAGGAAATTATTACTTCTAAATCCAAGTAAAACCACAATAGAACAAACACAAACTACAAAAGATCACTCAATCATAAAACAAAAAAATATCATTAAAACAAAGTAACGAACATACCAGTTGCAAGCAAAACTACATTCATCTCACCCGTGTCCAATGCTACACTCCCTTAGTGGTAGCAGCATTAGCACTCTCTAAATACAATGCATCTTTTATTAGTTTGGTTCAGGAAACAATTATTTTTAATTAAATTTCATAATGATTGCATTTTTAATAAATTTCTTAAGAGGTTAAACACGTATACAAATTTTTCTCTAGCTATTTATGTTTTAAATTATGAAATTTGTTTTTGAACAGACAGATTTCTTTTGAATGTGTTTCATTCAAAATGAGACAGAATTCTATAAATTTGCGAGAAGTACCATGTGCCAAAATTTATCTAGTTAGCCCAAAGAG
The DNA here is from genome assembly GCA_026543865.1 of Argiope aurantia. NCBI lineage: Eukaryota > Metazoa > Arthropoda > Arachnida > Araneae > Araneidae > Argiope > Argiope aurantia. Next base: position 254,736 of record JAPMOR010077837.1, read on the forward strand.
TTTTCAGTAATTGTTTTCACAGACAGACAAACATAGTAGCAAAAATATCCCAAGCTAATTTTTTCAGGAAGGTCTGAAACATGGAGATTTTTCGAAATCTCAAGTTCGAATTTTTTATTTGATTACAACATTTACTTTATACTTCTTATATCATAAAGTAAAAAAAATTTAAATTGAACGAACGGATAATAAAGACAATGCAATTTTTATTCTAAGCCGTAGTTAGTAAATCGTTTGGGAATAATGGACCAAAATATAAAAATAAATAAATAAAATTTTTTGCTTATTTTTTACCTTTTTAATACACATTCTACCGTTCAAGGCGACAGTAGTAATGGATAGTGGATAGTCACTTATAAATTGCATAATTATAATGTTACACTTGTTGTTCACGTGCAACATGAAGAAATTCAACTAACCAAAAGGCGGTATGAGGGTAATTATAAACCAATCAAGAGTAATGCGGGTAATTATAATCCACTCAGACAAAACAAATGAGACTGAAACATTCAGACGGTCTTTGCATGCTGAATAGCTTAAATGATGAGTGTTTACGTGTTAATGGATGATTTTCTGAGCATAAATTGCTAAAGTGGTAAAATACACGTACAGTCAGAGATATACGTGTTGTCAGAACATGCCTGGCAACACGTGTATCGTAAATATCTAGTGGAATGAAATAATTCGAAGTTCATAAAACCGATGTTAGTTTCTGTTGATATAAAAAATGGTGATTACAGTAAGAAAAAAATATACAATGTAAGTATGCTAAGTAATTTTACGAATCCTTAATACAGCTTTCCCGCTATGTTGGATTTACGGCTAAAAAGAGATTTACAGAGGTTTTTATTCTAACCTAATTCAATGATCATTGACTTTTGCGAGAAAAAGAATCAGAGAAATGCGAGAATTTTATTTTTATCTCTCTAAGGATAAATTATTTGGATATTCTTTTCTAGAATTCCATGCGATGTTACGTTTCTCAAGGGGCTATATAAGTTCGTTATTACTCCAAACAAATTTTTCTTTTTTTGGAGTTCAGTTTTTAGAGCAATCTAGTGAATTATGAAATTGAGCTCTACTGTTAATTAAAAAACGGACAAGACATCTAAGATGAAGTAAGCGCAAATTTTGCCCCATTAAAAGCTCCATCAGTTTTCTAGTTTCTTAAGTATCAATTTTTTTTGGAAGGGGGGGAAAAAAAGAAATTTTTTAAGATCTATGAAAACATGCATGAAAACGAGTTTCTCATAAAATGCATACATGCTACGGATGAATAAAACAATAAGAAAATCGCTACTAATAATAAAAGAGAATGTGTATGTTAATGTGCCTATCTGTTATAACTCTACAAGTTACACTGATTGACTCAGAGCTGCCAAATGCTGCACAAATATAATATGGTGGGTAAGAATGTGCACTTTAAGAAGAATTTTTAAAGATTTTTATTAGAATTATAATTAGCTAAAAATAATTTATCATAATTTGCTAAAAATAATAATAATTGCGCGGATTTTTCATTTCTTTTCCAAGATAATTTCCTAAAATATTATTGAATAAAAACTTTTACACATTGTAACATTTTTTTAAAAGTCGTTTTAATGAAATTATTGCTGTTATTATGTACTTTTGTTTCTAAATTTTGACAGTTTCTTTAAAAACTATTGTATAAGATTCAAGTCATGTCATTATTATATTGAAATTCAAATTATTTTCGATGTTTCCTCATATACTTCATTGTTTAATATTCTTCGAATTTTTCAAATTTAGGAAGAATGGCTCTGTTTATTATGAAGGAATGATAAAGTGAAATTTCAATATTTTAAAAGACAATGTACAATTATTGGATATATTAGTCAGAATGCTATGTTTTTACTGAGTCTAAGTTGCCATTGGACTTTTTATCAGGAGAGCTCTTTTATTCAATAAATAAATAATAATGTACTAATAATAATGCTAATAATGTACTAAAAATAATATACAATAAATTATAATCTTAATATATTTGTTACTGGAAATTATATGGCATTTGATAAAATTTTCTAATATTTGATTAAAATAATCCAACAATAATGGCTATTACAATTTGATACTTAAAAGTGTGTAGAGAAGTCATGAACGTGAATAGGAGGTATATTTGACCATTTACTTCACCACCAAATTTTTCTTTCTAACTAATCGACTTATTGTGCTGATACGCAATATTATAAATTCGCAATAATATGTTGCTGATCGGTTAATATTAATGATAAAGAGTAATTATTAATTCCTAGCTACCTTGGCTATCAATTGTTCGCTAAGATTAATATCTCCATCATTAAAATATTTTAAATATCAAATTTAGCTAGATGTATATCTTTCGGATAGATTAGCCTCATCTATGCATTTAACTCACCTTACACCATTTCTGTTTATTATACTTTCTCTACTTTGTTGTTTATATTCAAGAAAAAAGAAGCAGTAATTAAAACTCAGAGCACTGTTTTTTTTTGTTTTTTTTTTGTTTACCGTTGCTTGATTATTAAGTTAAATCTCAATTACAAAAGTAGCAAAATTTCCAAAATTTATAAAAAGCGCACTGAAATTAATGAATATGGAAATATATATTGGCATTTATTAAATTTAATGAAATTTAGTCAATGTATTTGAAAATTTTGTTTGAGTTTTCGTTATTTTGTGTAAGTAATATGTATATGTAATTCTTAATTATTTTATATTTTGACTTTGGCATTGAATTCGTTTTTTGTTATTTTATATAAATTAAATAAAATGTTTTCCCTTTTTTTTTCTTGACAAATATTCGAAAGCCGGCTAAAACTGATTTTTTGAAAATATTGAATTTGAAAACCAGTTTTTCAAAAAATGTCGGGTTTTGTATAAATCCGACTCCACATGAATGGTAAGAAAAATCCATTTCATGTAGAAAAGTAATAATAACAATAATATAATAATAACAATAATATATATATATATAT